>VWZS01005539.1:315084-719308 GCA_013397075.1 Rhabdornis inornatus | reverse complement strand
CGCCGCGGAGCGTCAGGCCTCGCGTCATGGCCGGGCCGGAGGGACGCGGCAGCTGATGAAAGTCCCCGGGGAACAGCCCCCGGCGAATTAATTGTATTTCGCACTGGGGACACAAAGGAACGCAATCAGCGAGATTAGAAACGTTCAGTAGTTACCCTGACCGGCAAGTAACAAATGTCGGCTAAACATCACGAAATACGAGACTCCCTCTACCCCAGTACGTTGCAAGTCTCTTAGAATCAAAGGCGGAGACGGAGGGGGAAGAACAAGAATTTCTGGAAGCTTATTACACCAGAATAAGAAGCCATCGTTTGGCTTAAAAAAAAAGAAACAAAACATTTTTCTGTCTTTGTTGTACCATTAGAGGACAAAAGTTGACTCGTCTTAGAAAACTTCGGCACAAAGATACAAATCAAGGCGGACGCACCTCCTGCAAAGATGCTTCTGAGGTGCAAATGTGTCAGTCAGGGAAGTGTTCAGGACATGGGGTCTCTGCAAGAAACCCTGACTGCGAGAAGTGCCCCCATACTGTATTTTCACATGGGAAAACTCGCAGCCCTGGCAAATTATTTTTAGAATCGTGGCAATAAGGAGTCACAAAACAGCTCACAACATCAGAAATAAAGGCCCTCGCGATTCCAGTGGATTTTCTCTGGTTTAGTCGCTTGTAACTGATGTAAGAAAATCCATTAAATATCCAACATCTCCTATACCCATTCAAGAGAAATTAATCTGAGAAGCTGAACTATCTCTGTTATTTTAAAAATATCTGCAAAGCTATATAGTCCATGTTCTTACTCAGCTACGTTATATGCCTGTCAGAAATAGTTACTAGTCTATAGACAACTGTAATCCATTATTTATTGGTATGCTCTTCAGGTAGCAGTTGTAAAGCATGGAAACAACTTCTTGTTCAAAAACAAACAAAAAAGAACAACATCAGCAAACTAATAATAAAAAAACTACCTCATGCATCTACAAATGTACCCTTCTCCTTGACTTCAAGTTTTTCTAGCTGAGAGAAACCCAGCATCAAATTCATTAGAGGGCATGAAACTTAGTTTATCATGGTTTGATATGGAAGTGTTTCCATGAGATATGGTATTTTTCCCATATGAAATATTACAAGGATGCATTTTGTAAAAAAAAAAATTAAAATTAATAAATATTCAAAATGTCATTAGAGAAGTTGCTGAGTTTAGAATACACCTTTTACAAAAGTAACCACTTTCAGACTAAAAACCTGAAAAAAAGGTTCAGATATTAAACAAACACTTTTTTTTTAAGAAAGGAAAAAACAAATCAAATTCTCTCTCACCCCTTCATGTGTTTTTCAGCAAAGATTAGTGGTGGAGGTGGAGGGAAGATAAGAGATGGTTCGGCTTTCTTCAAAACTAACCTTCAGGGGCAGTTACTAGTGAAGACACTGTATATGAAGACACAGTAATAAAAGGACAGGAAAAGAAAGGTGGTCCACTTTCTGGAAAATGGAAATGCATTATTGTGAAGTGGCTCGGGTTGAAGATCAAAGTGTAATATTTGGCAAGAAAGCTACGGAGCACTTCTTTAGGGTCTTTTATAAAGCAAAGACTGTAAAAAAAGACAGTTAAAAAGCCTTATTCTTCAAGATGGTTTAAAGTTACCTTCTAAAATGTGTATTTCAGTGGGGGGTATTTTTAATGGACTGATCTGTCAAAGAATCCATTTTCATAAAAAGGTAGTTTTAACACTTCCCAAATGTAGTAAATTATTTGTGTCTAAACGGGAAGAGGAGGAAGGAAATATGTTATTAATTTCTTATATGGTCCATACTAAACTGCATATTTCTGATTTTTTCAGGATACTTTCCTTAGAAGACATAAATAAAGGCTCTTAAAACCAGTTATTGCTTAAGGAAATAATTTTTTGTGATATCTACATAGCTGAAAGCTATGAAAGCTGAATTTGTGGTACAAGTTTTTAAACATAGTTCTAGTTTAAGTCTACAGCAGTTGTTTCCCCCCTCCACTTCTTTAAATGAGTTTTCAAAATCATTTTAATATTTCCTTTTTAGTTTGACCAATACGTATTTTTATTCTCTCAACAATTAGTGTATCTCTTCTTGCCCACTCTTTTAGAAGAACATTCCTATTATCAATCTCACAAATATTTATACAGCTGGGGAGCTTCTGATACATGAGTAGCCTCAGATAATACAGTGGAAATGCATTCTGAAGAATCCTCTCAGCTAACACAAATAGGCCTACACTGAATTAAATCCTATGTGCAACCAGCTGTAAAAATTTTAGATTTTATGAATTTGGTAAAACGAATCACTTTAATATGTAATGTTTAGGAAGGAACAGAGATAAGAGATTCCAAGAAGTCAAGGACATTTAGCCATTGCATTATTCAATCCAGACTGAGTTCAGAAATAGGAGGACTTTGTGGGCAAAGCTTACACATTCTCCTTCAATCACTGGTGAGCATATGCTAAACTGAAATCTCCTATGTCCACATACGTCTCCAGTGTAAGAACATACAGAATACTCTAAGGCATTTGAATTGTAGGAACCTGTACAGATACCACCATTTTAAAAGGGTTTTGAATCTCAGATCAAATTATATTAAAGTAAAAGTAATGCTGTCAGTATCTAAGCCAAATTTTTTAGCTTCAAAAAGTATATGTTAACTGGATTTTGAGTTCGCAGTAGCTACTGCAGCATGACTTCCATTTTATCATGTGGCTCCAGCACATACAGAATGGGCTATAAGCTTAGAACACAGTCAACACAGTCACAGCCAGTGAAATCATGCTAGGAGATAAAATATGTGCTCACTGAGCACCTCTAAAGAATTTTAACTCTCTACCATATACACACAGGTATTTTTTTGGTCAGACTCCTGCAAAGATGAAGGTAAGTAATGCTTACCTGCACAACTGCAGTGCGGGTAGCAATGGCCAAGGTCATTCAGGAGTGCGAGCAAACAGACTTCATAAGCAGAAGACTTGAAACAAATCCAGCAAAACTGGATTCTGGTATGCAGCACTATTCTGTCAAACAGTTAGCCTCATATTTACTGTGAAAGGCTTTCTAATCCCTACATTACATTATCATGGTACATGCATTTGTACAAAGTTCATCATAAACTATAGCATGAGCATACAGCCTTACTTCCATCTGTAAGTGTGCTTTATTGTATTGGTTCTTAATAGCAATAAAAAGCATCTACATCTGTTACAAAACCCTTTCTCATACATGATCTTAATACTTACTACCAGTTTTTACAGCCACCTGTTTATGAAATAAAAGAACAATAGAATAATGGTGTTATTCATATATGAAGAGAATAGACAGAAAACCTGCCTAAAAAAAAGGTTTAACTGAACAGGGTTTGGTAATCTAAACTAATTGAAAAATGCTACTTTTGAAAGTTACTTAGCTCTGTACAAGAGCATTTTTAATGCCAGCATACTTAGCTGGCATTTTTATATAAACAAAATTGCTTGATAAAAGAAAGAGACAACAGTAAATACACTTTAAGTTACTGTCTTAGCAGAAAGTACAAATCAAACTCCTCCATCCTTGAAAGATTAAGACTTGCACTAAAAAAGTCTCCTGTCTGATCTCATAGCTGACCTTGCTTATAGATTCACAAAAGAAGGTCTCTTACAGTAGGAGGTATAAGACAGTAGACTTCAAAACTGTTGAGAACATCACTGGGATGAACAAGCAGTTACAATTTCAGAGTCTTCTGAATAGCTTAACAAGAGGTTCTTTGAAAGTCATTGTTGCCCCTGAAAGAAGTTTCCTCTGGGAAGCACTGCCATTGTAGTTACAGCATTTACAATAGGTGATGGACTAATGGCTTAGAGGATAGCCTGCTTTAAAAAAAAAAAATCCTTTGGACAGTCTTTTCAAACAATATTTATCCACAGCACGAGAAAGCTCATTTATGCTGAAGGCTTAGTACTGGCTGAACAGTGATACTGAAGGTTTAGGATCAGACAGAGTGGTCAGATCATACTGGGATGTGACCAGAACTAACAGTTGTATTTCAACCCCATGTTCTGTTCTGTGGAGGTCTGCATTTCTGAGCTAGAAAATGAAAGTATTTGATTTAGAGCAGAAGCGTCCTAAGCAGGAAAAAGCCAATCTCACAGGTGGCTGCTTTGGTAAGAGTGTTCTGGAACTAAACAGCAAATGGGCAGATACATGCAGATGGTAATTTAAACAAAAAGTGACCCTTCAATTGCAGACATCTGACAAAACTTCATATATCTCATACTAGGCTAATTTACACCAGCTGATGACCTGGCTCCAGGTAAAAAACGGAATTACTAGACAGTAATGCAGAATAAAGGTGAAGGGCTGATGAAGTAAGCACCATTATGGAGGAACAACATCATTTGTTAAAGTGTTCTGTGGTTTTGCATTAGTATTTTCCATCAGCAAACAGGTTAATTTTTACTAAATCTCACCACCCTTTGGACACCCTAAATGAATGGTAAGCCCTTCTAGGAGTTGAAATCAAAGAAGGCCCTAAATGGGAGCATTTTACATATATATATATGTATGNTATATATATATATATATGAAAATAGTGCATTCTGCATGAAGAAAATATCACTTACTGAACCCAAACCCACTGGGTGAGGATGGTGTGACTTTTGTTTTGAATTGATCATGAACCTCCAAAATTCCATTTTAAAGCTCTGGTCTCTTCTGCTAAAAATAATTTTGCCAAAAGCGATATTCATCCTTTTGTCCTGATAAGCCTGTGACAAAACCTTTAAGTGGGACCTCAAACCCTCACCCATGAATCTTAGAAATCGTCTCTGAGTCCTCACAGCAACTGAACTATCCTTGAATAACTTTGCTTAGTGTCCACTCATCAGGTTAATTTTGCTGCTCCTCTTGCTGCAGTAGGTTTGGAGCTGGATTGTGCGCTTTACCAAAAAACCCTGTGAATGCCCATTGTCATCTTGCAGATCCTGTGCATTCTCGCCTTTCTGTCTCTCCTACTGACCCAAGTAAAAGTAAGCTGTCAAGGAAGGAGACATTCTATTTTTTCATATAACTTTCCCTAAAAGGGGTTTATACAAATAAAAAACCCCTGAGGTGCATCTTAGAGCTGCAAGGGAAACTTAATAAAGGTGGCTTTGATGCAGACAACAAAAGTATGCTCCAGATTGGAGCCAATGGATGGATGGGTTGAGGGAGGAAGAAGGCTGTACCTGAGACTGGGCAGGTAAGGATGGCACAGATATATCCAGCTGTTCACTGTTCACTCTCCCATCTTGACACTGCTCCTGTTTGGACTCTTGGCGTCACTCCAGCCATAGGCTCACCTTCCACTGCAATCATATGTACATCATTCTTACTCTGTGGTAACCACAGTAACCAGATGTGGTGCCAGTCAAGTCACTTAGAAGCCTTGCTCAGATGTAGTGAATATAGCATATGCCTGACATTTATTCAGTGAATTTAGATTTGAGACTATTAAACTTTGGAAAAGTTTCAGAGAAGAACTACAGGAATAAATCTAGATCTGGAAAAGTACTTACACTTGACCTGCTCAATCTATACTGAGTTTTCTGAAAGACAGTTTGGCTTAGTTTTTAGGATTCTGCAAGACAGAAAATTCTGTAAAGGAAGAATCACAAGTCTGGGCACAGACACAAGAAGGTTCAAGGCTGTTGGTAGTTAAATCAAGGTAGAAATAAAAACCACTTGTTTGTAATTGTCAATGAGCAGTAGTAGCAGCTTGGTTAAAGCAGGGAGCTAACATATGAAGAAATGCTCAATATTTGATTATGTTAGTTAAAAAACTCCAAACACAATAGAGGATCAAGGACTTGATTTGGGGGGAGGGAGAGGGAACAGGAGGGGCCATTTACTTAAAAAGATATCTCTATTTTTAGTTAGCCTTCTCTTAATAGTCTCTCTGAAGTACTTGGCCAGCTATCTCAGAACCACTACTGATTATTGTGGAAAGCTATTTAATGTGAAGGTTCCAGAACACTAAATAAATAGAAAAAAAACATCAGAAAAGTAATAAATAAAGAAGAAAAAGAGAGAAAATCACACACATGAGCTGGGCAGTTATGGAACTGTTGGTCTAATTTCAATTCCTGGAAAAATATATTGGAACAAATGAACTATTTTTAGAAGATACTAGGTTGGTAAGTAACAACCCCAGACTTGTTAGGAGCTGATTGCATCAAACTGATCTTGTTTACTGTGACAGGTTTAAAAGGCTCATGGATAGGAAAATATGGATGTCATTTAACTTAAGGGAAGATTTGATGCTTTTTATGGGCAACGTGCATAAGTAAGCTCAGCAAACTTTGGAAAAAATAAAGCATGTGCAGGAGACCAGCTGAAAATGACATGCTCAAAGTGATTGCTATTATGACTATGAAACTGACTGGTATCAAATCAGTTTCTGTGGGCATAGACATTAATCCACCATACAAATACACAGTTATAAATACATAAAAGTAGAATTTTAAATTGCACACTTGAGGGGAAAAAGGACAGGGAACACCTCTGACCACTTCAGAAGTCAAGAACATTACTCAGAGTAATGTGGGCAAGTAAAGAAAAAAGGGCTAAAATAATTAGGAAATAAATTAAGGTTAATACTTGTCCTTTGTAAGGAACAGTTCACTGCAAAACCACAGGAGAAGCAGCAGTTACCCAGCAGTCCTGTATAAAAGGACCTGGGGTTAGACTGGATCACTAACTGACCATGAGTCAACACTGCCATACTCTTGTGAAAAAAGCAAACATACCGAGGTGTATAAACAGAAGTACTGTAAGAGAGGTAAAATAAACCTTTCACTTTACTTAGCATTCATTAAAGTCTCTGCTGGGATACTTTGTCCATCTTGGGAATGATGCTTCAAGATCATATCTAGAGGTAAAACACTGGAACAGATTCTGTGGGCAGCTGGTGGAACCTCCATCATTACCTAATTCCTTAAAAGCACCTAAATACCTAGCAGGAATGGTTCAACTATCAATAATATTTATTGATCTATACATATGCAAAAGTCTCTTGAAGCCTTAATTTCCATAGGTTTACATTACTTAGAAGATCTGTGTAATCAAAAATTAATTTCTTGTACCATAATTCTTGGTATAATAGCTTGTTAAGGAAGTCTCTCCTTGACTTCAATGTACTTGTATCAGCTAAAGGTCAGTCTCTTTAGTTACAAGAGTCTGTCTGAATGGAAATTCACAAATATTTCAACCACTAATCATGCATCTTGCTGTATAAATTACATCTTTCACACTAGATGATTAAGTACATTTTACTGAAAACCAAAAAGCTGGCATAATATAACTAAGAGAGATGTGGAAGGAAATGGAATACTCAGTCCTAAACTCTAACCAATAAAGAGTGAGGCTAAAAATGAAAGATGGGAGGAGAAATTTTATATCACAGACTCATGCTATCATTGCATGTGGCAGGCTATGTTAGAGCTGTTGGGAACTGGGTCAATTCCTGGCTCTGGATGTTATAAAGCATTCATTCTGTACTAATTTCTTATCAAAATTAAATGCTGAAAAACATGTTTGGTTTGTCCAGCAGTTTCCAAACAACATCCAGAAGAATGCTAAAAACCAGTGCACATGACTTTCCCACGGGCAGCGATACCCTGCAGGATCTATCAGCTCAGCAGCATTATGGGGGAGGTCACTGCACACACGCCGCTGCTCCTCGCGGTCCCTGGGACAAACAACAGCTGTGGTTTTGCAAGGCAATCCTCAGAGGAATGGCATTTCAGGGGTTAAAAGCTCGCACCACGCGTTGTATAAAGTAGACTTCGGCCCCTTTAAACCCGGAGCAGGTGTTGAGTCAGCTCTTTGCACGGAGGCCAAATCTCACAAGGCCAGGGAGCCAGGGCTGACAGGACATCCCGTCCGGCCGGCTACCATGCCAGAGGATAGCGAGGACAGATGAAGGGAATACGAACTGTAAAAGCCTGTGGCTATCCCACAGCCCAGAATAAAAGTAAGATACTTAAAAATACAGTACGGGTTAGAAGAAGATTGCAAACTGGTTCATACCAGCGAGTCATGTGTTACTGTCCTCTGCTGCCTGAAACAGGAACGCTCCTACTCTCAGCAGGAGCCAGCCTGTGCTGCTGAAGCTGTGAATAGCACTCAGGGATCCCCTTTGTGCAAAGCAGGAAGAGCTAGGAGGTCTATCTCAGTTACCGGGCAGTCTCCATGGCACATTCTGTGCAATTCCTAAGTCGACCTGAAGTGAAAAGCACACTCTGTGTTAAATTCGTATGCTGTTTCTGATTTAGCACAGAGGATATTAAATCACTGCCCAGCTGTTTTATGTACATATATTCTCATCCACCACAGAAAAACCTAATTGTTGTATACACTATATACAGGTAGGACTACTGCAATAATAAAACATATAGAGGCACACACAAGTAGTGGCTCCCCCACCTCCCCCCTATCTGAATGGGGCCCCCGACCATCGAAGGTAGGGGTGCATGGGAGTGAAATGGCAGTTGTAAAGAAATGCTGCTTTTTAGAAAGTGAATCTTAGCTCCTTGTCTAAATTTAGCCCCGTGGAGTCATTAAAGTGAGGTATCACTATTTATGGGAAATAGTTTATACTTGCTCTGCAAGCTAACGCAGTCCAATTTACCTCACAAAGCTGTGCAGTGAGTCATGAGACCCAGCAACATTCACACACCCATATGCACCATGGAAGCAGAAACTCTGGCTCACTTGCTTTCTTTCCCCTTTCCTTCTGGGATATTCTTGAGAAACAGCATCCGTTAACAACAGTTCAGAATAATGACATTCCTATGAATCAGATAGTGACTGGTGTGAGTAAAACGAACTGCAGCATAGAGGATATGAAAGAAAAAATAAAAGTCTATTCCAAACTAAGCTTTTAATTTCTTCTCTTTAGCATATATCCGAGTTCAGAAATTTGAAAGGTATTATTCCATGCCAAAGCTAAATCTATGCAGCTGGGAATACCTGCCAGAACAATTGTTTTTCTCCTCTATCAATCCAAGAATTTATTGCCTTGGATCTAGCACATTGTATAATTGAAAGGGGAGTGGGAGCAGTGAAGCTATTCACAGGAAAAATTTTTTGTTTTTGTTTCCTATTCAATCATCCAGTTGACCAAATTAACTTCACGGCCACGTGATTCCCTGATTCAACCCACAGGAAGCAGGACATATCATTTAGGTGTCAAGGCACAGTTACATCAGCTTAGCTACAAAGTGGAATTGCACTCTCATTTATTCTCTCGATTAAGCCATTATAACCATCGAGGCAGATCTAGGCTGTGTCACATACTACACACATTTCTCAGAAGCCTGGACCTCCAATCCATGCTTAAACCTTGTGAAAATACACTTACCTCTTTCAAATAGATTTGAGTATTTTTCCATGGCAATTTCGTTTTTTCCACTACTAATTCTGAAGTATTCATTATTCAGCATAGAAGTCAGTGGTAATAAGAACAAAATAATTATAATTTACAACTTCAAAAGTTTACAACAATACTGAATTACTTCTCATTATGTGCATGACTAGGTAACATCAGACCATCTTAGTCATCTCAATGTGACCTTAATCTTGTTGTCTTTATAGTCTCTGAATTCTGAACCATGAAATGTATGGTTTTTTATTTTTTGGGTTTTACTTGGGTTTTTCTCCTTTTCTTGCTATAATATGTACAATGCCTGCTAACAGGGGCTGCGTACCCTCCCAAGGCATAACAAGCAACAACAGACAACACCCATTTACACCCACTGATCTGTTAATGTTGATCTGCAATATGCAACAATTACATTGCATAATGTATTATTCACCTTCTATTCAATTCTTTTAATATGTTAAAAAAATAGAAAAAAGTTATCAACCATCACTATGTATGTATGCTGTGTTTTGATATTAACAAAACTTCCCTGTCAGCTCCGTGGGAACTACCCTGGCAGTCACACTCACCCACCTGAGCTGGGACTGAGACCCCTTCATGGGGACAGCTACATCCCCACACTCACACAGTCATACCAGGTTTCCTCACCTGACTGACCCCAGGTCTCCCATAGCAGAGTCTCAGATGTCCAGCTCCTTAAAATAATTAAATCGTGGTGCAATAGCTAAATAACAAAATAACAGCTTGAGCTGGTGCCTCCGAGGAAAGACCCTGAACAAAGCAATCCCTGGACTTTTATACCCTCACAGTCTGAGTATATAAAAGTCTGGGGGCTGTCAGCTCCTGCCGTATCTGTCAGTGTCCAGTCCTTTGGCCGGGCCGCAGGTCCCCGTTGATGACATTCTGTGGACTTTTCTCTCCTGAGAAAAGCTCATATCTAGGGTCCTGCCATTCTCAGTGCTGTGGTCAATATCACTTGTATATACTATTTTTAGAAGTGATTTGTGGCTGTGTGCTTTAAAATACAGGGTTCAAAGGGTCGGCAGGTCCCAGGCTCTTGCCTCAGGCTCTCCCACCCAGAGTTCAACCTGTGGCTCCCACTGCAGCTGCTCACCGAGATACCTGCACTGAATGGATTCCTTAGCACTGGCTAAGCTAATGTACACATCCTTTAAGCAGTAGTTGTCAATACTCCGTCATCTATATTTTTAGGCAGCTTTTTAAAAAATGTATCAACCAAGTATACTTTCCATTTCAATTTTACAAGCTCCCTTTTTCCATATTTTCTGTCTTCCTGACAATTATCAAAATTGTATTAGTCCAGTGACTGCCTAAACCACAGCCTAAGGTGGGGGTGGAGGTAGGGGTGGTGAGAAATTACTGTAAAAGAGAGAGAACAGAGACTTTTTTGGATTATAACACCAGCTGCCTCAGGGCTTCCTTAAAAAGCAGTATGAAAACAAACTATGACAATAATCTGTGCCATGGCTTTGACATGGTTGCAGCCAGACCAGCAGTTTCCAAACTGTTGCCAATGCATCTTCAGTGTGCCCCAGAACAGCAGCAGTGAAGTGTCTCACGTACTTTCTCTCTGATGAAGCTTAAAGAAAGGGAATGCAGACCACGTCTGGAACACAAGCAATACCTATATCACATGTACCAGCAGGCCTCTCCTATGATACAAGGGCATATCAAGTTACCCATTTGTGAAAATGACCAGAGTACTGATTTTAAATACAGAAAGTCAGACTTATTCAAAATGAAAGAGAAACCACAACCTGTGCGAAAAAACACAAATCTGTTTTTTGCTGTGCAGATTACCAGAGATACCCTGCACGACACACAGTATACCACCCTCATCTTACACTAGTGTAAATATAGGATGGTTTGAGGTGGCTCTAGCCAGCAATTCTTCACAGAATAAATAGTGCTCCTGCTGCCATCCGGGCAGCAGTGAAATAGATTTTCAATGGTTATTAAGGTAAGCCATGGTGATTAAACACGATTTATAATCCTGTCGTTCTTATGACATGCTAGGAAAGTTTCAGTACAGAAATATCCACAAGGTTTAAAAAAAGTGATCTGTCATCACCATGCTTGAGAATGTTGGTATACAGTTCTCAGTTACCTTCTAATAGGCACGTCAAAGGTTTCAAAATAGACACAAAATTCCCAGTGGATGAATTATAAAGCAGGTCTCATATTACTGCAGCTGGAACTACAAGTAAAACATGTATCAGTATAATCACATTTTTTCTGGTTAATTTGAGGCATATATAGTTTCTACTGTAATGATACATTTGTTGCAAATGTAACATAAACAGCAGAGTTAAAAAAAAGAGTACACAACAAAGTCACTATCCTGAGCCCTCATCAAACAGACAAGAGAAAGCAAGAAAATCAAGAGCAGGGAGTACAGCCCTGCCTAGCAAGAAGTCATTGTTTGCAGTGAAAGTTAGGTAAAATGCAGATGTAAAAGTAAAACCAGCCACAACTGCAGTGACTTTAAGGTTTTCACCGCCATAGCTTGGTGGAGTAAAATGACAGAAGGCTTGGTCATCAGAAATAAACACAAAATAAATGAAAATAAATTCATTGTTTGGCGCTAGAAGTGATAAACTTAACAAAATTCCATAGACAACTCACCTGCACTGGAAATTAATGTAATACCACTTGCAGTACACAATACATAAACTTCTTTCTTTCAATTTCCTCCCCCTTGTTAAGCAAGGACAGTTTAATCCAGTGTATTTATACATGCCTTTTCTCCTATTTTATACATTGTTGAATTGTTTTAAATGTGAATAGCTGCAATGTGTGGATGTTAACTATGTAAGCAGTTATAAAGAAGAATGACATGATTGATTCACATTCTGTACAAAAAAAGTTAGTATACTATTTTTTTTTCTGAAATACAAAGCAGAATGACACTGATTTGAATGGAATTATAGTTGCCAGTTTGTCATTTACTGAAATGAGCTAGACCTGCGTCATACAGATTTCATTAAAAATGTTATTTTTAACTTAGCTGATGAATAAAATATGAGGCTGATCTTACGCAGGAAATGGAGACTGCACTGACCAGAGGCTTTTGCCGTAGGAAGTATTACCTGTGGCTGGAATACCTTCCCAGTGATGCTGCTTATTACTGTGCCAGAGCCTCCTATTTTTCAGACCCCTAGTTTGTGCCCTCATAAAAATTAGCCAGGTTCAGCTTTTGGTTCCTCTCCTGTGTTACCTATTTCTAAACGTGCAAACATTCCACAACAGAACCAACTGTATATTTAGAGAAATTCGAGAAATCTGTTCACCTTTGCATCTCAGCTATCCAGGGCTGAAAGCACAAAAATGTGCTAAGCAAGCAGTCACGAGCCAGTTGCTGAGTTTTTGGAGGCTCGGGGGCTGCAGACCCTCATTCACATGGTACAGAGGCTTTGAAGAGCAGAAAGGTGCTCACAGTACTGGCTCCCACTCCACAACTGCCTCCCCCTGTCATCTCTTCCACATAGTTCTGTGTTATCCTATCCCATCTCATGAACAAAGGCACTATAACCAGAAGTGTTTAAAGTCACTCGGGTGGAAAACACTCGTTGTAAGGACTAGTTATTTATATTTCATTATTGTATCATTAGTATATTACTAGCCAATATATATTTGACTATTACCTATTTAAGGTAATTTTTATCTCTGAAGGAGTCATGTAGGTCTACTCAAACCCATGCAAGGGCACAGCCACCACTGGGCCTCTTCCCTTTTGAGGATGATAATAAGGGTTAGGGTTCAATGTGAAGCCATTTTCATTTAAAGCAAAAGCTCCAGGAAACAATTACAGCTAAAGGGAGCGATTTCAAACAAACTGTGTGTGTGGGAATGGAGAAGCCTCAGAGGATTCTTTGGGGGATGACTGAAACCCATTTGGGAAATCTTGGTGCTTTATTTACAAGTAGTTCTCAGATCAAAATCAAATGCAGTAAAGGCACTGCGCAAAGAGTCAAAATATTTTATTGACTATGCTAACTGACTTGCTGATCTTGAGATTTTTCAGGGATCAGCATTCCAGGACAAATTACCTTTATCCCATTACTTTGAATTGTTTTAGTTGTTTATCTGTATCATCCTCTATGCCTTCTTATCCATGTGAGCTGCCCCCGGGCTGGCTGGTAGGAGAAGCCGTGCTGGGGCAGGGGCCTGCCATGGCTCCCCATTGTTGCAGAAGCATGCACCAGCTCAGCACTGCCCTGCTCCCTACTCTAAATCCCCGCTTTTGTGTTTCCTCCCGGCCAGAGATAGCTGCTCTCAGCAGCCTCCTTGCCTGGAGCACTGAGACAAAGAAATGTACAACTGAATAGTTATGCTTCATGACTCAGCTGAAAAGACACAAGTCAAACAGCAACCTCCTCAGAACAACTGGAGCTGCATATTAACCATCCATCCGCGCATGCTGCTGTGACTTTGCGTCAAACTTTGTGATTCAGAAGAGTTAAAACAGACACAGAGGAAGAGGAAACCCATAGAGAGATTTTTTTTACCTCCCGTAGGAAAACATCTGCCTTTGTAAATGTGTGTTTGTACAGGTTGCACATGCTCTGAACAGTGAAACTTTCATCTGGGCTTCAAAGTGGCACACTTGCTATTTAACTTTCATTGAGCAGAAGCAGACAGATGGATTTAGTTTGGAATTTTGTTTTGGTCTGTTTTTTTTTTTTTTTTTTTTTTTTTAACTATTGGATCCTCAGTTAGAAGTGAAGCCAGCTGCTTATAATTGAATTCCAGCAATTCAAACTGGTTGCTTGCATTCTGGCCACTTGTTTAATACAGTTGGTATTTCAACGATCAAGAGTAACCTTTGAAGTTAGCACCCTGTTAAGAGGAGAGCTGAGGGAGGAATCAGTTTCTGTGGCTTGTGATTTCTGTATGTTCTTAACTGATGAAGAAGACTGTTGTGGATTGATTTTCACAGCCTGCTTTAAGCAAGAAGGGATAATTTGAATCCCAAGAATGTTGCAATGCATGCAAAGTTACAGATATCTATGACATCTAAGCTTGAGTGAACACACTTCACACACACTTGGGGGTAGTGAAAACCTCAGCTACTGCCCAGGTCTAGCAACAGTTCTGCCCACAGATGCCCATTTTTAACACTAAAGGTGCCAGCTGCACACAGGCAGCTACACAGGCCTTTGATATACAGCTCCCTAGTACCCCGTTTTTCTTTCTAAATCTTTCAGAGCTCCACAAACATCATACTGTCCTTGTTCTCAGGGCTTGAGGATCAGAGCACTGACAAGGTAGGCTGTTCACAAATGTGGGCTGCCCCTCTTCTTTCAAAATAGAGAGTAAGTGTTGATTATTTGATTCCACCTCCTCCCCCATCTGTGACAGAAAAGGGAACAAGGCTGATTTCCATCTTCTACCTACTGGAATTTAAGCCCATGTGTCCCATAAGAGGGAGAGGTTATGCCTGAGACAGAGAACTGTGGGTTCTGTTGCAGGCAACACACGCTTTACCAGTTTTTGCGTGACAGCATAGCTTTGCCACTTTCATCTCCTTTCCAAATCTGGCTTTAGGTCATACTACAGCAAAATAATTTAGCAGACGTTTAGCTCTCAATAGCTGCTTTAACTACATTGGCATCAACACGATTCTACAGAGAGGTGTTAAATTAACACCACCATCCTCATGTGAATATGCTTCCACAATGTGATCCTTCTCTACTGCTATGTGTATCTTGTACTCCACAGTTTACTTTCAAAACCATGCAGAGGTGCTTAGCAATTCTACCAACTATGTATTAACAATTCATATATCTTGATTTCCATTCTCTCCACAGAAGGGCTTTTAAGCTTAAGCAGAAGCTATTTTTATAGCAGAAAATATCAATATAAGTAACTGCATTGGAAGCAAATTCCAAAATATGCTCATCTCTAAATACAAAAGGAAAAAAAAAGACAGACTGCACTAACTAAACAACATTCCAGACAAGAAATTAAGCCTTTCTATAGCCATTCCAACTGAATATATAGTTCAGCTTAACAGTTGAAGCAGTTATCTAGTTATGGATATTTTAAGAAGTCCTTCAATCTCCATCAAACAAATACACAAAAAACTCTTTTCTTTCTCCTCTCATCAGCAGAGATTGTTTAAACTTGTAAATACAGAAGGCATTCTTGTTCTCCATGAAGCCTAGATGGTCAGGGAAAAAGGAGTGAGAGAAAAATAGTTGGGGTTTTTTTCTTCACATTTCCCCCTATCCCCCAATCAAAACCAAACCAACCTGCTGTTTACTCATCTATTGACTCTTCTCATCTAGTAAGATGATCTGGAAATAGAAGATTAGTCATTTACTGCTAGAATACTTCAGAAGAAGAGGTAGGCAGAGAAATATCAACAGAGCCATGTTTTCCATCAGAAAACATGAGAGAGAATATGTCTGACTGAGCCAAGCTTATTAAACAAGTACAATGGAATTTAATTTAGGGAAAGACCAGAAAAAATTATATATTCATTTCCTACTCTGAAGCAGCCATATGGAAACTTCTGTATACTACAAAAAAGATTTTAAGAAATTCCTTTAATGAAATTTCCTTCCAAGAACACATCATCAAAGGCTATTACCACTTTTCACTCAGCTTTACTCTGTAGCAAATATATCCTTTGAAGGAAGGGGAAGGCAAACAGAATTCTGGCATAATAAGCCACACTTTCTTTCCGTTGTTATACCTTGGGCAACTCCAAGGCACTTTCACTTGCAGTATGTTGCAACCTGGTACAGGTTATGTTGCAATAAGAGCAAAGTTACCTTTGTTCTGAAGTTAATCTGCATTCACTTGAAAATGTACACCAATTCCCGAACCTTCTTTAATTACTCCGCTAGCTGCGTTCTCATGTTTTGTGTCTGATCCAGGCCTGAATTCTACCAACATGCAATCTTATTAAGTGTACTATTGAGAAATGAAAGTCAATTCCAAATTTTGGAGCTTACACAGGATAAGGAAAAGTAACACATGCAACTCTTTTAGGACACCACTTACTAACTGATAAGGCCAAACAGTTAAATTTTCACATGGAAGTAACTTTCCTCGAAGAAATGCAATTTTCAGTGGATTGAGTTATGACTCCTTTGAGAACTACATTGGCCAGATGTGTATTGGAGCTTCTTAGCAATTACCAAGTGTTATGTTAAGTCAGATCAATGGTTTTACACACCATACAAACCTGGTTTCTCTGTCACGGACGTGAATCACACAGATGCAGTTTTAGTTTAAAATATATGACCAATCACCATTATGGGCAGCTTTATGAAGGAGGAGAAGTAGAAGGTTGCAGTGGGATTTAATTTGGTCTCCAGTGTCTCACTCAATAGAGTGTTATTTTATCCTCTGGCATGCCTTTGTGTGCCCCACCTCTGCCATTTGTTACACAACTGGGATTTAAATAACTGCTGGTGTCTTCTTGCAGTTCTTTTTCTGGCTATTTGAAACACACAAAATGCTAACAACTAACACCTTGACATAAAACAGGTCCTGCAGGCTACAGACAACTGCTGGGTGGAGGGCAAGAAATTAAAATAAACAGAACTCATTGTTTTACTCTAGCATTTAATATGGCAATAATTACTTCTACAACAGACTATATACATCACATAAAGTGTAAATAAATGAACTCTTTCTTAAGCTATATTTGACCACTATAAATATATAGTAAATTAGATACAGAGTTGTAGAAATATTAATAACTGTAGTATAAGTGAAACATGGAGAAGCAAATCAGCAAAGCTTTAAGTTGGCTCTATCATGTTCTGATTAGTTAAACAAATGCATTTTAGAAAAAAAGGCTTACTATATTTCTTCATATAAAAGACACTAAATAGGAGGCCACAGGAGGTCCTCTGCATACCTTCAGGATTACCTACTTTGCTGTTGGTGAATACGCTAGTGCGGTGATTTCTCCCCATGTGCACACAAACAGCAAGATGTGTTAATACCAAATCATTCATGTCACATTATATCCTTGCCTTAGCTTCAAGGCAGACATATCTTCCTCAGGATAACAATTCAGGCCAGTGCCCTTGTATTAATGGAGACAGCATTTTTACTGACAGGTCTCAGAAAAGGACTTGGCCAGCCTACAACTGTTTGAGTGATAATTGCTTTGATTTGATTGATTTGATGTGATTTAATTGATCTTAAATAATGTAAATTAAGAGTAGACATTCAGCTTTTTGAGATACAGGTGCACAGGAGAAATGGGAAACCCTCTTAAAATGCTACTCACTGCAACAGTTTACAAAACACAGTAGCAGTGTTTTATTTGTGATGGTTGAGCTCACTCAAGGGTGAGGGAGGAAGCTTAAAGTTTAAAAACATCTTTTTTCTCTAAAGCTCTACATGATCTAACAGAAGATACCACCTTTCCATACAAATTGTGTCTCACTTATCTGTGGAATGTATAGGCTTCCTCAACCACGGTTTTCCTTCCTGACAAATGCTAAAAATATTGGAAAGCCCATTAAACTCAAAGCTTAGTTCATTTGTCACCGAACCAAACATTCCCACACAGCAGAAGAAGAGAAACTGGCATATAAGTAAGTAAGTGACTGAGAGAAGAAGCTAGACAAAAAATACATCACAGGAACAATTCAACTTCTGGGAAATCAACTATGACTCTTTCACACAGCAAATGCAGTTGCTACCGGTTACATAGGAACATGTAGATGGGGAAGCACCATGCATAAGTGCCTATGGTGAGTTACATAAACCTCCACTGGTTAGCATTCAAAACACCTATGTAAGTTAACTCATATTTTTGGATGTCAAATACTTCAGACTTCTGTAAGGTACTTGGCTGATGCTTTGAACCCTTAGAACAAAGAAATAGTGAACTGAAAACCACACCCATTACTTTGTGGCATTTCATCTTTTGCAAAGCATGAGGAAGGCACTTTTTCAGGCTGTAAGAGACCATGATCTAGATCTCAGGCAATACCCATGTCACATGTTGTAGGATATTCTGAGAAGTTATTCCATCTCCATTTCTAATGTTGGTAGTAATTTGCACTAAATGTTAAAAAAAAAAAAATATTTAGGCAGAACTGTGTCAGAAGCAGACATTGAAGAGAAAGCACTTAAAAATACCTGACAACACTAAGACATGTTCCCAAAGCAGTGGTTTAACTCCTGCTCCGAAATGGGTGGAATCTGTTTTTGAACTAACTTCTGTCATTCCAGGTGGACATCCTAATTAGAGGGAATTTCATGGAACGGAGAGCACAACTTCTTACTCTGGTACTTCTTACCTGTTAAGGAAATGCAGTAAGAAATAACAGTTATGGGATTGTTTCAGGAAAACAGTCACCTCAAAAAAACTGGCCAATTTCTGTCAAGATCCTGTGTCACACAGGTGAACTGGGCCAAGAGGTACTAAAACCCCTTATGACCCTGAGAAAACAGAATATGAGAAATGTCTTTGAACAGATGAAACTGGCTGAGAACCATGCAAACAGTAGTACAGCAATGTAATAAAAGTAGTAGCATGATTAGCAGAAAATTTTTTTTCAGCTTTTTCTAACAGATTTTCCTTTTTGCAAGCATGTTACAGAAAGATAATGCTTAAAGGTTTTTTGGGGGGATATATTGTTATGTGTTAAACATCTCACTGAATCAAGAATCCCACTCTATATTTTGATACTTTCAAAAAATGAAATCAGAAATAGCTGTATATTTACTTCAGTGTAGCCCTGTTGTCCGCAAATAATATAAAGATTTATAGCATTTTTTCAATCCTACTTCCAAGCTGACTTAGAAGTTACAGAGTATGCAAAATGAGTAATAATGGTGCATTAGATGAAGGGAAAAGAAAATCTAGTATGCTGGCCCAAAAACTTCTGAACTGCTCAACTGCCAATATGCCTAAAATTCAGTTTTAACTATGTCCAGTTCAGACTAATTTAGCTGATACAGACAATGTCTACATACACTTCTACTGCATCTACTCCATTAAGTATAATTTTTAAAATTTTGATATTCTGACCAGTTTTCAAGGGAAAAGACTAAAAGCACAGCAAGCTGAAGTTTCCAACTTCAGAATAGGTGGAATTGCAACCCTGTCCATACGTTGCCCTGATGACACACTCTAGAAAAGCAAAGGCATAAATTAATTTAAACTATATACAATCTTTTATTTTTTTTAACTCCCCCCCCCCTTTTTAACCAAAGATACTCAGAGAGTACAAATTTCTTTTTACATAAAGTGAAATTATTACTTTTTATACAGTGTCAGGTGGAAAACAATACTTACCCGTAAAGCCAGACAAAAAACTTCAGAGGAAGGTCATTTTCCAAGAAAACATTAACCATTCCTTAATCCAGTCACCAACCCTGTTGTTCAGCATACTTTCAAAATGGTTTTCTAACTTCAGGGAGATAGTAATTTTCAACAACAGGTGCACATGTAAATATTCAATCCATTTATTGTAGAAACACTGAAGACACAATATAGTTTTAACATACTCCCACTGAGTAAGTACTAATTTAATCTGAACAACACATTGTTTATTGTGGAAACGCTGCAGACACAAACAGAAATTTAAACACAGTTTAAATCCACTATCAGAGAACATGACACTTTAAGGAAGGCCAAAACAAAATGGCTCCTAAAGCTAAAAAGGAGAGGCAGATGCCATTTCCTAGAAATGAAGGAAGGTAGGCTCCACTGGAGCAGCTTTAGTACTGGGCTTTTCTTTTGGATTGGTGGTAAATGAAAAACCCAGAGCTCAGTGATTTTTCCTTTTTACCTAATTGCTCCAATCCAGGAATCTTTGGCACAGGAATTTTCCTTTGCTTTGTGGTTCTAACATTATTAAGCCATTTGTTTCTAACAAGGCCACTGTTTTTATAACTTTTAATCCTACTCTGTGGCAATTAAGTGCATGTTGTGCAAAGAATGCTCTTGAATGTCAAATTCTATCTTGACTGGAGAGTAACAGCACCAGGTTATTGCACTAGTTCTTTTATACTCTAGTTTTATCTGACTAACAAACAAGGCTGTTAGAGAACCGATTTTCCTCATTATTTGCTACACTGGCCTTATTTTATTTCATTTACACTGACAAGCAGACAAACATATCTACATGCAAGAGGAAAGAATTCCACTGCATTGATTTAAAGGGACAAAAAAATTAATTGCCAAACTGAAAGTTATTTTAAGGTATTCATGCAGATATTCTATTTCTAGTTCACTCTTGTACACTGCCTAGATTTAAACCACTGAGCTGCACTGCTGCTTCTTCGCAGAGAGAAATAATGAGGCCTATTTGAAAAATCTGCACCACAGAGGATATGTGGTTTATTCTCTCAGTTCCAGTGGTACATTTACTTCTTTGTTGCTGTGTATTAGTTGTGAAGCTGTATTCATGAAACAGGGAATGTTTATATATTCAAAACTTGCGTATAAAATAGAAGTAAATCACATGCATTTTTTTAGCCATCATTAAAACAATCACAAAATAAAAGTACTATAAAAGATTGCATGAAACTAGAGCTCTACAATTTTTTAAACAGCAAAAAACTATCAGTTTCATAATGGAATTCAAAACACATTTTTGGGTACAATTCTTTACATGTCATTCCTCCTTACAGTGCTAAATAATCACTTTTTCCTCTTATCAGCAAACATCTGCCTACACACTAACTCAGAAAATATTAATTAAAAACTGGAAAGTATTAGAGCCTAGAAACCTGATTTAAAATGTCTCTGATCATATATTTGATATCAAGTCCTAGCATGAAATTTCTGTAGTTAATCCAAGTAGTTTCTTGTTAGGAAATAGCACACATAATCTGTCAAATTATTTTCAGTACAAAAGATACAGAGATAAAGTAGTTTAACTGAATAGCTCTGAAGACTCCTAGGCATCAGCAGGGAAGGCACTTGTCCGGTCACATAGTTCTAAGCACAATGGGACTCAGCACAGCTTTGGTATTTCAACATCTCCTTCAGTTCCTATGCAAGTGATATCCACTGACTGCCCAGTCCTGAACTTCTCCACTTGCAAATAATGCAAAGAAAATTGCTCCAAATAGATTAATAGAGGCAGCAATATAGAAAACCATCTGCCATTCTCCCACAGTATTCTGTCAAATGGAGGAAGAAAAAAAAAAAGATGCAGTCAATTTGCAGCTTCATACTCAAGAAAAAGGAATTTTAAAATCTATACTACATGCCCTGCCTATTTAAATGTAAATGCCATTCAGCATGATTTCACCGCAACATAAAAGCATTATTAACATAAAGGATGAAATCATTAGTAAAGTCAACTTCAGTTTTATAACACAGCTTACAGACAGTTTTATCAGAACTGCATTGCTCTATCTGTGACAGTTTATCACTCAAGACACAGAACCATAGATACAAATGCAGAGAATGTTACTGTAAGGGAAACACTACCTTGGCTTTCAGGTGATCCATGAGCTGAAGTGCCCTGCACTGTGCAGTAAACTATTCCTAATAACCACTATATGAACATTCCAGATGCATAAGCTTTTTGGTCCAAACAAGGTAGCTACCTTAACTCAGATTTCAAGACTAATCCTCTAAACTCTGGTATTTAAGAAAGGCCTTAATAAATGTGTGGTAAAGAACTGTGGATTGTTTGCTTTTTGATTTTATTTTTTTTCTTTTCAAATAAAGAAATAATATGTATAGATGTCTTAAAGGGTTGGGATTTTTTTTAAGTTCTAGATGATGCTGTAACAAACCTGTAAATGATCTTACTACAAAAACGCAATACCTGAAGACTGCATTAGTATGGAGGGGAAAAAACTAAACTGAACAAAAATACCCTAAAACAACCCACTTGTTAAGGTATCTGGAAGGACTTACTTTATTGGCATCATGTATTAATGTACTAATGTACATTATTAATATTATTACATTATATTATTATAAAACATTTTATTATATTATTATATTATTATATTATAGTCTTATAATATTACATTATATTATTACTATTACTAATATGCATGTATTAATATTTTCTGATTGTTTTTGGTTAGAGCATGGTGATAATAACACCAAGGCCATGAGTTTCATCCTCAAATGGGCCATTCCCTTAAGAGCTGGACTTGAAGATCCTTGTGGGTACCTTCCAATTAAGAATATTCTGTGATTTTTAAGAAAATCCTTAGAATGACCTCCAACTCCAAAAAATTCAAGTATATCACTAAGCTTACTCCTCCCATCTCCCTTTCTTGAAAGACTTTAGAATAATTCATGTGTTCATTGGAAAACTAGTAATCAAAAAAATTCCTCAAAAGCCCCAGTGCTTCCTTTTTTCTATCCAAATCTACACCACCTTGTTAGTCTAATCTAATACTAGAATCTAGTTTCTCACTTATCTGACAAATGCTGACATTAGAACTCAACACCTCACATAGGGTGTTAATTAAAAACAAGCAAGAACTTGTTCTAATTTAATAAAACAATACCACAAATGTCTCATCTAGTTGGCATTTTATCAGAGTTCTACTGTGATAAAAATATTTTATCACATTTTATCATTTTATTATTATTTTATTCCTAGAGAATATAAGGGGTGAGTCAGTAAAATTTTCAAGTCTTACAAAGGTCTTTGATTTTACCCTATTTTCCTGATCAGAATCAGGACAATAAAAGCTAGGAGTTAAGTAATCCACAACAATGGAACAATATGACTCAAGGTATAACCCATGTTTCATTTAAAGACTGCAGACTTGAGAAGAAGGAATTTCTATTCAACTGAGATAAAAATATAACAACTGAACAAAATAATAAACAGACTCACATTATGAGTGAGGTTTTTGGCAATAACTGGCCCCACCATTCCTGGGATAGTAGCAAAAGAATTTGTGATCCCAAGGAGAATTCCAGCATACCTGCAAAAGAAGTTGTTATTACTGCTTATTAGCTTGTAAGGCTTATCAATCATCGAAACAATTTTGCCTAACCTGACCATGTAAGCCTCATCTTGATCACACAAGAAAAATTTAGACACAAATATTCCAGTGTGAATGACTTGCTTTTCTTCTAATAATAACTCACTGACAGCTTGGCACATATATTTTAAGGGACACAGTTTAGTAATGGACTTGGCAGTGTTAGGTTAATGGTTGGGCATGATCTTAAAGATCCTTTGCTACTTAAATGATTCTGTATGTCTCTATTTTTCAGAGGCTAGTTACAGAATTTAACTTAAATTGCCTATGGCTTTGCTCAAGATCCATAATCCAAACCCACATCCCCTTTGCTAAGCCTCAACCAAACTGTCTGGAATGGATCCACTGGAGCAGTTAAAGACACATCACATGTCTTGAAGCAGAAAGACAAGTAGTATGACAAAGTGCTGTTTGACAACAGGAAAAGTCGGTTCAGGTTTCATTGCTAAAAATTTGTCTGCCAAGAAAGCAATATCAGCAGTGTGCCTGGATATCCCCACTTACATTACAAAGTGTATATTCCAAAGATAGGAGTTCAGAGTGCTGTGGCAGTCCTTCCCTTCAGCTTTCTGTGGGTCAAGGCCAATGGGAAATGGGTCTGACTAAACCAGTTCTACTGGTTGCTGTTCCTGCAGCTCCATTCTGAGGCCTCCTGTTCCATGAACATGCTGCTCTCTCACACACAAATGTATGTGTATGCACCAGCGGCCATAAAAACTTGCTGGGAAAAGCTGGTAACTTGCTTAATATCTGAGTCTCAGCATCTCATCTCTAAGCAATTCAAAATCTATCTCACAGGCATGTTGCAATATCAAAAGTTTGAAACTGTACCACAAGTGCAGACTTGTGAGAGAGACTGAAGAGAAATAAGAGCCAGATGTTCCACAGAAGTTTGACCTTCTAACCACCAGGGCACAGATCCCTGTGGTTTAGATTTTCAAGGTGGATTTGTTGGCTGAAGAATCATACAAAATACTAAGAGTTGCAGTTTACCATAGGAGAAAGGAATCATATCCCAGTGATCATTTTAGATAGTTCAGAATAAAATTATATCCTCACCAATACTAACACAACAAAAATATATTTCATCTCTAAAGAGAAATGCATAGCTTCGAAATTTTATTTACCAAAACAGGAAAATTCAACCATACAGAACTGTTCCAAAAAAACCACGCTTTTCTAATATCACTGGAATGAATATTGCAATATTCATTTCAGTGATATTAGAAAAACGTGTTTTTTTTCCTGAGTAAGGGAAACAATCATCTAGCGTACTAGTTGATTTTTTAAATTTAAACTCTACACTACATATCAGTTTAAAGCATTGAAATGCTCTAGTTAAAACCTCTTTATTTTTTATAAACTTAGCATGCAATCTTCCTATCTTGGAAAGTGGTTTAGAATTAATAGGCCTTTATGAAGCTGAATGTCAAAGTGTAAAAGCTTCCCTTAGGAAAACAAGCACATAAAGCAAAACTCTTTTTAAAGCCTTTAAGTAGAATCAAATGCACTTTAAATGTCTTCAACATGTTCAAGCACTACAATACTGCTAACAGACACTTTCAAAACTAAATATAGTTTAATAGTTTCTCTGGTCAACAAAGATCTTTGGCAATCAATTGCTGGCTATATGCCTCTGTTTATGCCCAGTGTTTCTAACATAGGTTGCACTCCTGATAGTGCTCAGTGTTTGATGCAGATAACTGTGATGACACTCCTGTAGTATAGTGGAAACTCCCATATGAAAAGCGAAAGTAAAAAGTGACATGTCTGTAGAGCAAAACCAATAGTAGGCTGTTGGTCAGGTACTTATGGCATAGTGGGGATAACCAAATACAAATTAACTTGCAGAACAGTCAAGTAGCAAAATCAGGAGGAAAAAAACCAGCTATGTAAAGTATTTAGTGTACAACAGAGCCACATGAATTTACAAGGGATCATAGTAACACCAATATTAAAATTTGTAATAATCGAAAGGTTACTAATGTAGATCTAAAGAACTAAAATATAATATATATTCCACAAAATAACAATATTGTCTCCCTCCTGTCCCCAACCCTTCCCCAATCCCATTCACCAGTGGCATAATAAATACGTTAGCAACCAAAACCACATAACAAATATTGTTGTTAATTAAGCATCAGTATTTTCATTCACTCTTTTCCTGTGAATAGAATAAATATTTCTTTGATATAATGCAAGTTTTAGTAGCAAAAAGGGACCATTTGCTATTCTTGGCAGCATACGTTTGACCAATCTAAAAGGGCATTTGTGCATTTTGAAACTGCTTTGAATCACTTCTAGTTTTTCTAATGTCTTTCAGCAAATTATGGAAAATACATATTGAGCTCTGAGTAAACTCTTAACTGAGGTTCTCTTCACAATTTTATGAAGACCCGGTTTTTAGGTTTCTACAATTGTCAAGCATTTCCTTGAAATTGTGCATATCTGCCTCGAACATTTTAACCAACAAAATTCAGACAAGTTGCAAAAAATTAGGTGTGGGGGAGGGGGAAAGACAGTCTTTTTCTTCTCATCGCAGATGTTTTCTGCATTTCTGTATCTGAAGAAATTTTTTAGCACGACGTTTGTTACAAGGACGTGCTTTTTCCCTTCTCTGTCCCCATTTGAACAGATTTACCCCGAGGTAAAGCATGCATATGCTGAATAGCAAATCACTGATTCCAATAAAACAGCACTCACCCTGACCACATCACCACCAAGGAAAGTCTTCCCACATATGCAGCCACTCGCCTCTAGAGGCAATGCTGGGCCAAAGTCCCCGAACTATCAGCAAGACACTTACCCCTCTTGCACTCAGCGTGCTCCCTCCTGCCTGTCTGAGAGGGAAGAAGAGCTAGAGGAACTTGTCTGGTGTAAATGCAGAGGGGAAAAGCAGGACTTTATCGAGGGCAGGAAGAACAGAGTGGGATTTGGTCAGAGGGATCAACACCAGTTCATGTGAGGTAACTACCTATGCCTGCTGACAGGCATCATCACTCTGCAATATAATTTTCTTCTTGTGGCTTTTTTTCAACACCTAAAATACTCTGAATACTGTTATAAACAAATTGACTCTTGAAATAAACATATTTGAAATGCAAAATGAAGTATCTAAAATTAGAAGACACATACAAGATCCTAGTTTGGGAAACATCAGCCATTGCCTACAAACAGAAGTTCCTTGTGTGTCTGTCACACTGCAGTTGCACGATTTCTTTTTTCCTGTCACAGCTCTGTTGCATTCCATGGACAGGTTAAATTGCACTCACATAACAGGCACCATTTAATACATATTTTGGAAACTAACTGTTGTAGTTCTGCAAAACTAAGCTTGAAACAGAGGTTGTATAATGGTCCCATAACATTCAGATAAACGACTTTAAGTACATTTTCTAAATTTGTAGTTATATGTCATTTAAAACAAAGTGCACCACAGAAGCTATTTTTCTTACTTTCATATTGAATTCAGCATTACAAGCTGTTTATAGCTGGCCACTGATACCTCCCCTCTTGCTTATTACCTAACCTGACCTGCTAAGATTAACTGGATTCCCTCTACTTCATATCCATTTGTTAAGTCAAAAATTGTCCATGACTGTGGATGTGACCACCATAATTTCAATTGCCAAAGCCTGAATACCATCTTCACTTGGTACCCAAGGTCTCCCATAAGCTGTCTATAGGATCAAAATTTTTTATTAATATTATTTCTACAAAATATTTTTCCTCTACACTTAAAGTCTTTTCATTTACACATTAATACTGAAACACACTTTTTGTTGGATATAAAGTCACTTGACCCTGTTCACATCTAAGTGATACCACAAATAGGTAAATGAATGACAAAGCAAAGTACTTGACCAGTCCACTTTTAGAAGAATATACACACATCCACACTCTGAGAAACTGACAGGTCTGCCCAACTGGAGAAATTACAGTCTGAATGGAAATTACAGTTTCCATTCTTGAAAATTATTCATTTAAGAGCAACTGTACATACCTGATTTGTCACCTACTGACAAATCAGGTCAGCTACTTGTAACAAGATTTAGATTCCAGTGTACAGAATGTTTCTCAAATGCAAATAATGTGCCTGTATCACAGAGCTTAAATATGGTAATGCTCATACCAGAGGCTGATAGCTCCGATGGAAAAGCTGAAAACAGTGAAACACTTAACTGTATTGTACAGTTCAAAAAAACCTGTCCTATTCAGAACATTAATCAAATGTGACAAAAATCTACCAAGTCTATAGTTGCAATCTGTAACTACAGGAATTATATAATGTATTACTGCAGGATTAAAACTGGAATGATTCTAAACTAATGTTTATGTCATATCCTCTGCCAAACTTGCACTTTTTGGAAATACAGTACTTAATATTGTAAACCCAAGTAATAGTCAGTGTTTACACTTCAGGTCTGTACAGCACATGCTCCATAGCTACATTGCCAAGGCACCTCAGCAATACATAAAGAAAAAAAGGAGGCCACAAACATTTCACATGCACTAACAACAGTTTCAACAATACTTACGAAGGTGCTATGTCCAGATGGTTGATGCTGTAGCCTGAGGTACAAAATCCTCCTAGTGTTGTTGATATGGTCACGAATGCAACAGCCAGTGCGTAGTTGCAGCCTATGAATCCGGCTGCCACTAAGAACACCGCAGGTCCAATCATTCCTTTAAGACAGAAACCTCAGAATCAATGGACGTTTAACACGGGACACTTGGAGGCACCAAGCTGTTTTCCATACAACTTCCACCGCCCCCTGGCGTACAGCACCGGCACCGCACCGCGCGCGTTACAGCGGGACGGTGCGGGATCAGAAATGGTTTGGGGTGGAAGAGACCTTAGAGATCATATAATTCCAACCCCCCTGCCACTGGCAGGGACACCTTCCACGAGATCAGGTTGGTCAAAGCCCCGTCCAACCTGGCCTTAAGCACTTCCAGGGATGGGGCAGCGACAGCTTCTCTGGGCAACCTGTTCCAGTGCCTTGCCACCCACTCAGTAAGGAATTTCTTCCTATTACCTAATTCAAATCTGCTCTCTTTCAGTTTGAAGCCATTCCCCCTTGTCCTATCACTACATGTCCTTGTAAAAAGGAAGTGCAGATGGGTTGCAAAACTGTTGCTGTCTCAGGAAACAGCAACTAGATCAGAAATATCCCACTCCAGCAGCGAAGAACAAACTAGATTAAAAAATTAACAGAAACCAACAGGTTCTGAAAATTACCTCACAAATTAATTTTATTTATTGCTATATATAAATTGAAGCTACACTGACACTGTGAACCCTGGGTGAATCCAAGATAGCTGTAGAGATGCTGAATCAGGCACTGGAAACAGCTTATCAGCCATCATGAGCTCAGGCCCACTGCTTCCTATCTGCAGTTAACTTTGGTAGCCATTTCCCAGCACCAGAGCCCATTTACATCACCCCATCATGACCTCTGCAAACAGCTCCAAGTACACACTTTTGTTGATGAAGCCAACCTAAGTCCTGCTTTTCCTAAGACAACATTTTTCTCCTGAGGTATGCATACAAGGGCATGAGGTATATGGCCCTGCAGTAAACTGAATCATCAAAATAGCATAGGCTTAAGACAAACAAACAAAATGCCTGAGAATTTATTACAAGAGTTGCTTTAAAGAAAGCAATTGAATCAGCTGAATTGAGAAGGCAGCAAGGATAATAACTGGGCTGCAACTTCTGTGGATCCTGTGCCTAATCTGACTTTTTTTTTATTATTCAGTTTCTTTCTCCTGTTCCCTCTTTATTCAGCAATCAACTTCTCTTTCCTAAATACAGCCTTCTACTTGTGTTCATTAAAAACCTGATCTGGCTGATCTGTTGGTGATTTCAGATCATCTCTTCTCCCAGTCAGTCAAGATCATTTTGGATTCTGTTTGGTCTTTCTCGTGTGGTACCAACAGTAAATTTTGCAAGTGTATTCCTATTCAGTTACTTTAGTCTTAGATAAATAAAACACTGAACAACAGAATAGGCTCATGCAGAACAATAATTCTGTCAGTTTGATAAACCTTTTTTGATAACAGTGTTTCATTGACTCTTTTATGGTGACTTTACATGACCATTTATATGATTGGTTTGCTTGTGGTCCAATTATCTTGACCTAAAAAAAGCTTTTGACAATCTCTTATTGTTCTTTTACCCAGTAAGCCTACTTCTCATGGAAAAAGACAGGATTATTCTTGACACATTAATGTACAAATAAAGTTGCTCCTCTCAAGCCATGCAAAATGCTGCCTCATCTCACAGCAGAATGCCAGACTACTCCCCCAAGCCCTTAAATTTTCCCAAATTGATATTATTATACGTTCTAAGACTATATGTTCCAAGAGTTGATACGTGCACCTACCTATTAGGGTAAAACATTTGCGAACACAAACAGTGGAGAAGTTCTGTTTTTCCCGTAAATAATCAGCAATTTGGCCAGACAGAATTATACATAACCAGCAGCCAAAATAAGGCAGGGCAGACAAAAATCCATTCTGTTAAGGAGTTAAAAGAAGACAGTTAAAACACTGAAATGACAAATCAATCATGACTTAATCCTTAAATACCAATGCAGTCAGACAAAAACCCAAAGTTTTAGATCAGCAACTAGCTTCAGGAAAAAGAAAACTGTAACTGAAGATATCCTGTGGACATTAACGTGATTGGGGAAGTTTTCAGGATACCAATATCAAGTGAGTTACTAAAAGTAAGTGGAAGCTGTAAATATTATTCAGAATTTTGAAAACTATACAAAATCTCTGGGTTTTGTACTACTGTTACATTACATTATTCCTTATCTATCTGCTGAAACATTTGGTGCTGGCTGTAAACAGAGACAAAATCTAGAACTAGGACTTTTCATCACATCTAGGCTGGATAGCCCACAATGCCAAAGCAGAGTTATTCAGGATTTGACATTACTTATACTGAAGTCACCAGCTAATTCCCATTACTTTAAACACGTGCTGTTTGGAGACTTCTGCTTGATTCTACATAATTTTCTGACGAAGGGAAACAAAATATACTACTAAACTGCTTACATTTACAGCCTTTCCAAAAAGTCATGGATAGTTACTGATAACAGAGCTATAATTGGACCTTATCTGTGATTAAAAGGAGTATTTGAACAGAAATAGTATGACCTTTATACGCTAGTATGAAATGTATATTTGTCAAGAAGTGAAAGATTCCCTAGGAATTTTAATTTGAAATGAAACAAGAAATATATCCCCACCTGGAGTCCATTCTATCAGTGCTTAAGCATCCTGCCTGTTGGATTTCAGTGCTCAGTTTTCAAAAACAGTAAGTAAAATTTTGAAAAATAGAGATAGTCTCAGTAATTAAAAAACCTTTCTGAAGCATTATTCAAAGACAACATTATTTTTAACTAATTTCTGTATTTTAGAAAGGAAACTGAACAGCAACAACTATATAATATTTTAAAAGGTAATGCAGTTTCCATCTAAATGTGTGGCAACAAAGTTGGTCCAACACTATTACACAAGCATTTTTTTTTCATGTTCAAAACAGTCAGTACCAAAAAGAGAAAACATAACCCAGAGACAAAGGAAACCACTTCACAGCAGAACCTGTTACCATTTAATGCAATGGTGTTTTACAAAACATGCAGCTGAGAGCTGTGGTAGCAGATGACTTTCACAGATACTGATCCCTCTTCAGGGAATACCTGAAGAGGCATAATAAGGAGCACAACCAGCAATTTAAGTTAGTTTTTTTCAGCCATTTTGCAGCTTGTCCTAATGCAACCTTCTGTTGTAATGCTAAGGTTCTCCATCTTCTCCTGCCAAGATTGCTGGCATCACCTCTTTCTTGCATGGCAGTCACCTTCAGATTGCTCTAAACTAGTTTTGTTTGCTAAACCAGGAAAAGACTATGTTAAACTTCTCGCAATTTCTTAGCAGCTTTTTATGTTAGCTATGCCAGTTTCTCCACGTAAGCTATGCCATCGCCAAAACTGTTTCATTAAAGACAGACCAGTACAGTCAAGTAATTGCTATAAGTAAGAATATTCCACGTTCCTCAGCCCCTAATTTTTCCCTGATAAATAATTTAATTTTATAAAATTTCCTCAAAAAGCACTATATCTGGATCTTAAGACTACGGTTTTGTTTCATCCAGTTACTTCAGTAAGAAAAGGTATTCTACCTCTGCTGCTCATTGAGGAAAGAAATAGACAATTGGGAAAGTGATCCAACCAGAATGAAGGTTCCCTCTGGTCCCTTTCTCCCCCAAAACCCCATCCTTAAAATACTTTCCAGCTATACATTTACACTCCAAGGCTCTTAAACAGTTTCCTCTATTCTAAACACCAGGTGATTTAGTTTCTTTAATTCTGAAGAAAATGACTGTATTTGTATATATCTCACCTCCTGTGCATCAAATCGTAGGATTTCCTTCATGTATGTGGGCAAGAGTGTAAGAAGTGTATAGAAAGTCCAGTTGTAGGAGAAGTGTGCCACAACAATAGCCCAGAGAGGAAGGGACTCCAGCATAGGTCTCCAGGGAACAGATTTCTGTGTAGAAAGCTGGCAAGCAGGAGACAAAGAGAAGAGAAAAAGAAGGAAATCAAGATGTTGATATGAACATTTACTAAATACAATGTTTTTGATGCTAACCAAATCTATGCTCATGATCCATTCTGAAAGGCACAAAATAAGTCTCAGTTGATAGATGCAAGTCATCAGCAATGAATTAATTAATCTTCAGTTCTCAATGAAGGTATACTAAAGTATGTAACTGCTCTGATGTTTACTATTGAAAAGTAAACCAATTACTACATTTTGTAATTCAAAAAGTATGCCTTCCCTTGTTGAAATTTGAGGTCTTCTGCTTTTAATATAAATAATTAAATATTTAGTCACCCTTCAGGTGTTATTTAGCTGAATCTTTCCTGCTCAAACCTAGATATTAATTCTGGTCTCTCAGCCAGCTTCATGGAATGAATCTTATGCAAACTTCAGGAACTGGCTCATTAGTATTTTCTCTGAGAATAGTAATCTGTTTCTAACTCTAGATGACACACTGAGAAAGAGAAATCCTGTAAAATATTGTATTGCAAATGTTAAAGACATTATACAGGTCTGGATCTAGTACAAAATGGCAGGTTTGAACTTTTTTTTAAATACAAAGCTTTTTAAATAAAGCACCTCAACAACATCTGTAACAAAAGGCATTATTATAAATGCTTTGTTCGATTATTGATTGTTTTCCAGCTTACAACTACACTATTTAAATTTTTTTTTTTGTTTGAAAAATCCTGCCTCGATCTCAGGTTAAGAATTTTATTCTAAACCTTAACATGTTTACATAAACATATAACAAAGCATAACAAGACATGTAACAAATCATAAACAAAGCTTGACATTAACGACCGTGTGTGTGGTTTATGTTCAGACTTAAGAAGGTTGGTCTCTACCAAAGTGTTGTACCTGATCTTTTAGAGAAGACAGTATATATTCTCTTTCAGCATGTGAAATGCTCCTGTGAGTTTCTGGTGTATCACTAACCATAAACATCCAGAAGAACCACCACAATACGCCAAGTGCACCTATTGTTGTGAAAAGATGGGTGAAGAGATAGAAATTTAAAAAAAGCAGTTTTATTGAGTAATATCCTCAGATGATATAGTCAGAAGTGTTTTTTCGATACTCTAATATAATTTTAATGAACATTATTTTTCTATCTACTTACAAACACTAGTTCCCCAAAGTGGCTTAATGCACATTTAGATATAATAAAGAATGAAGATGACTAAGCAGAAGTTTTTCTTTTTATTTTTTCCTCTTTTTTTTTCTCTACTTGAAGTTCTTCATACAGCAAGAAAGCTGTGTGCTCATACATACTTGTATTTTTATCAGTCACATGGAAAAGCTACAAAAGTATATGGCTCACCCTCAGGAAATAAAAAGTTCACATTAAGTGTAATCACAAAAAATACCCTGTGCACATATACAGAATATTACTACATGCAGCTTAATGATGTACTATTCCTCCTTTTCTTTCTTAAGCCAACATTAGAATTGTCATTTGAAAAAAGGTAACTTTTCAATAATCGGTCCAAATTAACTGCACTTTTACGTAACTGTAACATTGTAATTTATTTCATTTTGTTCAGCACTTTGGTTTGAATCTTTGTGATTTGTAAAAAATTTGAGATTTTTTTTTAAGGGAAATGTAACTCTTGTCTTATATTCTGATTCCTCCTTTCTCATGCAGAATATGAAATGGCTCAGACATGTAAACAGACCTGTAAAAAGCATTAGCTAAGACATGCTGTTAAAAAAAATATTTTCTGTTTCAGCTTCTTTCAGAATGTAAGTCACAGTAAATATGCTATGCATTCCTTCAGGGTCCCTGTGACTGCTAGAGATTTTCCACAGTTTACATTTTAAGCAGCAGTAACTTTCACGCGTTCTTTCAAAGTTGAGGTTTATTCCTGGGATTAAAGTTATTAACTTGATTTCACACTTCAGATAAGAAATTTCAGCTTGTTGTTTTCAAGCGGTGGGAGAGTTAAGAGCATTTGACTTGTACCAGCTTTTGTCCAACTCAGAGACAGCTTTGCTCACTGGAAGAAGGCTTATTTAGCCATTCACTGGAATCTACTTAGCTTTAAATATCTCTAATTGCCCAGAAAGAATAAAACAGCAAGCCAACATGTCAAACACGTTTTTAAAATTTAAAATAACTTTTATAAGATATGCTTTTCAAAAGGAATATGGATTGTACTTTTAATAATTAAGAAAAATCAAAACAACACAAACTCACCAAATATGTAGAACACATAAACCCAGTTCATATAGTAACAAATTAAACCAGACAGTGGCAGAGACACAACAGTTCCCAGCTGTGCACCTACCAGAAGAAAGCAAAACAAAGTGGAAAAATAATTTGATCTCCTATGGACCCCTTAAGTATAAGCACCATTTCAGAGTTATTTTATTTTTCTGTAATAAATCATGAATAAAGATTGTCATGACCACTAGAGGCTTGTGCTTTGCTTTAAAGAAACACAAGCACAATGAGCTGCCTTGGCAGCTCCAAGCAAATAGAGCCATTAAGCCCTAAGAAGCCAAAATTAGAAGGAATGAGCAATGAAAGATAAGTATACTTGGCACATTTGTCTCCAATAAAGTGATGGCTCTAACACATCTAAACCAATGCAAATTAGTCATCTGGTATTGCTGTAAAACAAGAGAGAGCTGAACATGGTATAATTAAGGCCTTGGGAGTATAATGTGACAATATAATCAGTTTGCATTTTTGTATCTCCTTCTAGCTCCACAAAACCAGGAATGCTAGAAACATGAAGCAGAAAGTCATGCATACATAACCAGTAGGTTCAAATACCATGCTTCCTGAATGTGACAGTGTCTAGCATTAAGGGAGAAGGGAAAGATGAGCAGATTCCAGTACAGAATAAAGCCAAAAGCCAGAAAGAACTATTCCTATGCTTATAATTCAACATACATTTTGCAAAGAACAAGGATGGCAGGTGTTTCCCTTTTGAAATCTAAACCAGAAACCCATACTATTTGCATACTTGACACTCTACTGGTCATCAACAGTACGTTTTGTCTCTTAATGTTAGCTGTATGATTACTTCTCCAAACTTAATCTCAACTCAGAAAATATTTATGTTATGTTGATATTCTGGCTGCCTAGACTCCTTCTTCCTGGAAACAGTAATTTTTATTTGAAGCAGAAAACTCCAACGATGAACAAGAGAACCACATACAGCATGCAAAATATAAATCAAAAAAACAACTACATATCACCTCAATCACATGTTCTCTCAGAAAATCAACAGGATCACGATTAAATTAACTACAGACCACATGACTGCCAACGTGGAAGGAAAGGAAAGGAAGGAAAACAGCCTGCCAAGATTACACAACATATCTTATCCACCCTAACAATGGGCTGTTCAAGGCCACAGACTCTTCTCACTAGTACATTAGCATATATTTTCACAAAACACAAAAGGACAGTTTAAAAGCTCCCAATTGATAAATGCAGTAGAAGGCAATCCCAACTCTATATGCTCTGCTTAACTTGTGCTTAACTCTGCTTAACTTGTGTTTCACAAGAACACTTTTTTAAAGCAGATTTAATTAAATACCCAGGCAGAAAACAGATTTTTTAAAAAGAGAGAGAAAGGAAGCTTTTTGATGCATTAGATGAGTTGAAGGAGCTGTTTGAATGGTCACTTCAATGAGTGATGAGACACTTGGTTCAGAGCAAAGTGAGGAAACTTGAGGAAAAAGGATTACGGCTTCATCCCTCTGGGAAAAGTGATTCACTAGACTGTCTTAGCTCCTTAAGAAACTGTAGCTGAAGCTTACATGGTATAAACCTGTCTTCTTGATAAACCACAGGTCAAATATAAAACAGAATTATTACTAATAACAGTGATCAAAGCAAACCTTACTTCAGTAACTGAATACAAAATTTGTCATCCTCAAAGAAATAATATCAATTTTGACAAGCAAATTTAGAAACCTATGTTTTTCACCTGCCCCTCAAATACTGCACTGAGCAATGTGACTGACCAATAAGCCCCTAAAATGCACGAAGGCTCAGTGGAGGTGGGCAAGAGCAGCATGTCCATCAAACTCGGGGAACAACACTGGGTGTGACCAACCACAGTTGTTGCAAAGAAGCTGACTTTATCTCAACACAAAGGGCACCAGAGGGTGGCTTTGGTTTAGATAAGCAGCTATGTCAGTCGAGTGGATCAGCTGGTGGTGTAAATGTTTCTCTTCATTAAGTTCATTAAAAGTGTGACCATCTCACTGACTTAGCCAGACCAACATGAGGGGAGTGAATACATGGGTCAGTGAAACACAAACTATAGAAGTTAAACAACAACAGAATTTCTGAGAGAACAACAGATTTGACTTGCAGTCAACCCAAACTGAAGTGTATTGCAATTGCTATCTTTGCTAACTGTCAACTTACATTTGCTAAGTGCTAACTTATACTTGTACTGTGCTTTCAGTACATTCTGTATCACTGCTAAATCAAAAATCCTGTATCTTCAAAAAAGTAAATCTGATATCAAACACTGCACCTTCCAAACACAGAATATCTAGGACAAACTGGTCAGACAGCATTCAAGTCTGACAAGGAACTCTTGCAGCAATACATGGGACCTTGGATGTTTTCTTCCCTAAGTTCCTCCAAGAACACTTTAAAAACCCTCCAAAAACCAAAAAACCAGCTCTATCCTACGACTGCCCTGGCTTTTTTGTTCCTAATGCTAAGTATTTTTTATTTACAGTATCTTCTATTAAACAGCTTTACAGTAATTATTTGCACAACTTAATACCAAAGTTAGACCCAAGTTTTTACTTATTTGTAGATCACTACCTTTTGTCAGGTTATAAAAAACATGAATAAATTAAGAAAACTAATGGAAAGCAAGATTTACTTTAATGTTACACTTTCTGGATTAAATGCTGATTAAAATTTACAATATAAATCCCTTTGATTTAAGTCAATCCTCCCTGTTACTGCAGTAAAAATTTATAATCCCATTATCAGTGTGGGAATTTCTCACCTGCATATGAAATACTAAGGAGCTTGCTGCGTTCCAGTGGAGGAGCCCAAGAAGACCACATTGAATGCATAGCTGGGAAGGTAACACCCTAGAAAACATAATTTCATTCTGTTGAAATGCAAGAATTTTAGAACTCACTTCAACTTTACATGTTTCAAAGCATGTTTCATTAAAAAGCAGTAGTATAATCTATTAGTTTGTTGTCTAGCAAGAAACCACTTATAAAAATTGTGCAAGACATGAGAATAAGGAGGCAGAATTAATTTCTCCTGCTTTTGACTCTTTATATACTGGAAAAGCAGCAACAATACAAACAACACTGTTTCGAGGCCCTAGTTTCTGAAAAATTAGAATAGTTTGGTATCAAGTATCCTTACATTTCTAATTTGAAAAGCTTAGACTAAAATATAGTGAAAATGCTTTAATTATTCTAAAAAACATAAAACTAAACCACTCAAATGAAACAATCCATACACTACTCCAGCATAACAACCCCACAGAGTCTAATCACTGCAATTTTAAACAATTTCTTCAGACACATTTTCAAATTACATAGAACAAACAGGATTACCTCTCCCAGTCCTTCCAAGGCTCTGACAGCTATGAGGTAGCCAACTCCTAAATTTGCAGCTAAGGGAGTAAGCAAGGTGAATACAGAGGTACCAAAGATGCCAAACCCCAGCAACAGTTTGCCTCCAATTTTGCTTGCAAGATATCCTCCTGGAATCTGAGTAATGATATAGCCATAGAAAAAAGAACCAAGGATCCATCCCTGAGTATCAGCATCCCAAGAATACTTTTCTCCCTAAGAAGAGGAAAAAAACGCAAAAAACAAAATGCAGTAAGTTAAAGATAGCTGTTTCTCTGACCATTTTTTTTATTACATTGATCACTATTTAGTCCTTTATAGACAAATTCCACATTTTTCTTAACCTACTCCCTAGTGTCTCCTTCCTCTACATCCACCTGTACTGCAAGCAAAGTTGTGTTAAAATCTAATTCAGGTAGTTTACATCTGTTTGGACATAGCTAACCCAAGGATGAAAATCATCACTACATTAAATACAAGTGCTGTGGTAGTTATTCCTTTCTGAATTCTAAGCAGCTTGGGTTAGGTGACAGGTACTGACTATGTACATCTGCCTAAGGACAGAATCACAGAGTGGACATTCTGTCATGCTCTATAAAATGGTTTTACCTGCAGAAAATTTATGGGAAAAAAACCCAAACAAATAAGGAGATGCGGGTGCTTAAATTTAACAGAAAGAAAGAGAGCAGTCAAGGACAGGGCTCACAACAGTAGGTGGAATAATGGGAGAAGCACAACAGAGAGAAGACAAGTTTAGTGGACAATGCAATAAAAGTGAAGATGACTGAGACAGGAATCTGCAGCTATAAAGGAAGCCAGCAAGAAGACAGGAACTGTTGCCCAATGAAGTGATTCTGAAATTTGGGATCACTTCCAAAAGACCAATTTTTCCACATCTAAATGAGCAGCATACATTTCAAAGAAATGATGAGACAATCTTCCCATAAAGTTCACCATTATAATTTGTTTGTGATAAATAATAAATGACCTCTAAACAAGCAAACAAAATGAAAAGAGGAAGATGGCAAGAGTGCTCAGGAATAACTTCAACTACAAGACAAGATCTACGCAAGTCCAAATTCACAAAGTTGGGGGTTTTTTTACAAGTTTTTTTTCCATATCTGGCAGTTCAGTTAAGAAATATGATTTTAAGGATTACTGGAAGTCAGAGGTAAAGGATATAAAGACAAAATGCATGATCTGGGAAAGAGATTGAACAAGTGAAGAGAGAAATATTACATGTTAATTTGTAATGAAATTTCATGCCATTATGACTGTACAAAGAACAGGCAAATTGGACAGTGATGGGAGCTCTGACGAAGATGTAACACTAACAATTGATAAGTGGCATATAAAACAGTGAGTCATGGTAGATATACGTGATCAGATTAGCCAATTTCTAAGGAATAGCACAGAAAAGAGGTACGTAAAAAAGCTAACCCTGAGCACAGTGCTTCTCAATTAGCTAGTCATTTAAGGCTAATACTTCCCAGAATAGCTTTAAAAGAACCACTGGAAAGGCCATCCAGTAAAAAACAGCCTGTTCTCTTGCCACCTAAATATGGTTCTATCTATTACAGAGTTCTAAAACCACTTCGACATGCCATGTTACAAGACAATATGTCTGAGACCTCACCGTTGTGTTGCGAGGAACATTTATGGTGGAAGAATGCTCTGGACACACATTGGAAGTCACATTCTTTGCTAAGCTTGTGTTAGGTTCTACCATATCCACCAGAGCGACACTGAGGTTCACACGCAATGCATACAGGAGGAAGAACCCAAAACAGGCCAGAAGTGCGAGACTGTAGCGAGCTGAGCAGCATGCAGGGACTGAAACGAGAGCAAACGAAAAATGTTTAACAGACCTAAAAGAATAAGAACAACTCATAAGCAGTTTTTACTAAGGTTCCCAGAAATCTTTGGGTAAGATAAAAAATTAGCAAGGAGACAAGTTAATTTTTCTTCTTAAGAGGTTTATTCAATAGGGGTAGAGTCTGAGGCTGGTTGAAAAAAATTTTAAGACCCCACTTTCATATTGATGTGCAAAGCAAATGTAATCCTTATTTAGACAGCAGGCAGCTATACACACTACAGTGGTGACTGCAGAGGATAGGTAGTGTGTGGTCTGTGGAAATGGATTTAGAAAGTTTCCAAAGTCCTCTCCAAATACTGTAATATTTATTCAAGACAGAATTTCACACATAAAAAACCCCAAAACAATTAGTAGGAAGCCTGTAATATACACAAAAATGGTTTCAAGAAACACAAATACTCCTAAAGTAGTGCTAAAGAAAGGTCAGTGCTACTTCAGGCTGTTTTCTAGCACAAATTTTCCTTCTATAATTTTGCTTACAAGGGAAAATGGGTTTGCCGACAGCTCCGAAAACTACCAGAAAGGGGAATAGCAAACACTGTGTGGTGGCACCGTGAAACAGTAACGGGTTCCCAGCTGCCCAGTAAACCCTCTTGGCAGTCACAAGACAACAAAGGAAACGAGTCCTAAGATTCAGCATAAAATCGGTGTTGTGACATTAAGTCAACTCTGTCAGCTGTTTATGCACAGATAGCAGACTATGCACTGTAACACAGTTATTGATTTCCTAGAGTAGTACACAGCAGCTTTTGGCAGAGAGCATGCATTAGTGCCAGGAGATCCAGATCAGAGCTGAGCTGTAACAGTTTCAATCTCTGCAGCTACTCTTTATGAACTGGGAATGCCTGAAACTACTGAGCAGGAATGTCAAATTGTTGAGGAACTACTTGAACAATCTGCTGAATTTTCATATAGAGCGTAGAGTTTCCCCTTTTGTGAGGCAGCTGCATTACTAATGGTAAGTTTTATAACTTGGGTGTCTGAAACTCTGGGAAGGCTGGAGATCTGTAGATATTACATCAGTTTACATCAGTTTACAGTGATCTCACCTTTCACTACACAGAGTTCAAATGATGAACAGAACAAGTACATCTATGAACAGGACTGACCAGAGCTTCATCTGCTACTTCAGTATGTCACTTGACTGGATTTTCTGATTTGCAGTAAGAAACAAAGGACATGCCCTGTGGACAAGCTGATGAGATACCTTCCCCTTCCCAGGAACTTCCCTGAAACAAGGAATGAGCCCATGTGATTTTATTTTTCCAGGAGGAACACCAACAGAGCCTTCCTGCAAGACTGTTTTTCATGAAATTAACAGAACTCTCCCATTTTTGAAGTCTCTAATCCTGACAAACTTTATGTGAAGTTCATTATGGCTGCACAAGTTGTTAAAGTAACACAGAGATGCTGTACTTGCTATGTTCATTCAATAAATAAATAATAAACAAGGCTATTGTACAAATATGCAAAAGCCCTTTCAGACCTGTGGTAATTACAAGTTTTGCCTCATAAGCATTTGAAAAAGCCATCCTGGGTTTTTAAATGACACACGAGAGAGCAGCCAAGATTTTATTGCTTACATTAAAAACAAGCACAGAGAACAGGAAGTACTTACTACACAAAAACTAGTCAAGCAGCTTTGTTGTTGTTTAAAAAGCAATTTGCCTTAAGTAGAAAATGTAAAGTCATATAATTTATAAAAATGAACATAATTACAGGTAAAGCTACTTAACTGTTTCACTTCTTGTAGTTGCCGAGCCTAGACAATAATAACAGAAAGCTGAATAACACACTGATTATGTAACCCTTCCTTGGAAATGCAGATTAACTGGAACATCCATTACTCTTCCTCTATAAGACTTACAGGTATACAACTTGCATGGAGAACAAGCTCCACAAAACAGATGTGCAAGAACTCAAGGTCACTAGTGTCAGATTTTTTTCCCCAGTTAACATTTTATTAAAAAAAGCCAACAAACATGTAGAATTGAAGTCTGAAGCAAATAGCTACTAAATTATTGGTTCCCTGTCATTCCATCACGTGCACTTGAAATGCCTATGAATATTAGATCCGGTTAACAGAACAGAAGACTCAAGAAGATTACAGGTGAGTTTCAGGAGAGTGCTATAATCAGAGACACAGACATTCACCCCCCTAAAGTTTAAAGCAGCTAACCAAAGTTTAAAGCATTAGGTTCAAGGTCTTACCTTGACTAACAGTCTTTGGTCCTACTTCTATAGCTAATTCTGATTTCAGGGGCATGTTTTAAACCACTGTAGCTATAATTTAACAGGATTCTTAAACTGCAGTTAAAAAATAGGTCTGTGCTGCAAGTTGCACGGCAGTTTAAAGGAAGTTGCTCGTCTGCAATAGTTTTCCTTGTGGGTGAGGTGAGCCACCTCCAACTGGAGCCTGATGCATTGTGCAAACTTAAGAACATATTGCTTTAGGAAGTCTTGAGCTCAAATTTCTCTCCTTCTGGCACTTTTAAAGTCATTTTGTTTGCAGTCCCCCTTGATGCAGTTGCACATTTGCTAAGCAGGTTAGAGCATTTTTGCATGGCATGCCAAAGAAACTAAAAATCTTACTCTACTCTTTATGGCTTGTACATTCTAGGAAGCAAAACAGCACAAATAAATATGCATGCTCTGTTGATAAGCTCTGACCATATATCGAGCCGCCTCTCCTACCTTCGTGCGTCTTTTCACCTTCCTTCCTCTCCGTACCTGTAACAAGCAATTAGTCTTACTCAAGTTCTGCCTTCATATGAAATTTTGACACAATCTCGGTGGATCCCGGCAGTTTTTAATATTTGGACCGCTATTCGGGCTGGAGCCGAGCGAGGGCTGGTGTCTGACAGAGCTGCACGCCTGACCCTGGCACCGACAGAGCCGCCACCGCTGCCAGGACTCGGGGCTGTTCCTGATCCAGCACCCCCGGGCACCGCGGCGTCCCCGGCACCAAACGCCGCTAACGGCGCGGGCAGGCGGCGCAGCCCCGCGGGCCGGCACCGCTTTTCCCGTCACCGCCGTCCCCGGTCACTGCTGTCCTCCGTCACCGCTTTTCCCCTCACTGCTTTTCCCGTCACCGCTGCCCGCAGTCACCGCTGCCCGCAGTCATCCCGGCAGTGACACGGCAGCACCGACCCCTGGGCCCCACAGCGGCGCTCGCAGCCCGCGCCTCCATGGCAACGAGACGCCGCCACACAGGGGCAGCTGCCGCTCGTCTCACCCGCGTCGGGCTTGGGCTCCTTCAGCAGTGGAGTGCGATCCTCTCCCTCCTCGGGCTCCATCTCGCTGCTGCCACCCGGACCGCGCAGCGCGCTCAGGGCCAGACCGCCCGGCGCCACCGCTGCGGCCGGCAGCGTGGCGTGGCCCGGCCCGGCCCGGCTCAGCTCAGCTCAGCTCAGCTCAGCTCTGTCCGGCTCGGCTCAGCTAGGCTTCAGTTTCCTCCTCCTCCTCCGCCGCCGCTCCCCGCTCCCTGCCAGCTCGGCTCTGCCCCACCGGGGCCGGGCAGCGGCGGCCGCAGCCCCCAGCGATCATGTGACGGGCAGGGGCGGGCGGAAACGGCTTCAGCGCCACGGAACCATCTTTACTGAGGGCGGCCGCTCCCTCCCTCCCCCTGGCTGACGAGGCTGCACGAACGCGCCCACAGGCGGGCGGTGGGTGTCGCTGTGCGCGCTGTCCCGAATGCTGGGGGAAAAGTTCCTCTCAGTGAGAGTAAAGACAAATCTGTTCAGGCTGATTCACCACAAGCGGCTGCTCGTCAGTGAAGGCGAGCGGCCTCTCGGTGCGGGTCTATTGCGGCAGCCAGGGGCGGAGAAGGGAAAGCTCGAGGAGCTGGCGCTGGATCTCTCTGTAACCACCGAAATGCTGTTTAACAATACATTGCAGTATCTGCAGCAGTCTTTTTGCTCTGTGTGTGTGCAGTGCGCAACTCCTGGAGTGAGGTTTTAAAACCATGGCATGTGAAGGGGTTGGAATGGACCTTACAGATCATCTAGTCCCAGCTTCCCCTGCCATGGGCAGGGACACCTCCCACTGGACCAGGTTGCTCAAGGCCTAGCCCAGCCTGGCTTTGAGCACTGTCAGGGTTGGGGCATCCGCAATTCCCCTGGGCAACCTGTTCCAGTGTCTCACCATCCTCACAGTAGAGAATTTCTTCCTACTATATAACCTAAATTTCCCCTCTCTCCATTTATACCCATTGCTCCTTGTCCTGTTACTACAGTTCCTGACAGAGTCCCTTTCTGGCTTTCCTGCAGGCCCCCTCCAGACACTGGAAGGTTGCTGTGAGGTCTCCACACAGTCTTCTCCAGTTGAACAGTCCCAAATTTCTCAATCTGTCTTCACAGGGAAGGTGCTCCAAACCCGTTATCGAATATGTGTGATAATGCACCAATATAGATTAATAAGCATTGTGGGATATGTAATAGAGCTTTTCCTCTTGGAATCAGTGTTTTTCAACCTCAGTCGAAGCTAACAACAGAGTGGAGATCTTTATGTTTTACGGGCTCTTTCCTACATGAGAGCCACCTCCACTCACCTTGTCCACTCATCAGCCTTGCCAGGGTTGAATGCTGAGTCGTTTTGGTGATGCTGCCGGTCATCCACTGAAAGCTTTGCCTTTACTTAGATGCCCATGCCATCCTACTGGCTTGTATGTAACTGCCTGGAAAATTCTGCTCACTGGAAACAGAGGAATGTAAAAGATTCCTGGCAGCATATCATCTATATCATTTCACACAAGGCAGTTATATGAGTTTGCAAGTATCAATAGAACAGCTGTGGCTGTGTGTCTATCATATGGTATTGCATCTATGTGAAAACATAAACAAACCAGTGCTTCTGTTCCGGTTCTGAAATTTAGCCTGAGGGTCTTCGGTGAGTCAAACTTACCATTCTTACAGCCAAAATTAAGGGAAGAAAGCAGAAAAACAAGTATCAAACATACTTTGCATCCGTTTATGAGAAGTGGTGATTTGGTTTGTAGTACTCAGACTTCAGCTTTGCATTTCACATATGCTTTACTTTTCCTGGTGTTTCTGCACATACCACCAGAAACCCCAGTGCATTGGTACCCAGCCCATGAGGAAGGAAGTGTAGGGGTGTATGGGCTTGGACTGTATGCATCACACATAGGATCATTTCCATCCAGAGGCTGAACCCCAAGCTCTCCATCATAACACAAGGAATATGAGGGGCTGCAGGGCCTGGAATGATAGACAAAGCTTTTTCTAGAAGTCCCCTTTTTTTAACCTCTTATTTCTTCTCCCTAGGGCAAGTTGTATTTTAAATCAACCCACACTCTCAGTACAGGATAGTGCCAAAACCCCTTGCATTAACAAGGAACATGGATTCCTCTGCCTTGCTGCCTCCTTCTTGGATCTTGCAGATCTTAGTGACTTTGCTGCAGACTCTTAGTGACACTGCACTAAAAAGAGTTTGATTGTGAGGCTGCAGCCCCATAGGCAAAAGGTGACACCCATGAATCCATTCAGGAGTGTGTGAAGAGCACTTACCTTTGTCACAGCGGGTAAGAATGTAATTCCTTATACCCTGGAGGCTAACTTTGTGTGTAGTTGTGTGGAAACAGGCGTGGTTTGCCTCTGTCCAACCTATCAGGCACTGCTGGTTGTTGGTCTGCTCTGCCAGTGTGTCATACTTGTGATGCATCCTCCTGATGTGGAGGATTTGAAGTATTTTCAGACTTTATTTATTTTTATTTCTTAAAAGGACAATTGTATTCAAACAGTTTTTCTCTGGTTACTTCCATTGCTGTATGGAGCTGTGCTCTGCTAGGCTGAGGAGGTGGTGGACAGCACTGCTCAGCACCCTGCTTCTCTTGTCACCTGACTCCGTGTCATAAAAGAGGAAAGAAGCAGAGGTGTCCACCGCCTTCCCTAAATCCCACCCTGACATTTCAAATCATCTGTCTAAAAAGACATGCTGCAGCATGTCTTGTATAGAGCAGTAGATGTCTCTCTTTCCTCTGAAGTCCTGTTGGGAAAAGAAACACTGGACCTTAAGAGAAAATCCTACTCAATGCCATGGCTCCTTTTGGGCCAGCTCTCATATTCATTCAACAGTGCAGATAGAATACAGCTGTGATGATGTAGGAATGCATTTTAAACTGGTTAACTCTACCTATACTCAAAGGCTTAGAAGATGAAAAAGGTGGCCAGGGAAAATAGATCAGTGATGCTAACTTAAATGGTAGTATTTCCTCATGGAGCAAGATAACACCTCTTCTGTCAACCTATTAAGTTTTATAGGATATAATAAAAAAATTTCTGGGTTCCCACATTTTTCTCAAAACTACTATTACAAGATGCCTTTATTTATTTATACCTTTTTAAGGAATCTGGCTTTTGAAATGATTTTTTTTTTCAAGATAAACAAAAGAAAGGGGCAGAGAAATACAGATCATATTCACAATATAATACTCATCTGGTTATTCTTAAATAATTGAAAGTAACATAAACAGAGTTCAGTGAGTGAAGATTTGTGTAAGTCCCCTTATACACAGTACAGTATACAGCATTTTAATGTTGTAGATGCCTAACAAGGATATTAGATTTTAGAATGATAATTTACAAAATAGTAGAATATAAAGTTAAGGTATCAGATTGTTTGGACAAGAAAAAATATGCACATGCATCCAAGCAAAACATTTCTCAGGTTTCCCATAAAAGAGCAAGTTGCAGTCAATCAAAAAGGAAAAGAATTAGGATGCCTTAAGCTGGGCAGTTCTCCTACTGTAAAGCTGAATACAAAGTCATTACTTAATCATGCATAAGATAATGCTGACCAAATCAGAAATGGCTTATGTGGCTCTGGCAGTACAATGTGTTTTCATCTGTCTGGAAATGTTCTGTCTGCTGCAAATGCCTCAGGGCTCCCTGTCACCATGGATATTCTTGCCTGAGGGTTTGTGTTGGGAGGGGAGACCCATCTTGCCTGCTTTTCTTACTGTTTGTTAGCAGAAGCATTCCATGCTGTTCAATTTTTGGCATTAGTCATGGCAGCAGAAAGCCTGGGACTTTCCTCAATTAGCAGCATTGCTTTCAAATGGAAGACATGAAGGCGAGTATCGTGTCCTCTACAAAGTACTCCTCTGGGTTATATGGCAGTGCTCAACTAGAGTCAGAGAAGTAGCTTAGGCTTTGTATTGCCTAAATTTTAGTGTTATATTAGCCAGTGGAAGTACAGGTTGGAAGTACAGGTAAACCTTAATTTCTAGACTCCCTCATTTGTAGGTATTCTTTCTAAAGGAAATGGGAGTGGCAATGATGCTGGACATTTCCTATTAAACAACTGGCTTCTGTTCAGAACATTCATCTGTGCATGGAAACATGGTCTCATACTTCTCCTCTGTCAGTGACATTTAGTAACTGCAGTGTATGCTGAACCTCAGGCAAGAAAAGGCACTGGGGCTTGGTGGAATCTTCTTTGTTTTTAACTACAGTTCTTTCCTTATGTATAGAAGCCATGAATATCCTTAGGGAAAAGAGTAGATTCCCCTCAAGCTTTGTAGATTAGTTCTGTATTTTCTGGGTTAATGACTTTAAAAACTTCACTGTGGACTACTAATGGATGTTGGAGTGCTCACTATGAAGAGCAGTTATTTTGTCTGTGGACTCATAGAAGCAGAGGAACAGCTGTGGTCTGTCAAACCAGTGTTCACTTCCTCTCAGTACCCTGTCTCACACAGCAGTCAATAGCAAATGCTGAGGGAAGGACTTGTACAGACCAAACATAGGGTGATACATCCTCTGAATAGTCTCTGAATGTTTGAATACACTGACTGGTGACTCAGGCTATTCCTGAGCAGGACATGGTACCTCTGTTCTGACTAGTCCCTGACATTTGTCAGACAAGAATTTATGCCATCTGAATCCATATAAAATTCAGTATTCATGTTCCCTGTGGCAAGGAGTTGTGCATCTGAATTGTATACTATGGATGTGTTATATCTTTATGGTCTTTGTGAGAAGCAATGCTTTTTTTCTGAATCCCCAGTAAATACTTAACCTCTCTCTGTGTGCACACCTACCCATAGAAACGTTAGCTTTTAAGGCATTTTACTAGTGGAGAGTCACGTTGGACTTATTCTTTCAGCTGTGTGGCTCAGTCTTGCAAAACCATGTTTTATACCTGCCTGGTGCCAGGTTAGAATATCCTTTCAAGAGTTTCCATCCCATGAGTGCTGCATTATAATACTGGAATGTTGACGCTGTTCAGATATGTGGCAAAACAGAATTAATCTGAATTATCCTGTCATGAAAGTTGGAATTGTGCTGGTATCTCACATGTTGTCTCAATAGTGTTGTCCTGTTCCTGATGGGAAGTTGATTGGTACCTGGATTTGTCAAAGCCTGGAACTGCCAAAGAACATGCCATAGCTCTTACTAAAGTGTTTTCTTTTTTGAATGCCAACTCTGTAATGAAAGATAATGGTAAAACTAAAAAATTTCTATTGGCTAAGCCTCACTTAATCTTAGAAGTGCTGATATGTGAAAATATGCACAATAAGTGAGAGATTCTGAAAATTATATTTCTTTTGTCAGTAATTAAGTAAATAATTTTTTCAGAGATCTCAGAAATGTGGATGGAACCCATCATACAGGACAATGGGCTTTTTATGCTCAAGGAACCTGATATGCCAATCAAAGTAAGAACCTTGTCAGTCTCTTGAATTCTCTAGACGTTCTTCTAGTCAATCTAGGAGGCTTCAAAATGTGTGTGACAGCTTAGACTGGTTTGGGAAATAGAGGATGACTCTACTAATTTTTACCAGCAGGTGTCTAAGGAGGATGTAAGTCTGAATATTCTCAGATGTTTGGTATCTAGGTGTGCCTAGCAAAAATAAACAAAACTGCCTGCAGCAATAAAGACGCTTCTGCTTTGACAATGTTTTGAAAAATTGTTGAATTTCAAAAGAGTAAAAGTGGTGTCTTTTTACTAAAGCATTTTTTTACAACATTGACCAAAATTTGTCACTCTAAATTCATGGTAATTACAATATTTTCATGACCTGCTTTTTATTCTGCAAATGTTGGCAGCTATCCCTAGCTATTACACCTAGAGGATGTACATAAAAGCTTTACATAAAAATGCAACAGGAGTATTACAAAACAAATGAGAAATAAAGAGGAAAAGAAAGAGAAAGAAGCAAAGAGAGGGAGAGGGAAGGAGAAAAGGAGGTGGGCCCCATTCAGCTAGCTTTTAAAATTCTGCAGCTATTTGTACAGCAGTGCTCATGCCTCAGCTGGGTTATTTGCAGCTGAGAAGCCTTTTTGTAGTTCTGATATGCTGCATGGTGGCAGGGCACAGAAGCTGCTGCAATACTCTTTGACTGTGGAAGCCATCCCTCAGAGATCCTCAGGGAGCCTCTGGTACCTCGCTGCAAGCCCTGCCTTATCCTCCTGTGGAGTGGTGGAGCCTTTGAAAAGCCCTTGTCTTTTCCCTCCTGCAAACTGGCTCCATGTCCATGCCTGCCTCAGGATATCTCTGTGATGTTTTTCCAGATTATTTTACAGTTTTTAATCCCAGGAGGATTTTGGTGTATGACTTAACAACTGTCACTCTCTACACTTCAGGACTTGGAAAATGGTACATATTTTTAAATTCAGCCTTTAAAATTCTCAGCTAATAGGCCAATGCACCATTATGAAGTCTCAGTTTTTTCATGAGGCTTGCTTTTTATCTTACTCTATGCTTCAGATAGCTGTAGGGAAACTGTTCTCTCTGATGAGCATGGAAAAGTCTTCTGCAGTCTTTCATAATTTTTAGATGTTCCTTAAATACCCTTACAAGCATTCTTCCTTCTGTTTGCTGGGGAGCATGCCTCCAGGGCTAGAACTTTTTAAGATATATAAAATATATCTATACTTTGTGGACTATGTCAGGTAGTAAACCCTGACCTGACTCGGTGTCAACACATCCATGTTTCTCAGAATCACTTTTGGAACAGCCTGGCCATGTACAAGATCAGCTGGATCGAATCCTGGCCTGGTGCCTATCACATCATATTTTGTACCTGGGTGTGCACATTATTGTACTGCCATACCTTGCTGAGAAAGGACCCTCTGCTTCCTTACCACCAAGTCTTATTGTGTGTTTTGTACTATGCATAAAAACTGTGTGTTCTGTTGTTGAAAGTTCTGTTTACTAGGGAAGGGGAACAAGACAACAATAATTCCTGCAGTCAATAAAACAGCAACCTGGTTGTGGTTTACATAATGTCAATTAAGATGAAAATGTATAAGCATTGCAACTAAGCATAAGTAAAGTGCAGTTGGAAAATCTTAACAGCTGTTTGAGACATAATAAGAAATGGAATTGCCAGATCCTGAGCTCTGTGTCATCCAACCATCAGCTTATGTGTCTCAATCCTTGGAAATTTTCAAGACCTTTCTGGATCAAGCCCCAAGAAACCTTTTCTGACCTCATTACTTATCCTGCTTTGAACAGCAGGCTGTGTTAGACAACCTCCTGAATCCTCCACCCTGAATTTTCCCATGGTCTTGTGATTCTGTGACCGCTCTCAGGACTAAAAACATAATGTGCACTAGTTATTTTAAATATAGTTCATTTATTTTTTAATATCCAAAATAGCCAGCTGCCAAGAAAAAAAAGAGAAGAAAAGAAAAGAAAAGAAAAGAAAAGAAAAGAAAAGAAAAGAAAAGAAAAGAAAAGAAAAGAAAAGAAAAGAAAAGAAAAGAAAAGAAAAGAAAAGAAAAGAAAAGAAAAGAAAAGAAAAGAAAAGAAAAGAAAAGAGAAAAAGAAAAGTCCCCCAGAACTGCTGTTAGTGGTCAGCAAAATAACAGAGTAAGTCTTTAGCTTGAAAATACGGCCAGGAGACCAGGAGACCTTAGAAAGTTGTCCAATATAGGACACTTTTCAGACATATGACAGCAATGGCCAAACATTTGGTTGTTACAGCAAGGTTTGGAAAGATGTAGCTCTTGGGTCCGCACCCTCTTCATTTAAATAAACATGACTGCCGCTGTGGGTGGTTGGCCGTGGAACAAACAGTTGCTTTTTGGACAGTGTGAATGAATACCCTATAGTGGCATTACTCAAGGGCTAAGTTTATTTAGACTGTGGCATATTTGGTGACTTGAAACATACTCAGTTCCTTCTTAATCGCTGAGATCGGACTCCTCACCCTCCCTTCTTTCTTGTAGGCAGTATGTGGTAAGAGTTAGTCCTCAGGGAGAGATAACCGGTGTTTACCTGTGTCAAAACTAAACACAGAGTTTTGTGCAAGTTTTATAAATAGTTTAAGTGTATTTTAAAAATAATTCTTAATCATGCTGTCCGTAGAAGCCATTTTAGCTACTACAGACTGGTTCTGTAAGGGGCAATTTGTGTAATATGAGGCTTTCGTGTTATGTGATTGTCAGATAGATGTCATCTAAAATAGAATGGCGTTTCTAAGAGATTTTACCTATATAATTAAGGTCTACATACCAGTAACTATTTTTTCTTGATAATGCAGTGGAGTGGGTTGGAAAGGGAAAGATTTCTTGTTTTTCTTTTTTCTTAATTTTTAGATTAAAAAAAAGACTAAACTTAAATGTCACAGTTTTAGCTTTTGACCAATTTCCAAGCAGAAAGTTTGGGTTTTATTTTTAGAATGAAAAAAAAAGTTGTAGTGCAAGGGATCACATCCTACAACTTTTCATTTTAACAGCTGCTTCTAATCCTGTCTTTTCTTTTTTTCAGCATTGACCTTTTCTGGATGTGACAAGATAGAGGAAACCAGGACTGAAATAGTATAGTCTACACCGTTGAGAAGTGCTTTTCTTTCCCTCTTGACAATTCTATTTAATTTCCTTGGGAGCAGATCCCTGCTTTGTCTTTTCTAGGACACATTCATCTTGAAAGGATTTTGGTCCCTTGACTCAAGAGCAACCTCACAGATTTTTGCCAAACTGCCTGGAGATCATCTAGCCTGATCCCTATGTTATTGAATACAGAATTTCAGCAAGCTGACCCTCTATTTAGCCTCATTGCTTGATTTAGACATTTGAAAAGGCATTCAGGTTTAATGGGAAGACAAAAAGAAGCAGAAACCACAGGTTTTCCTTAGTAGTGTGTTCAGGAAAATAACCCCTGTTGACAGTATGTGCCTCATCTCTAACTTGCATGTGACTGACTTTAATTGCCTGACCATTAGTTCTTGTTACACTTTTTACCATAGATCAGCACCTGGCATTTTCTTTCTATGAAAGAAACAAGTGTTATGAAGACTCCTCTCAGTCTTCTCTGACTGCGGCATTGAAATAGGCATCTCTTTAGTCTGTTGTTTTAGGGCATTGTCTCCACACCTTGATTTGCTTTTGTGTAAAATGTGGGAAATAAGCTTTGTCTACACTATGAATTGCTCTCAGGTGAGTCTGCTTTTGGCAGGAAGCTGCCTCTGCCTACAGGGATACACTGGTCTATAAAACAGACTGCTGTACTAACATTCCCTTTTTTATGGGTACATGAATGAAATAAAAGCTATTACAGAAACACACATTCATTAAAAAATTTGCCAGTTTTTATGTCCTTAATTTAAAGTGAAGTTACAGTGTATGAGTGCACATACTCCAGAGTGCTGTGATATACTAGCCTATGACATTATGGAAACACTGGGTTTAGAAGTTCCTTTTTAAAAACCTGTAATTGAAATTTACAGTTTAATTATAGGCTATAGTTTAAGATAATTAAATCTTCAGGGAATTCTTATGTTCTTTAAAATCAAATAGTGTTAATTCACACTAAATTATTTAATAAAAATAAGGTTTTTCTTGTCTGTTTCAGCTGTATTTGCAACCAAGACGGGTTGCATTGACGTTTTGAAAACTCTCAGAGCAAAGGAAATAAGGACACTAAGGTAAAATGATTAATGAAGCTTGATAAATGGAATTTTATCACATACAATTTTAAAATATACTGCCCTAGGAAAACAGATTTTTGAGGACAACCTGTCATCATTTATATGTTTTTAACTTTTCTTTCACAGAAAGAGCGTGTTTGCACATGTTTAACATGCCTCTACTGTATGGTTGAACATTTTACAATCAAGGGAATAATTCTAAAATAAAATAATGGCATTACATGAGATTGCTTCCTAAATGTTCTGCATGTATGTATCAGATAGGATGCGGTATATCACTCAAAGTTAAGGGGCTCAATACAGCAAATAATGAAAAAACCCCTCAGTTCTTTATCAAAGGTACAGAGATTTGAGTCAGGTAGAGGATACAATTTTGAGTCCTGACCTCTCTAAAGGCAGTGATTTCAGTGCCACTGATGGCTGTAAAGCCAAGAGCCTACTTTGAGGTTGCCTACAGTGGAAATTTGAAGCTATACACAAAATCCTATTACAACTACCCTGTTCACTCACACTTTGGAGGACCTTCTGCACATCAGCAACAAGAACGTAGGGTCATTTTGTAGTAATTCCTTACAGTTCTGTGAGATTCATCAGCTGCTGAGAGCTGCTGTCCTGGGAAAAACAGGGAACAGGGTCCTCATTTTCATTCCATTATGTTCCTTCTGCACTGCTTAGTTAATTCAAAAGCGCCAGGGAATGTGGTGACTGAGGATTATCTTTGCTGTTGAGGAATTCCTACATGTATCATTTATAGATTTGTTCCTCAGACTTTCACATTTCCCATAGTATAATTTTGTCATTCCTTCTTTAATTCACTTTTTCTTCAAAATCTCATTTTTAAAAGTGAATCTCTGAAAATTTCATGAAGTCTTAACCATGAGGTCCTTCTACAAGGACCTTTCCTAAAACACAGTACTTCATTTTGTTGGGGTTTTTCAACCTCATATATAACACTACATATAATGCAATAATATAGTACATGATGTTTGATCACATATATTTTTATGAGTATGTTTAAAAAGTGTACAGATAGTTTAAAATTAAAATATTACGAAAACATAACTATATAATTCCAAAATATTAGGATTTTTCTATGCTTTGTTAACAAAGAAGAAGCTTTTCTCCTTTTTGGACATAGCTTGCTTGTTCTTATCCCAGTCTTTGAACAAAATCTGATACCTTCAAAGAGTGCCTGATCCAAAGCTTGTAAAAATTAGTGTCTTTCTTCAGGTTCGATTCTTTCTTTAGGTTCTGAATACTCATTGAGGACTCTTAAGATATGGTCATCTTATATGCTCTGGAGGTAACAAGTTATTTCACCCTTGATTTCCTTGATTTCCTGTTTAGAAATGTAATAGAAATTGGTGCTTTAAGAATGCAGATTAACCTGATTCATTTAGAAGACCATTTAGAAAGTCTGTTCATTCAAATGTTGGTATTTCAATGAGTCATACAAATATGTTTTGAAAAGTACCTACTTCACTCCACTGTCCATCCAGTGAATGTAAATAACCAGTCATAGGCAATTGCACAGTCCACATTTGATCAGGTGAATTCTACCCACTCTGAGTGCAGTAACAGTTCAAGTTGGAAGAGAATTTATAAATAACATTTTTCACCAAGGGAAAGGTCTTCAGCTAATAGGAAAAAAAAGGTCTTAATTGTAGTGCAGACCAGGTTTTCATAAAGCTCCACCCTGATAGCCCAGGGCAAGATTCAGTGCAAGGCACACCCACTGACAGTGTAGTGTAAAACGCTATGACACATTCCATCATCAGAAACAGCATCAGAGGTGTTCTGGGAGAGGTTTATAGCCTCTGCTCCTGTCAGTACTTTCCAGCAAACACAAATTCTTCAAGCTGACATCCAAGCAAGGAATGTGCCCTCCTACTACCACAAATGATCTTCTAGGCACTTATTTTTAGTATTCACTTTAATTCTTGTCCACTCACTGTGAGTGATAAAACAGACTATTGCTTCTTTCCTAGTTCCATGAACTCCTGAATCATAGTTTCTGCTAGGATCTCATCCAAAGCCGATTGAGATTGATTAAAAGATTTATCCATCCCCTAAATGAGCTCTGCTGCAGGCCTTGAGTTCAATGATGCATAAGGCAACTGGCTAAGCTTTTGAAGAGAGAATATTATGCTGGAAGAGGATGTAGTGGTCTTCTGATTCAAATTTCCACATAACGTTCCACATAATCTGAAATTCTTCAGATTTCCTCGAATTTGCCTCATTTCATGGAAACATATTGTTTGTACCACAATCTGGAATGCCTGCTGAATCCAGTTGAATATCAGACCATCCAAGTTCACTGTATAATGCTAAAAGCAGACACATTGACCATTCTAGTATTCACTGCTGTAATTTTTGTGGAGATTTCCCCCAATATTTTTAAGTACTGTAGTGCTTAGGTTTTTACATTTACCACAACAGTAGCTTTTTACATGTGATATTAGAGAAAAGCAGAGTTGCTGTGCATGTGTTTCCAGCCAGTCTTCATACAATTACTAGAGCTTGCTAGGTGCTAAGGTCCTTCTAATTGACTACGGCAGAAGTTGCTTGCTGGACTCATTAAGAAACCATTCTGGTTTTTTGAATATACTTTAACACATTTTTATTTAGATTATACTTAGGCTGCAACTCAGAGATGCAATTTCTGCTGGTACTGATACATATATTCAGTCTAGACTTAAACTAGGATGTGTATAAACAGGTAACAGTATAGTTGTTAGCACAGCCAGTGCTGTAGATAACTTTTGCAGCCTTTACTGGCTCTGTCTGTCAGACACCATGAAGGATTAACAAAATAAGGTTCCTGGGTAGCAGTGAAGGTGGTAAAAGTGGAATTTTCATAATGATGATATTTCACAGATGGGTGTACAACTTGGGTCTGGTTTAACTCCAAAATGTGAACATTGAACAGAGAGGGAACTAGCTTCTCTGGCTGGCATGCTGACCACAAGAGCAACCTGTTTTACCTCCCAGATTGTATCTCCACTGTATCCATTTGGCTGGCATGGAACAATTGAAGATTATTAAATCCTTTCATGCTAGGTTATACTCCTTCAGATTTATTCCTAATATGCAGAAGTGAGGTCCAAAACCAAATTTCCCTTGCATGGTGATCTTTGTGCACAAATTAGTCTTTCAGGTATTTGTCAGAAACAGGCATTTAAAACATACTTATGCCTGAGACAGTGACAAATGGTTGTTTCTATAGCCTTGAATGTGTAGACCAACTAAGATCTTTTGTTTAGTTAAAACACAGATGTCTTAGCAGTTAATTAATACTAATGTGATTTGTCCCTTCTGCTTGTTCTGGATGGATATTAGCTGAGAATGTTGTGTAGTCTACAACAGAAGACAGTGAGTATGCAAAAGCTTTTTATAACTAAGTGCCTCTAAGTTTAAATTTGACCAGTTTAGCACAAACTGAAGCACTGCTCATTTTTGTTTGAGTTACCAGTCTAACGTAAATCAGTGACACGTAACTGCATAACTAAACCCTAGTGTAGACAAGTGTCAGTGGAAATGAGCAGATCAACAGGGTGCTGGGGAACGTAACAGTTCTTCAACCGGTAGGGTTGTGTGATCAGTTATGCTTACCTGAAACCCAGGTCAAGTCCAACAGAACAAATAGCTTATCACTTAGTGAGCATTAATGGGATATCAGTTTAGCTCAATTCTCTCTAACTGTGCTAATTTTCCAGTTACTCATGGCCCATTTTTATTCTTTGTGTGCAGAGAAATGTGCAGAGTAGGCTTGAGATACATGCTATAGTTATAGGCAGTTACTGCCTGTAGGGCTGAAAGTTTTCTTAGTTTCTTACCTGCCCATGATCTGCAGTTTCTTATCTACATACTACACTGATACCCACTTCTGAGGCTGTGGGGCTGTGCTGCAAACAGGGCCACTGAAATGAGCTGTAATAGTTGTAAACCTGTCTGCAGAAAGCACTGTACAGCACAGGCTGCAGAATAGGGTTTGGAGGGCTGTGGATTGCAGAGCTGGGAGGTGCTGAATGGAGAGTGGGAGAGGGAGCCATCCCACAGCAAAACTGCTCCTTGCTCAGGTACAGTAGTTAGTGTTTGGGCACCAAAGAACTACCACATTTGATAAAAGAATATAGGATTTGAAGGAATGTTTTGGGAAAACCAGAGTGTATATTACAATGAAAATTACCAGCTGCAGAGCACTTTTGAAAATCAAGACCTTGTTTAGATGCGGGTAAGACATGACTCTTGAAATTATGTCTGAAAGGGCTAATGTGTGTTTAAGTTTTCTGCCAACTGGGAACTTACTGAAACCTTACATACCTTACTTGATTTTTAAATGTTTAATCATGAAAATCGTCTACTTTTCCCTCAGTGTAGTATATCCTGTTTAGAAATGAAATTATGAAAACATCTGTGAGTGCATGGATACATGTGTAAGAAATGGAGCTTGTATGTTGTTATAGAATGGAATGTAACAATTTCTAGTCCTCCATTTCTTATCTATTCTGAATCTATTCAGGACAGAAGGAATCTTAGTGTGACAATCCATTTATTCACTTACTTTCTGCTGTACAATTCCTTTATTGTCATTTTTGTGGAAGAAGACATCAAATACATATGCCAAAGTATCTTAAACTAGCAATCCCCTAGGAGAAAAAAGGGAAGATGGGAGTCTACAATACTGTTGCACAACTGGGCAAAATCTGTGATGTTTGCAAGCATTTTCCCTAATGAACTTTTGGGCTACATTCATGCTAATGAATTAAACGGTGCCAGCAAATGTTCTTGGGACTGGAAATTGACTGTCTCTATCCTCAAGTTGACCTTGGCATGGTTTTGCCCTGGCTACAGTGTTCTCTTGAAAAATTTGTGGTGCAGCTTGGGGATTAGCATGGACCATATCTGATAGGAAGTTGGGATGTGACCACCTTGTTTTGGAGAATGAGAGCTGATTAGTATTGATAGGTATGCTGGAGTGACAGTTTGGCTCCGTGCCAGGGAATGGAGACATGTACTATGTGTACACTTTGCCATGTGTAGCAACCCATCTGAGGCTGGGGTTCTTGGGATGCAGTGCTACTTGTAAGCTCTTCTTCCCGATCTCTAAGAAAAGGAGTGGCAGTGGCTATTTGTCTTCCCTGGCTGTTTCTCACATGTAACAAGGAGTTACTAAAACCAATAGCAAACATCTCCAAAACTTTGCCTTATCATGCACTTTTTGCAGGTGAGGAGCTGCCAAGACTGACTTCGCAAGCATCAGTTGTTTGCTGTACTATCACCCCTTCCCTAGTATACAGAGGTGGCACCCTCTCTTCTGTCACCACAAAGACTAGTGCTCCAAAAAGAATCAGCAGAGATATGAAAACCTAGAAAAGCAAATGTAAAAGATGTGAAAAGACTGCATGGCTCCCTGGCATACAATTGGAGCACAGTGTTTATGTACATTACTGTTCATATCTGATTTTCATAAGAATAGAGAGTGATGCTTCTGTTTAGGACTATAACTGATTGCATTTGGCTGTGTACCACAGTGCAGAGGATGCCACTCCAGCACTTCTGAAGATGGACACATCAAGAATTGGGTACAATTTCTAAATTTATTAGACTTGTCCTTCAATGAAAGAATTTGGACAAATCAAACATTAAGTGTGTCTAGTCTGCACAGTTAAAATGAACATGCTGAAGGAACAGAATCTTACCCAAGCTGCTTCAGTGCACTTTTTGAACTCCGAATGTAGGTTATGATTTATAAGTAGGTATGCCCTTATTTTGCAAATATTGGGCACAGAGGACAGTCCAGCCAGAGCTGCATTACCTATCGGTTCACATATAGGTAGCTACGAGGCTCCTTGAATTTCTGCCAGCATCCTTCTTCCTGTCCAGACTCAGAACCGCTCCCGACTCGCCTCCGAGCTCGAGCCCCGGGCCAGCGCGCCTCTGCGGGCTCTCCGGGTCCCTCCAAGTCGATAACCGAGCAGCTCTCAACAACAGGCTGCTGCTCTGCTCGGAGCAGAAAGCATTGCTCTCGGTTCTGCTTTCGTATGGGTTGGGTTCTGAGAATCCCACCCGCTTCTCAGCTGCATCATGCCCAGGGTGTGGGAGCGATGGCTGAGGGGTGGTGAGACACACCCCTGGGCATCTCTGTGTAGACAGATGTGTGTTGCCGCCGGGCCGCCCACCGCGGTCCGGCCCCGGGAACGCCCCGCGGGTGCTCCTGCGGCTGCCGCCGGCGGAGCGTGCCTGGCGCTGGGGCAGCGGCCGCCTCTCCTTTTCCTCCCCCGCTCGCCAAGGCGCCTCCCGCCCGGCCACAGCCCCGGCCCTGCGCGCAGCGGCGCACTCACCGGGCAGCGCGCACGGAGAGCCATGGCACAGCCCCGCGGCGATGTCCGCTTCTTCCTTCTCCTCCTCCTCTGCAGCTCCGCGGCGGCCGGGTACGTGGGGCTGGGGCGGGCGGGGGCGCGGGGCACCTCACCTTCCTTCCCTCCTGCTGGCACGGGGGCTGCGCGGGCAGCGCAGCGCTTCCCGGGGCTCCCGCCTGGCAGCCGGTCCCCCCGCCTGGCAGCCGATCCCGGGAGCGGGCAGAGCAGCGCTGGCCGTGCACCGCTCTGCGCACCCGCAGCAGCCGCGGGGTGAGCATCACCTCCAGCCTCCGCAGCGGAGAGCAACAGCAAAGCTTGGCAACATGGGTCCTATGTCTTTATGTGGACGCGGTTACTTTTTTTGAGAGTTTTTCACTCCCCGCCCTTTCTCTCTCTGCCCGTTTGGACTTTCCAGACCTACGTTCCTTGTGGCAGCTCCCTGGAACATCAGGCCTGGAGCAAACTTGACTGTTGGGGTAGCTCTGCTGCCGGACAGCCCAGCACGGGTCACCGTAAAGGGAGAAGTGATCAGAGATAATGAAACCATCTTGAGCAGGGAAATGGTCTTTGAGAAAGGTAAGAAAAAGAATGGACTTGGTTTGGAAGTATTTCAGTTTGCCTTCTCACAGAAACATTTTGTTCCTCCCAAAATAACACAGCTTCTACATGGTACTAAAATAGGAAATTTATTTTACCAAGTGGGAGTCACTATGGGAAAATAGTCTTGTACACTGCTGGCTCTGTTTGGAGTTGGGCAACTGAGCTGGATATGAGTGATTGCATGGGTGTGCTAACTGTCTGTAAACTCTGAAAGTAATCAAATCGTAGCAAAGTGTGATGGATGTGGGATTTCTGAGAATCCAGGAAGTACTCTGGTCCATGTAGTGGGGCCACTGTGGAAGTAGAGGAAGAGTTGCTTGCTGGTAGCTTGTTCAGGTGCAAAGTGGAAGTGTGTGGGAGAATGGAAGGGGTGGAACGAACAACGTAATTCAGCAACTGGAGCTGCTTCTTCATGCCTTAAGAAAGTAATGACCTGACGACCATGGGAAAGTGAAGATGACTGTCAGACACTTGGAAGCTCTGTGCATTTGAAGAAACAAGAATTTTTAAGGATCAGGAGCTGAATTGTGGAGAGGTTGGGGATTGAAGATAAGTAAACATGAGAAGGGACTGATTTAATCTACGCCACCAGGCAGGTGTAGTGGATATGGTGGGAGTTCTGAAGAGCTGAGATATCCTGGCCAATGGTCCTATTCAAAAAGGTCACTTGGCAACAAAAGTATAGAGATATCCTACCTGAGATTTGTCCTCATGAGAAAGAAAATATTTTGTATAGATAGTCCAGCTTTCACACTGCTCTTACTATGAGGTGATATAAATGACACCTAAACTCTAGCTTTTTATTTGTTAAAAGTAGACAGTCTGAGGGCAGTGTGAGGTACGGAAAAGTCTACCCTCCTCTAATACTCTTTCTCTACTGCTTGTGTAATTCTTCTGTGAATGTCTTACAGTAAATGTAGATGCCTTAATTGGAAGCATCACACCTTCATTTCAAAGCCTTCACAGCCTGTAGTGAAGATTGAGGCTTTGAGTGTGATGGAGTGCATTTGAGCAGCTCAAAAAATTTTGATATAGAACCAAAACAAACCTAAACCAGCCAGCTTTTGTTGTTTTCTTTTGAAAGCCAAAGTTTCAAAAATAAAATAAATTGTCCTCTCCTTTTCTTCCTCTAACTATACTGGCTTTTATTTCCTGCTTCTGTTGTGCTTTTACATAGAGTTCAGTGAGCCTGGCATGAGTTTCAACCTGTCTGTTTTTGTCCTTCTCAACATTAAAAGCCAGACAAGCAACTGGTAATTCCAAGCTTGTGAAAATATGTTGCTATCTCTATCTTCTGAGCACACAGAATAACGCTTGACACTGGGAGTTGCTGAAGTCAGAGTGAATGGTGGGTTATCAGGAACAGGTATGGCACTGTATCACACTAGATACAGTGAGGAAAAAAGACAAATGCTGTAGTGAATTACTAACTTCTAATGTTTTCCAGTCTTTTAAATATATCTTTAAATTTCCTATGCTTTTTTACTTGGTAAGTGAAACAAAAAAAAAAAACCAAAAAAAAAGGGTGCTGAACATACTGTGTATTTCCTCCTGCAAAATTCTTAACAATAATTTTTCTTTCTAGTCAGGTTATATAATCTGTTAGTCATTTTTTTTCTGTGAACAAATATGTAAGCAAAACTGTTAAGGGCTAGGAGTAAGGGAGCTGCCCTGTTAAAGAGGATGTAGTCTTGACATGTATCCAAAGGTGTTGCAAGTGTGGATCAGTTCTGACTCAAAGAGAAAGCAAATTGTCAGAGAGAAGCAAATGCAGCTTGTCAGAATAAGAACATAAATCTTTAAAATTTTCATTGAATAACACAACAATCCAAAGATAAAATATGAAGTGGTATTGTTGTAGCTGAGCTTAGTCTGTGACTGAAGGAGGACTGCTGCACTTGAAGGAAAAAACCCAAGCATATTTTCAAGCACACAAAATCTTCTTTAAATTACATAATTTCTGCGTATATTAGTGCCCAGAAAATGTTGATTTATCTGTCACTGAATACCTACCTTGGTTAGACTGCACATTCAGTGGCACTGTTGCCTAAGCTGGGTCATTTATGCTTTGTAGTTTTCCTTTCATGGTGACAGCAAAAGCAAGGGATTAACTGCTCTGAGAAACTGATCTGACTGAAAAATAAAGTTTTTATTTTGTTTGAATGTTTTTTTAGGCAGACAGGTCCCCTGGTTCAATGTGCAAATGTTTGTGCTGATGGAACTGAGTTGGAAATTGAATGCTGGAGACATAGGACAGGCTGAGGACACAGTTTTTCTTAGGGATGTTTAATCTGACAGGCCAAGTTCATTGAAGTACCTCAGTGTAAAAGGTATTATATACCTGTCTGTCAAATGCTTCTGCAATTGCCTTAAGTTAATGATTCAGCCTGGTTCTCTAGCAGCGGCTCAGTATGATGCATATAGTGGTCTAAATTTCTGAGTTAGCTCCGTGAGAGGCCTGTATTACATTAGAGATACGGGATTTTTTATTTTCTATAATGTAATTCTTGCTTTGTATAAGAAATAGAGTGTTTGCCCTCTGATGGTTGCTAAAACATTTATTATTCTAATATTACTGGAAGTGAAATTTTGATATCTGGGTGATTCTTGGGCAATTATCTGTTAGAGAAATGCTTTAGCAGTGGAGGTTGGTTCCCATCATTATTGTGCTTTTTATATAACTGAGGGAAAATAAATATTAATAAGTGGCTAGTGGGTATTTGGAGTGAAGGAGAAAGTGTGCATGCACATGCATTTAAAGATATTTTGAGCTTGGCACAATATTCCAGAATCTAAATGTACTATATAGGAAGGGAGATTGTTTAGGACCAATATTTTGGTGCAGAAATTAAGTTAATTACATTTAGTAGAGTAAAAAACAAAACCCTAAATGTTTGCAAGGGGGAAGTTGCTGCTACAGGTAAACTTTGCTTGAGCAAGCACAACCTGAAAAAATAGAATGCATCACCAGGAAAGAATAAGTTTCCATTGCCTAGAGCAGATGCCAGGAAAACACAAAGCACTAACTAAAGGGTTTTTTGTGCACTGTACCAAGCATTGACACACTTTCTGTGGAAATGTTGTATCAGAAAGATCCTCACCGTGATTGAAAATGGCTGCAGAAGGTAACAATGGCTTGTGTGCAATTGGAGCTGTTGGGTTTTCTGTGTCAACAATAGCAAGAAAGAAATTATGGGAATAACAGACGGACAAGTTAAATTCCCTGCGTGAATAACTTGATTGCAGTGAAGGGTGACTCTTGCCATGCATATTTATCCAGTCATTGATAATAAAGATGTAGTCTGAAGTGGCAGGAGGTGTTTTCTTACAGGGTTTGCTACTCAGACATTGCTGTGAATGTTAGTGTATGAGAAACCTTATACCTTAATTGTGAGAGGTTCTGAAATGTATTTTCTGTGTTGGTGCCAGATTGGTTTGGAAAGAATAAGTAGCATATAAATTGGAAAAAAAAACTGCTCTTCAGAAAAGCTTCCATGTGTAATGAGGTGTCATCATTTGCCCAACAGCATGAATGTTTTTAATTCTGAAGAATAAGATTCATGCGTTAAAAATTTTGCTATATAAGGTACAACGTAATGTATTTAAAGCATGGTGAGTGAGAATTATGTGAACTTACTGAAGAGTTTGGTTAACAGTGACATGCATAGTTTGTAAATTACTTGTACATGTTAATTAATTTATGCTGCTTTTCTGTATTTCCAGAGAGGAGTACACTTACTTGTTAATAGAGGTTACTGAGCTAGAGCATGATAAATACTCAGCTAGGATTTATGAAGCATGATAGTTTGTGAGAATGTTTGTCAAGCTCAGACAAGTAGTGATCCTCCATAGAGACAATGGAAAATCTCCTTTTACCAGAAGGCATGTTTAACATACTTAATAATATGATTCTGACCACATCAGTGTGAGAAAGAGTGAGAAACACTAGGAATAATAAGTTGTAAAGTAACACCTAAATGGGAGTGAATGGCCTAAGTCAGTCCCTGTTATTAGCCTTGAGTTGTCTTTGTACCTTATGTCAGGATAAAATGACTGAGTTACTGGCAATTATGCAGTCTGTGCTGAAAATCTGTGGGGTTTTGCTGGTAGTTTAGTGGAACATCTCCTTTCTACCTAATTTTTCATCAATGCCTAAAAAGCCAAACAGTAAGAAAGCAGGAGCTGCAGAAATGATTTTGTATCCATAACCTCTGCATCCAAAAGTATGTGTAGCTCTGCTTTATGAAAAGTAAGTTATTAAATAGTCAGCACATGCACATAACCTGTGCAAAATCAGAATGAAAATATTTTTGGGAAGGGGTATTGGGGCTGGACCCAGAGACAATTGAGCTGGTAGAGAAAAAGGCACTCTGTTATGGGCTTTCATGTTGCTGAAGTATATAAAAGAAAAAAAACCAAACTCAAGAACCTAAAACAAGAGAACAAAACCCAACAGGTTTCTGTACCTGTTGTTGAATCCATCCTGCTAACAGACCTATTAAGTTGTTTGCTGAAAAATGCAACTAGCAATCCCATCCAGTACTTGAGCTTTATTTTATCGTTTGGATGCTGGGTGAGATTTGAGGGAAAGAGTCATTCTGTGACTCAAGGCTTACGTGTTTGTACATGAGGTTTTTCTGGTCACCATGTTCTTCGTCGGTATCCAGCCAAGAAGGGTGTGGCAGATTGAGCACTACAGGCTGTTTCACAGTACCTTCAGAAGAGTGGGATAAAACAGAAATGCAGACAGTGGGGCAACTCATACAGAAAAGGGAATATTACATATCCCAATGTGCAGTTCCCTGTTGCCACTGGGAACTGGAGGGGTTTTGCAGTTTTTAGGAAAGGGAGGAGAGAGAAGAACAAACTATAGGCTGTGAATTAGGGAAAAAAGTGATGACAATAAACAGGAATTGGTAGGTAACATGCTATCAGAAACAAGAAGGGAAGAAAAGGGTTGCAATTTCTGAGGGATTTATACTAAAAGTATAAGTACACATTAACGGAGCAGAGAGGTAAGAAATGAAGTAACTAAATACGATCTAAACTGGCCAAAAAAACAACAGAAAGAAGGAAAACTGTATGTAGAAACTGTAAATGAGATCATATTACAAAGGAACTTAAAGAGGTAGCGTGGGTAACGAAGGACAAAACTGGTAAGGCCAAACCATCAGTAGGAAAGAATGTGAAGGCTAGTAAGGCAGGGTTTTTAAATGGAATATTGGTAGTAAGAAAGCTAGCAAAGGGTGTGGCTCGCTACTCTGATGAGAAGGGTTGCTGCTTCTGTGGCTTGCTACTCAGATGATTAATAGTGCTGAAAGGCAGTAAGTGTGTAGTATTCACTAAGAAGATCAACTAACTGTCATGGAAAATAATTAAGAATTAAGGTAACAGAAGGGGAGGAACAGTTTAAAGGGTACTTTGGTCAAGGAGGTGTATAGGCTTGATAAAATTGCCTGTAGAATATTTAGGGAATTGACTGAAATAGTTTGAAATCTGCTAGTGAAGTTTTGAGAGCATGAGTGAACAGAATGGTTCTGAAAGATTGAAAACATGCAAAGAAAATGTGTTGCCCTATGGTTGGCAAGGATTGTAGGTGGAGAAGAAGCAGGATTTTGTTATATTTTGATTTTACTAGGGCTTTTGATAGTCTGGCATGGCACTCTGACAAGTCAACTGGGGAAGCAGGGACAGCATGAAATTCATATTTAATGTTTGTGGCTGGATGAAGAATAATGTTCATCAAGTAAGTCTAAGTGGTTGACTCTCAAACTGGAAATGAGTTGCCCTGAGACTGTGTTTATCAGTATGATTGACATGGATGAAAAAGGAAGAATGTTTATTAGATTAGTGAAGGGGTGGTAAGGACACTGGGAGAAAGGATTAGATTTTGAACACGTTTTGGCAATACCAGAAATTGTTAGGGGAAAAACTGGAGTGTGATTCACTAGAACTCTAGAACTAGTGCATAGTTTTGCTTTTGTTGATGAATAAAAGAACATGTGCTTATTGGGTGGGGAACAAGGTGATGCAGTCCTGCAGAAAAAGGGGCATGTGTGTAGTGGGGGGTGATGGTTTAAAGGTAACAGAAGGTGAAGGCTTGTGAGTAATACCATAGTGTTCAAGAAAGAAGGTAAACATTGTACTCAGAGGTATACACAGAAGTATTTTTTGTAAGCTATGAGAAAGTATTCTAGTAATCTTCACAGCCTAATTTGGTATCCTGGGGAATGCTGTGCTTGATTTTTGGCACTCATCATGGAGCCTGTGAACCAACTGGAGAAATGCCAGGGAGAGCAGAGAGAAGGTTCTGAGATTTCTCAGGAGACAAGTTCAAACCTGACAGAAGAAGATGGGCTTTCACCTGAGATGAAAATATATTGTGGAACTCCATGTCCCAGTTGTGGATGGAAAACATGATTGCACAAATTTACAAGACAAAAGTCCATGAAGGATTGGCCCAGTATAAAGACACACAGATTGCATAGGCTGGGAAGAGTACCCAAGGAAGGGTCACTGTGTACCCATTTGCTTTTTATGCTTTTCAGATGTCTGTCCTTGACCATTGCTGCAGATGGGATCTTAGGCCAAACAGACTTTGGTTTGACCCTGGGAGTCTCTTCTACATTCTGGAAAGTGTCTGAGGAGAGATGGGAGGAACTGGTGTGAAGTATCAGGAGAAGTGTGCTATACACCTGCTGTGTACTATTAAGTACATTAAAAGTAGCTTTAAAGAGAAAAGGGTGGGCGCTAACAGTAGATGGGTCTAAGGTGATGTCCCTAGGGGTGTCTAGTTAGAAGGAGATCCAAGCTGAAGTATTGAGTTACAGAAATACCTGTGGAGGCAGCAAGCAGTTGGGAAATTCATGAGTTTCCAGTCATGCAGGAGTGACTTCTCTTTTCATGAGACCCTTATGACTGTCAGCACTGGCAGTGTTTCTGGTTTCCATGCTGTGCTATCCATGACTAGCTGTTTGTGAAGGCAGAGTTGAGGTCCTGTCATCAGAGACTGAATAGCAAGCATCAAGAGATGGTGCTGGTTCACCTAGATTCAATGGAGTCCAAATAAGTATGTGCATAGAAAACGGTTATAGTGACAGACCACTTCTTCAGCTTCCTGGAGGTATAGCTGTGAGGTCCAGGTGCTTATTTTGTATGGGATTTGTTATTGCCTTTATTTACTGATGAAGGAAGTCTCTGGTACTATTTTTATATATTCAAATAATTTTATTGCCTCAGAAAAGTTATGTGACTTTGTCATCACAAACTTTGAATGTGTTCCAGAAAATGGAAGAAAACCAATATGAGAAAATACCTCCTTCTTTCATTCCCTCTAAGCAGAAATGTCAGTAGATTCTGAATGTGTTATTTGCAGTGAATGAGTTTGAGAGGGGACTTCACTTTGAAATTTTGCTCCAGTTACAGCAATTGATGTGGTGAGGGTGGTGTTAATACTGCCAAATGTCTGGCATGTACAGACTTAGCTGTATTTTGTCCTAGTATGATTTTCCTGTGTTTTAAGTTGGACTGAAAACTGCAGCTGCTTTTAATTACCCTGGTAGTGGCTTTGTCTGTGTTTATTTCATGAACATCGGAATGGATAGGAATGGTGGCCTTGAAAGCAGAATGTAGAGATGTGTGTGAGTTTGTGTGTTTATAGTGACATAGTCACCGAGGCGATGAAATGTATTTCACATTTAGTTGTGTAAAAGGCTTGAGTCTGAGATTGTTCTGAATTGTCTGTATAGTTTCACAGACTGGATCTGATATAAAGAAAGTTTCTTGTGTAGTATTCAAAAATTGCTCTCCTAACAGCTGTAAATTTATAATTCATGGCAGTATAGTTGTTATGGTAGGTAGGCAGTGGTAATGTCATATGCATGACAGGAAGTCCATGGATGGCTCTAAGGTTTGTCTTGAGAAAAAGTTGAAAAGAGGCTGTACTTGAGTTTAAGCAATGATAGTGCCTGGATAGCTCTCAGAAGATCCCTGATTAAAAAGATTATTTAGTTTTGGAAATATGAAGCTGTTCTATTTTCCTACCTAGTGTGCAGTGTCTTAGATAAACCAGAGAGTGTTCTCTAAGTACTGTGTTCTTGCAACTGGCTGGTCTCTGACTACTCAGCTGAAAGTAGTAATAATATTATAGTCCATGGAGTTGGTTGGTTGAGTTTAGAAGGTTGAGTGAAGAATTAAATGTCTGACTTACGCTGTAAGTCTAAAAAGGGCCAGTCAGCAGGAAACATTCTACTTTGTGGAGGGAGGGGTCATGGATGTGGCAGGGCAAAGGATGGGGTGCCCAGCCATCAGCAGTATCTGTTGGTCTGAGAGGGTGGGAGATGGTAGTTTTCCTCAAAGGCAGATCTGACAATGCTGATGAGAGAAGAATGGCTGAATCAGTAGAAGGGAGAAGCAGGGGGATACCATGATTCCTTTGCCATGTAAGTAGAAAGACAAAGAGAATGCTGTGGTCGGGGGGCAGAGAAGAGGAAGGACACTGCCTCTTTTGTTCATACCTTCTGGTAAATCTGTGTCTGTTCTGTCTGGGCCAGGAGTGTTTCGTTGGGTTTCTCCCACTGTTCTGATCATGGAGATTAGGGAAAAACTTTCATATTTAGGTGGAGAAGGTTTTTTTCCTAGTTGTCAGAAAAATATCCCACACTTCCCATTGCAGACCGAAACTAGAACTTGCTAGCAACTGCGTAGTTTGGTAAAACATAGCTTTAATCACAAAAACATCTGTGCATTCTGTCTTTCTTCTGTCCTCCAGGGCTGTGGTGCCCTGTCTCTTGACCAGACCCTTAGGTGATAAACTTTGATCCAGTTTAGATTATTCCTTCTGTCCCCTTATATCTTTCTCCATAGGCAGCACTGCTGCCTTGCTTCTCTCCCTTTATAATTTCTGAGTGCTTGTAGCCTCCAGGTTTGCAAAAACAACTGAAAAGGATAAGGGGTGGAGGAAATAGGGAGGAGGGTAGGAAGTGGCTGTGGAGGAAAGTCTATGTAGTGCTGGCAGACAGGGTTTAGGAGGCTTTTTGCAGCAAGTTATACCTCTTTGCAACAGGCCTGTTGGCCTCATTTGGCTTTGGACGTCAGCCCGAATGCTGACGTCCCCTGGCAATCCCTGTTGGGTGTTTGAGTGCTGTATTGCACCTCCTTCTGTCATCTGGGCCAAACTGAGCCATAATTTAACAGCAGTGCCTTAAGCTCTGTATTTTGGGCTATTTGTGTAAATAATCAGTGCTAATTTGGGTGATAGTTTTAGCATGATAGATTAGGAGTATAACATATTTAAAGCAAACTGTGAACTCAACAGATTTGCAGGTCTTCTTTGAAGAATAAGTGTTTTTCGTGTTTTTCACATCCTGGNTTTTTTAAATCACAAAAATAGTATGTATTTTGGACGGGAATAAAAATCTGGAAGGACGTTGAAGAACACTGATTTTTATCTATGTGATGTGAGTTTTTGAAATTGATTCAGCAGTAGAAAATAACTCCATTTGCCTCTGCAAAGAAAATGTTTTTCTGTAAACATTTCCTAGGCATGGATATATGAACACAGCTGCCAGAGCAAAGATGTGGCATAATTTCAGTAAATCAATCGGAGGTTATTCCAGTTATATTTTTTCTATTCTCACACGTTTCTAAGAAGGTTTGAGGACATAGGTAGAAAAGTTTAAGTAGAAAAATCTGTTTGTAGCAATACCTGCCACATGAGCTAGAATATAGTCAGTGCTGACTATGTAAATGAGAAACTGAAGTGCTACTTTACTGGTACATATTGACACAAGCTCTAGTTTACTCTGCCAAGCCATACAGTCATTTTTCTAGAACCTCTGTCCTTTTTTAGGGGTGGAAGCTGAAACATTTATGACTAGTCCTAGTGGTATCATCACAAGAAGGGGTATCATAAGTTTCTGGGTTTGGGTCAGGCCCATACAGTGGGAAGAATTTAAGATACCATTTTTTGTGTGTTCTCCATAAGTCTAAAAAAACATGCATGTGTTTACAAAGAATTTTTTATATTTGCTTTATTGATAATAATACTATTAAAGTGACAAAAAATGTCAGGGTGGAAAAATAATTTAATATACTGCTGACATGTCACTCCCACACTGTCTTTGATTCTTCTACTTGACAATCCTAAATGCCAAGGATTCTGAGGAAGAGGGGACAGGACAGTGTGGCATTTGTTTCCACTGTATTTTCATGTATTTTCTCAGTGCAGTAGTTGTTGAATGAATACAGTACAAGCCTCAGCAATTCTGTGAAAGAAATGGTTTTGTAAATGACGAGGAGAGATTTCTTTTTCTTGAAGGCTCATGTGACTTCTGTTGGGATTTTTGGTAGTTTGTCTTTTAACTTTCTTCAAGATTAGTCTGGAACAGTCCACTGAGTTTTTCATGTCTCCCCCTAAAACTAAGTCATGATTCCCAGCTGGAAGTATTCCCTAACTAATCTCCTGTGGTAGCAGGGACCCGTGCTCTTGCCTGGTTGTTCCCTGCTATGTCACATTCCAGTTGTGCTGGTGACTGCTGCTGTGGAGAGCAGATGGAATGAGTCAGTAGGAAGCGTTTTGTGGTTTGCAGTGCTTGGTGTAGGTGGCTTAGATGTTCTGGGCTCTTTTCTAAACCTACTTCTTCTGCCTGGAGTTAGTTACCTGTATTTCATAACTGAAGGGATTCTTTGCAGGGATGTGTTGAAGAAGACAGAAGACTGTTGGCATTTCTGGGGACAGTAGATGCCAGACTTGACTGATCTTGTGGAAGTGTTACATGCTGCATGTGGGTAAAAGTCAGCTGCAGGGCTTGCAGCAGAGCAGTGATATGTGCTAGCTGTTGGACCATGGTTAATTCCTTATAAACCTGAAATTGCTGTTTGATTAAATATAACTTTAATTCATCAAGTGAACAGAAAAATTGTTGAATTTCCGCTATTCAGCATTGGCGTAAAGGAAACATTTTGCCTATAGCTCTTGCTTGAGCGTGTCCAAAGTCATCCCTAGGCATAGTTGAGCAGAGCTCCAGGGAACTGACTGCAGCCTGATAGTCTCTGAGAACGTGGGAAAATCTTGCATGACAGGGAAATCCACTGCAATGCTGTCGAATTTCAGATCTGCTCAGGCTGCTCAATTCCTAGCAAAATAATTACATAGTGACATAAATTGGAAGATTACCTCATGCCCTGGAGCCTCTTATGATCCTCACTGGCTGGGAATTACACAGCACTCTGGGCTTTATCACAGCAGCCAGGGAGGCTGTGGCTCTCTAGCACTGCCTCAGAAGGCAAATCCTTTCTGAGTTGCTCAAATGCAACTGTGATATAAATCTCCCTCCTCCCCAAGTCTTTCTCTGTCTGCATTACATTTTTACCTAGCTCAGACCTGATGTTAGATCTCCCAGGCTTGGGAACAGGGAAGAAACCCTGCCAGAAGATTTCTGGTTTTTTGCATGCCACTTGTTCTCAGAAAAGGTGGAAGCAAGTAGGCACTGCCTTGATGAGAAAGCTCTGAAGTGCCTGTCTTGTTTAGGTTGCTTTGCAAGCTGGTAGATGCTGCACAGGACTTTGCATGGAGCTTCTCTTCATCACTCTGCCCTTGAGTGTGTGGGTACCAGTGTGTTTGCACTGGTGGGGTAAGATGGAAATAGAAACCTGTGGTGTGGGCTGTGGTACAAATATCAGATTTGTCCTTGGTGTCTCCCAGTGTACTGAAGTCACTGCTGTAGCCATTGCTGCAATTAGCTGTGTGGATTAGATTAAAGCTAGCATAGTAGAATTTAACCATGTACATATCCACTCAGACACATGTGGTAAATGTTTTCTATTCCTTGTCAATAACTGATTATCAGCAGTGACAAAGGTTATTTTTTTTCCTCTGGTATTATGGGTTGTGGTTGCATAGACCCCAGATTTAACACTGCCTTATTTCAGAGAGGGAAAGAAATCAGAAAAGGGTTAGGGTTTTACTGTATAACTGAGAGAAATTTCAAGAGGTAACCTTGTACCATCTCTGTTGCTAGTTACCATGCATCTTGATCCCTTTACAGTGAAATATAATCCCCTAAGAAAAATTCTTCCTACTTAACAGTAACTCACTCTGTCCTTAGTTAGGAAGACCTAAGTTTCCTTTAGCTAAAATTGTATCTCTTAGTGCAATTGTTTGAGCATGGGGTAGTTTGGGTAGATGTTGGGAATAAATATGTCAGTGCATCTAGAGGTGCTTACATTGCCTATGGATTGGGTACTCTGCAGGACTTTGTAATGCCTCTCCTGTGTGCCAAGCAACCTTGGCCAAGTGTAGGGGCTCCCTGCTACTGTGAATTGGGGCAGTTTGTCCTCTTCACTGGCTAATGAGAAAAGTATTTTGCCAGACACTCCTGTCTGGAAAACCTCAAAGGCCAGTGGGGTTGCTCAGAGTTAATGACTGCATGAGATGCTTCTCAAGTGGAGAGGGTTGATATGAAAAAAAACGTAGGTTTAACAGCAATGTAGGTTTAAAAGCAAGATAAACACATTGTGAAAAGAACTGTAGGCCCCGTACTGCCCGTGCCTGTTAAGGTTTTGAATACCAGAATGAAGTACTGGAGTGTGCTACCCACAGACTTCATTTTGGGATGTGAGTCATTTGGTTTAACCCAGTTTATAATTTCAATAGATGGTGCATACTGGATAGCATTTTTCCTTTAATGCTCTGGCAGCAGTCAAGACAACCTGTATTCAGTTCATTGAGATTCCTACTGTTTGCCATTGTCAAAGAAAAGAATTTATTGACTTCCAAAACTAACATTTATTGAAGTTCAGAGGTTGAGTGATTGCTTTGTCTTGGAATGCCTTTAGGTCCAGGATCAAGAAGGACATAAATAAATAAATAAATAAATAAATATTTTTTTTTTCCTTACTCTATGAAATAGTTCCGTAAAAGATAAGTATAAACCTACGGCTTTTTAGGAGATACAAAAAGGTCTAACTAACAGAATTAGCAGAAGCAAATAGGAGTCAGTAGTGTGCCTTGGCAGCCAAAAGGGGGAGCCACATGCTTGCGGGGTGCATCAAGCACAGCGTCACCAGCTGATCATGAGAGGTGATTATCCCACCGCATTCAGCTTTGGTGCTGCCCCACCTTGAGCACTCTGTGCACTTCTGGGCCCCACAGTTTTAGGAGGTCCTTCAGAGCATCTAGAGGAGGGCAACAAAACTGGCGACAAGGCTCAAAGGCATGTCCTGTGAGAAGCAGGTAAAGGCTTTTGGTTTCTGTAGTCTGGTTGAGGGGCACTCCCATTGCCATCTGCAGCTTTCTGAGGAGAGGAGGTGGAGACAGAGGTGTGATCTCTTCTGCCTGGTATCCAGTGGTAGGAGGGGTGGGAATGCTTGAGTGTTGCAGCAGGGGAGCTTCAGACTGGACATTAGAAAGCATTTCTTTACTGAGAGTGTGGTCCACCAGTGGAACAGGTTTCCTAGAGATGTGATTGATGTCTGAAACCTGTCAGTGTTTAAGAGGATTTTGGACAATGCCCTTAATAACATGCTTTAACTTTTGGTGAGCCCTGAAGTGATCAGGTCCCTTCCAACTGGAATGGTCTGTTCTATTCTATAATTCATGATGTAATTAAGATAAGAGCTGTGACACTAATGGCTTCATGATGTAATGATATCCAGGAGTTTAACAGAACATTTACTTGGATTCTAAAAATATTTAAGGCTACATTATCTAAAATAGTTAAAGCAATAAACTTATTGCTTTTATTTCAAATATATTGATATGTTAGTTACTTTTTCCCATGGTGACATAATTCTATGAGGTTAATTCTGGGTGCTCCTTTGCTTAAGAATGATAAATCCTGTGCATGGTTTCAAAAATTTTAGTCTTCTTCTGGGCTGCAGAATCAATGGAAAATAATAACTTAGGTGTCATGGAGTGTTGAATGGATCATAAAAGTGTTTCAATCTCTGTGAATGTAAAGAAAAATGTTCAAGCAGAGAACATGGACAACAGCCCCACCAAACAGAAGTAATGTTGCTGTAGGTGTTCATAGTTTTGCAGCACTGCAAAAGGTATCTCACATCTTCCATCAACCATGTAAGGGGAGGAGGACTGTTCTTCTAAGATAATGTTGATGTTTTGATGAGTTTATAGTGGTTAATCTCACAGATTTCTGAAAGTGTGATATTTATTCTTTTTTTTCCAGAGACATTTGGTGCTCTTGTTCTTCCAGTAGTAAGTATGTTTTTCCTTCCTCATAAAATGTTGATTCCCAGTAACTTATCACCAACTGGTGTTGATATATTTTGCATGTGATCTCAATTGTTCTCACAGTCTCAGATGAGTGTATTTACTGACCAATAAATCAAGGGTTTTTCAGATCAAATGCTCTGCAGCTTGTTAGAAGTAATTATAGGACTTGGGAGCTGATTTCCAGCATGAACACAAACTATCATAAAACTTGAATACAGAAATTTAATTTATGTCTTTTTTTAACTGGCTGATACCTATATCTGTATTTTAGACACACCATGAAGGCTAATAGCAGCTGAAAAAATTGTACTAAACAACAATTAAGAAATACTAAAATAAAAATATATTTATATACAATCTTTGCAAGGGTTTGGAAATGCATTTTTAGTGAAAGCACATTAAAAAACCCAAAAGTGTATCTTGAATTGTGTGTTGTGTATGAGTCCTGAATTTATGATCCTGAATATTCGTCTTGAAAACCCAATCTAAAGAATTATCTATTTATATCAAGAAAAAAGTTTTACCAAAGTCATCCATAAATTTGGGTATCCCTTAATCCAGTGGTTTTAAGTCCTAATCTCAAACAAACTGTCTCTGATTAAATAATCTGGAAGTATTTGATAGATGGATAATCAATGGCAATGAGCAGCTCAATGTTATGAAGGTTGCTAGGTTGAAATGCATCTATATGAGCTATACATTAACAAATAGAAAATTCTGTTAGTTTAAAAAAAATATATTAACAAGTTCCTTAATATAATCTGGCCAGGTTTTAAAATGTTCAAGCACCTATAACTAGGCAGGGTATTTTCCTCCCTCTCTCACTGCTATCGGGAGTGATGGAAACTGACTCATTTTTTTAACTGCAAGATCTTCTATTCATTTGTGTAGCTGCAGAAGACTTAGGATTTGTGAAAAGTGTAATTTGCTGGTAGCGGAAGGTGGGTAATGAGTTTTTGGATTCAGACTCATCTGTTCCAGAGGAAACAGTAGCTGCTTTGTCTGAGGTACTCGTGATGGTGGTTGGTGTAGTCAGAAGTATGTGAGATGACCTTTTTCTCTCTTGCGTTAGGACTGCCAAAATGGGGATAGTAATCCCATTCATTTGGGATGTTTTGACTAAGATAAAATATTTTCACAGCAAGTTCCTACTACTTAGTATTAAAAACTGCCTTGCTCATATTTGGGTTGAGACACAACCCTTTAGAGAAGGAATTGGTGGGCTGAGGTAGTCACTATTACTGTAGCAATTGTGGAAATGTTGTATGAGTGCAGTTTCTGGTAGCATAGGTGTGTGAAACAGAAGGTGGACTATGTTGCACCTCAGCTGTCCTAATACACTGCCATGGCAATGCAAACCTCATTGTTTCTGACCTTTACATCAAGAAAGGCATTTTTGTCAGCATATTTTGGGAAGGAAAGATATTTTGAAACATAACAAGTATAAAAACCTAGGGAGAAACCCATGCTATCTATCATTATTTGTGGTAGGAAAGGGATACAGGAAAATAGATAAAGTCTCTAAATGGCACTTATAGAAGATTTACATTTTTTTAAAGAAGAAATTGAAGACAATACTTTCAAGCCTGTTAAAATAATGCTGTAAGAGTACAATTCACTACAATGATGAAACAAAACAAGGTTATTTTCCCCCATTTTGATTTTGAATGATTATAATGTGTCCTGGATTTCTTGTAGCAAATCCTATCTGCTTTTTAGGGATTACAGCTTCTTTAAGAAATAGCAATATTCATAAATAAATATTTGAGGTAATAATAAGGTAGTATTTGAAAGATGCAGTAGCTAAGGCTGTTCCTCTTATTTAAGATATTGCAGAATACTTGGCGTGGAATTTGGAGGGTGTTGAAATATGTGAATCATATGTTCTTGGCAATGTGTCTACAAAAACCAGCTGAAGAAAATGCAAAATCCGTTTCAGTGTGGAACTTTGCATCTAAAATTTAATTCTATAAATCCAGATTTTAAAGGGGGGATATCTTCTTCCCATGTCATCATAGGTCTGCTTATGGGTGAAAAAGAGCTTTTGTATTTTTCCCCCTTGATTTTTTTCCTGGCTTGTTTTTAAAAACAGAAAGTCAGCAGAGAGGGACGGAATTGTAGTTGATTCTTCTTTTTAGGTAAACAGACAGAGAAGGAAATGTTTTCTCTACAGACATTTGCATCTACCTCATTTGTCACACAGTGACATTTTCCCATGTTTGTGAATCCCTGTTACCTCACTGTGCACTGTTAAAATGAGCTTTGACGGCAGTACAGCCTTTCTTTATAGCACTTGGTAGGATACTTTTGAAGTGCTGTGCCTGGTGAGTTAACAGCTGTAATTTTCATTACAGTGCAGGAGGAGTGCTTCAGTTCCATATGTTATGCTGAAAAATGCAAGCCTGTCTGCTTTAGTTGTCTTAACTTCAGAGGTTGTACTCCAGGTTTACTGTTTCAACTCCGAACAGAAGCATGTGACTTTTAAGCTTTTCAGCAGGGCTGCTTGCTGGAACGAGCTGTGTGCTTGTGTTCAAACCCTTCCCCTTCTTCAAAGAGACATTCTGGCTGTACAGAAGCCAGCATCTGGGCTGGGGTGTCCCTGGGGTCCGTGGTTGTCGGTGAAAGCTCTGCTCAAGTAAAATTCCGGTGTGCTGCAGCATCTCTGCTTTAAGCCTTTCAACCCCTGTGACTGGGATTCCTCCCAGCTAACTTTAGGAAATGAAGTGATGCATCTGAATTATGAGCTCTAGATTTCCTCTGTGTACTGGAAAGACATAGAGAGAGAGAGAGAAGAAACCTGTGCATGATTGCTCTGATCTTATGTGGTCTGAATTTCCTTGCCAGTGATACCTGTCTCTTCTGCCAGCACTGAAGGAGCCTTCAATGTCTATCCAAAATAAGCTAACTATATAAAATTTGTTTCTTTATTCCTTAATATTTTTGGAAGAATAATTATTTTACTTTCTAAACTAGTCATAGTGTGTGCTGTAATTATGAATTATGAAAGTGAAATGAGAAAAAATCGGGGAGGTTGCTACTGAAAAGCAGTACCTCACCTCATGAGAAATAAATTCTGTATTTGATTTTCCTATCCCATAGGACATAAAGCTAAAGACTGTAAAAAAACAAGTGCAAAGTTCTCTTACTGTTCTGCTCATCTTGCTTACATGTACCTTCTTCAGCTATTTTGTTTTTGGAAAATTTATTAGCAAAAGTGATGAAGAAAAATATTAGCCCATTATATCAAAACAGAGAAATTTCTGAATAACTGAAAAGAGAGAGCACAATCTATATATGTGTAAGACTTTGAATTACATATGAATGCATAGATACTTATATTGTTGAAAACCTGATTACTACTTAAAATTAGATGGAAATGTGTTGAAAAGATGCTTCTAATAAGACATTTTCTGGTAACTGTTGAAATAACATATTAAAGTCATGAATAAGATCCCCTTTCTCTTTTTGAGAATTTACAGAAGTTGACAAGTTCAGGTATATATTAGTTCTTTATGTCAAATGTTTTTTAAATAATAGTGTCTTCAGGAATATTTTTTATACCTAACAGTCACTATTTCTTTTTAAGCTGCCTCTGAACAGTGCTTCTGGGAATTATGAATTACTGGTGGAGGGCCATGCTGGTGGCCAGCGCATCTTCTCTAACCGTACCAGCCTGATGTACATGTCAAAAAGCGCCTCTGTATTCATCCAAACTGATAAATCTATGTATAAACCAGGACAAGATGTGCTCTTCCGGATTGTCACTGTCTATCCTGACCTTAAACCTTACAAAGTGTCTCTGAATATATATATCCGAGTAAGTATCCACAGAAACGTAGATGTTAGAATGTGTCATATGTTCCAAATTTGTGACAAATACAGATTCTATGTATTGCTACCTAAATCTTGCTAGCAAGGCCACTCACGTTTAACATGCAGCTTGACTTTTCTCCTAGGATCCTCGGAAGAAATTGATTCAGCAGTGGTTGATGGAGGAGGGTGATTTGGGTGTAGTTTCCAAAAAGTTTCAGTTATCAATGAACCCTCCACTAGGAGACTGGTCCATAGAGGTGGAAGTGAACGTGAGTATTAACATTGCCAAATCGCAGAGAGATTTATTTCTTCTGCTAGACCTGTATAAAATTGTTTACGTTTGCTGCAACCAGTTCTAAACATGGATCATGAGATGAGCAATCCTTCCCTCATGTCAATATTGTGCAAGATACTATGCAAAGATAATATGCAAGCCCCACAAAATTTTCCATAGTATTTGGCTTTGTAGGGAAGGATACAAGAACCCACATATATACTTTATCCTAAAGTCTGTGTTTTGATTCCAGAATAAAAATGGTATTAAGAAAGTGAGGAGTTGTAATATTAATATAAAAGAATGATCTCTCAGAGTAGAGGTTTTTTTTCTTTTTATGTGAAATGCCCTTATGTTTATTTTGCAGGCAAATACACAGAAATTTGTTGTACCACACTGTGCAGCCAGTCAGTATCTCAAGGGTTTAGGAATCAAGACTACAGATCTTCTCCTAGTTTTAGGTGTTTTTCAGCAACTCATAATGACTGATGAGTTAATGAGAAAAAAATAACTTTGTAAAATAGAAAGGATGACTAGTAATACAGAACTGTTGCAAAACAAAACTGGAAGAGTCTGTGTTGCATGTTGCTATTGGTAGTAGTTCTCTCAGGCCAATTCTTCAAGCTGTTATGCTCCTCATACACCATGGAACATGTTTCAAAAATAGCTGGAGGTTTAGCTGTTCAAAACTCTGTGTGTCAGGGTTATTCAGCCTGCTTTTAAATACATATAATTTGGTAACTGCATTTCCTATTTGGCTTGCAGTGGCTGTTCAGAGACATTTAGCAAGTATAAACAGGACAGCTTAGTTACGTAATGAGGGAGATGATGGGTAGAAAGGAGAACTCATGTGATCATGTATTACTTGGGAGCAACATTTACCAGTACCAGTTATATGTTTGATAGATTTCTATAGGCTTAGGTATGTGAGGGTGGTGCACAATGAGTGTCTGGACTGGATTTTTCAAACACTTTGTCATGTGGGTGTGGAGTTGTTGCTGTTGTCTGTGATGGGAAAAATGTATTAAGTTGTTCCTGTGCTCCTCCCTGTGCTCTGCCACTCCTTCCCATCCCCTGACTGCTGTTCAGTAGCTCTCAGTCACACTGGAGCAGCTGTAGTCAGGCTGAGATCTGAAGTGCAGGGGGGAAGTGACCCAAACTGAAAAGCATCTGTGTGTTTTTCCTTGCCTAGACCAGACCAGTTCACTGATCCAGCTGACGAGCCATCTCCACTCACAGCTATTGTAGGTGCTTTCCAGCAGCTGGGGAAGTGTGGCTCAGACATGGAAACAAAGGCTGGTGGCAGTCGTGGGCTCCTTCAACAGCTCGCATGCCGAGCAAAAAAGTGTTTGTGAAATGTTGCTTGGGCTTTCTGCAAAGGCTTGAGTAATGCTGAAATTAGGGGATAATTGATGAAGGAATTGTAGCAGCTGTTTTCAGGATCTGAATGAGTGCCACTCCCTCCTGAAACAAAACCAAAAGAAAAAAAAATAGTAAAGTTGAAAGAAAAATGCCTTGTAAATTCATCTAATGAAGCAGCTGTGAGACAAGTGAAATCTTAATAGAGTGTAGTTGATGGTATTCTAAATTTTAGCCATGCTGCAGAAGCTTAATGATCTTGGAAAATGTATGTCAGAGTGAGAATGTCTCTCATGTCATGAGTAACAAGGAGAAAGTAAATAGAGAACGTTTTGTTCCTATTTCAACATACAGCTGAAGGGCATCAGGTAAGGAGGTAAAGAGTGGTTTCAAAATGACTAAAACATCATGACTGAACTACAGAGCACAGCACTAGCAGTTATTGTGAATACTGAAAATTTAGATGGGATCAAAAATTTTTCTCAAATTCTCAGTACACTCCATCGAGAACTGATAGTTAAAAAGGCCTTAGGTGTCAGCTCAGGACAGTGTCACTCTTGGTTGATGCAGTTCCCTAGGTGTTCTCTATTACTTCATGGTTGCATTTTTGGAAGATGCATCCTAACAACACAGATTGCTGGAGGAGCTGAATACAAAGGTACCAAACTTGTGTTAAAAGGGCATCAGGCTAAATGGTTCCTTTTGACATTTAAACTCTTTGAACTAAAAAATAAAATAGAGGAAAAGAAGTGTATGTTATGCTTAAAAAATAAGATAGTTTTAGACCTTGGTGTCCAGAAAAAACTGGCTATTCTTATGGTTCTTATCCTTTGGGAATAGAACAGCAACGTCAAGTCCCACACAGAAATACTTATATATAGTTTCAGGCCCTTTTTTGTTTACACCTGCTCCGCTTTAATTTTCAAATTCTGTGTTGAATATAATAACAAGGCAATATGCTTTATTTCTACAGCTTGTGCCTACACAGCATCTTCATTGGATAAGGGTATCATATGCAAGATACATTAAATGATATTGCAATATTCACACTATTAGATTAAGTCTTTCTAGTGTGTTGTCTCACAAACTTATTTTTCTGATAGTGTGTCAACCATTTTATTAATGAAATCTGCAAGATACCTTGCAAAATAAAGGAAAAGAACTTTTATAATGGGAAACTCTATTTTATTCTCTTGGTTGCAAGGGAATATGTGCCAAGAAATAGAAGATCACGTGGGATGGGATTCAGTTTGAACATTAAGGTGTGTAGGGGTCTCTGTATTGGTGATATAGTGGAGATTTAGTTGGTGTTCAGTGAAAGCTAGTGAGTGACTAGATAATTCCTAGTGGATATTCCTAGCTATTAGCTGGATATTCCTCTCTCTTCTGCAGCAGTTCTGCTGTTCAAGGTAGTTATAGGTTTTATTGTGTCATATATAAAGTTGCATGGATTCACCACTCTTCCTGATAGCAGAGGTCACTGAGAACTTAGATTTACTGCTAAGGAAGTCTTAGTATATGACTGGGAATTTTAATAGATATATCTACCTATCCTTAACTAGTACTGCCAGCTCTGGCTCTTCGTGGCATCCAGTGCAGCTTATGAAGCTGTTCAGGCTTTAGGAACATCTTCATATGGCAAACCCAGACTGATCTCTGCATGACTTACCTGTCCTGATGCCATTAAATATCCAGCCTTTCTTTCTCAGATTTCCCTCTTGTCTTTAAAGAATGGTTAAGTGATTAAATAACATTTCCCTTCTCGTGATTAAAGATCATTTTCCAAGTGTACTGGGTCTTGATTTTTGGAAGTGCTGCCTCTGAATCCTGTTTTAAATCAGGTTTTGGCTGCTTGCTGCTGTTAAACTTCCTGTAGTATTTTTAATAAAAGTTCAGGTGTTAGTACAGCTGTTCCAGGAAAACTCAAGACAGAGTAATTACAGTCTGGTTTCCAAGTCTCTACCTTGTATTTTAGTTGGATATCTTATATTTCCTGTTGCTGAAAGACTTCCAGTTGCTGAGATTTAGTAGCAAGCACGTCCAACCAGAAGTTGTTTCTAGTTTAAACAGCATTTTGTAATCTAATTTATGGAAGTTGTTATGTATAAATTTATGATAAAATATTGAAGAGTAGTAATGTTTCAGGTGCAACAAGGGTTTTCCAAAATATTTTTGAGAGTATTACATTTTTTTAAAGCTTCAGCTATAAAGCAAACTTTCAGAATCAACTGGGAATGATTATATACTTTACATGTTGATTTTTTTAGCTTTTGAGGTTTAATATATGTTGCAGTGTATCCACAGCAAATTCTGTCATGTTTTACTGCTAGGTCAGTTATGGGTTTCACATTTGATGTGTTAAATTTAATGTCGTGTATATAATTGCTTAAAAAATGTGTCACACTTCTTCAAAATCAGACCGTACATAAAGCCTTTGGCATTGCCTCAGTATTTGGTAGTTTGCACATATGCACAAATATTCAATCAGGATCTGCTAGTGTGAATAGTGGTGACACTGGTGGGACTCTGACTAGTTTCTGGGGACTGTGCTATTGAATTTGAACAGAATTTCATTTTGGAGTTTGTTTCTTGCATGTGAAAACATGGAAGTGATCATGAAGTGCTTCTGTTAGTTCTGTCTAGACAAAAATCTGTTTTATTTAGTGGAAGAGTGCTCCTGACAAGGCCTGTGAGACAATGAGGTAGCCTCAGGAATGTAGCTGGTGCCAGCACTGCACTTTTCCAGGGCAAAGCCCTGGACCACACCCAGAGTCTTTCCTAGTGCTCTTAACAGCAATACATGTGAAAGTCAGAAACAAATAAGGAAACGGACCCTGACCAGATTAATTTCAGGGTCTTTCCGTTGCCAAAGAAGAAAAAATATATCTGGGGAGCAGCTCCTGTGACCTCACTTTTGTTGGATCAGACCCAGTGAATTAAAACAGGACCCCTCATCACAGCAGAGCGGAATCTAGACTGTAGTTGTTAGGGATTCTTGGGTGTCAGGATACACACCATCTAAGGCTCCCCTGCAGAAAGGCTCATCCTCATCATCCTGGGACACTTACATGGATCTCTTTTTGGCGCTGTTTTCTTACTCTGGGTGATCAGCACTGAGTGTAATAGGTGTTCTGCAGTTTAAAAAAATGCTGATTTAGAGCAAAATGTTAGTCTGGAAGGGTGAGTGTACTTAAGAAGCAGGAGAAGGCATGCAAGACAAAACCTGTACTAGAATAAAGCACCTCTGGGAAAAATGAAACAGGCATGGTGTTGTTTTCCTGTCTTAAAGAAAACCCCTAAAATTCTCTTGGGTTGTGCATATATAAATAACTAACTGCTTGCCTCAAAAGTCACTATTCCTGGAAACTGATTTAAGAACTTCCACTTCAGTATATTTGAACAGTATTTGCCAGAGAGAACTAAAATGATAGAGTAGTTGTAGTGCTGTTACTTGTCCTACTTCAGGCCAGCTTGGCTAAAAAATGTGTTAGTGGAAAACCTGGCTTGGTATTCACATAATCAAGATGACCAAGTAGGGTCTTTGCCTTTCGCTGAACTATGAAGCATGGCTTGATTTCTGTCACAAAGTTTGTCATTTTAAAGAAGATGCAGCCAGGAGTACTGGTCTCACTGTAATCTCTGTTTTCTACTACTTACAGTTATCTTAGTTTTTAATTGTGCTTTTTTTTTTAAAAAAAATTTACTTCTAAAATAATGGGAAACAGTATTTTATTTTCAAGGGAGATGCTTTTTAACCATGCTATCATGTTATGATATCATGGGGTAACATTTTGTTCAGGGTTTGCTTTATGTCAAAGGTCACATATGTACTTAGCATTGGAAATAAAAGCTGTACAGAGAACTAGATGTGAGATGAATACACTACAGGTCATTTCCCTAAGACATATGTTCCTAAGGCTACCTGATAGTAATCTGATTGTGGACTGATTGATGTATGTCAATGCTGTAGCATTTTGTCTTGCAAATGTTATGATTTGCACAAATGTTATGAAAATAGCTGATTCTGCATGTGTATTTTCAAATCTAGGAATATAAATATGGTAGTTGTTCTGGTAATCAGTGACTTAATAATGAAATTGGCAGCAATCTGATTTTTACTTTGATGGGGTATTTTGCTAGGAAATGTGTAAATGCAGGAATATAAAGGGCTTTGTCTGAGATGCTTAACTTGCAAATTGTTGATCAGGTAACAAAAGTTTATAATTGTTTCGAGTTTACATCCTGGTCCTAGTGTTTTTACCATAGGAGTACTGAGTTTATCCTCTCTTGCTACAAACAATCGTTCCTATCTGATACATCTTGATGGCTCCTGACAATTGGTTGTCCATATTCATTCTTCTTTTCCCTCTTGAAGGAAATCAGCAAATAAGTGAAAAATTTAGAAAAGTAGGAAAATAGAAGAGAACACAAGTAACAGCACATTATGTTGTTATTTTATTTTATTTTATTTTATTTCTTTCCTTGATTTTAAGTAACAAATAGCTGAGACAAGAAGATGCAACACAAGGGTATCTCTGCTGAAGTAAGTATGGCTGTAGACTGTAACAAAACTGCAGCCACCTTATGAGTAAGTGTAGAATCATAAGATACAAGGTTTTGAAATAGTCTTGTCCACTAGATAGACACTGTAGGAACTTCTTGTTTGTGGAAGTTAATTTAAGATGTGCTAGCAAAGATGGTGCTGGTATGTCAGTCATGGTTTGTCATGATGACTGTGACTACTTATGCTAGGTAGTTTTATGCTAGCTAGCTCAGGTATTCCATTTTTTCAGTACAGAAGCCAGACATATGTAGATGTCTGCAGACTGGAAGCTGCACAAGCTTTTCATGGTAGATACGTAGAGTCTGCTTCACATGAACTTCTGTGTTCTTCTGTTTTGCAAATATATACTACTGGTCTCTACAGGAGCTGATAGGGATTGAGCCTTGATTTAAAATCACGCCATGTCAGGAATTGTAGTTTAACTTGAATATGGGTGGGATTTGGCCAAGAAGGTATGTTAAACTTACTAATCTAATCACAATTGTATGTTTTTTCTCATATTAATTTTTTTCAATAGGGTCAAGTTCATTATCAAAGATTTAAGGTGATGGAATATGGTAAGTGTTATTTAGTAGTGACCAAAATCAGTAGTGATTCTCCATTGATTTATACTAGCTTCTCTTGTCTGGCATGAACATTTTAAACACTCACAGAAAGTTTAATTTCCAAATCTTTGGATTCTCCGAGACTGACAAAAAATACAATCTTATCAGCTGCCCTGTTTATCTTTGGTAGTTTTAATGGTCTCAGAATATCTCTATAGTATCTGGTTGTTAAGCTTACTGATGAGTCTGCAAAGGCTGAATAGGCTAAATGTTTTATATTTCAGACTTACAAGCTTATATGCAGGCTGTTTTTATGCTGCTTTTTTCCTCCTTTCAACAAAAAGTTGTAGTCTGGGGATTGGGTTAAGAATACATCTTACCTTATATTAGAAAACTTAAGAAACTAGTAGTCTTCATCAAATTACATGTTCTATCCTTGTTATTTAAAAAAAATATTCCTTCTGTGAATTTAATATTTCTTGTAATTTTTTTTTTCTAGTTTTACCAAAATTTGATGTCATGATAACAACGCCCTTATACTACTCTTTGAGAGATGAAGATGTAACTGGTGTTGTCTCTGCAAAGTAAGTAAATCACTGATACTGTTTTCACCCTCACTCTTAAGAAACTTATTGTGGGTCTCTAAGTGTCAAAAAAAACCCCAAACCAAACTTATATTTAGAATGCTAATGAAGCCCCATCTATTAAAAATTAGCTGGCTACTATCTGTTTCTAGCTACTAGATTTTGTTGTAATAAGATTCGGTAGATTTTCAGACTTCTATTAAGTTCTTTTGGTCTGGTAAACAGACTTCTAGACTATAGCTATACATTTTCAGCTACCTTATTTAAAAAAATTTCTTAAGTTTCTTGCTTGTAATATGTATTTTGATGCTTTTTTTTTTTTGTTGTTATAGTTCTTTTATGGTACTCTCCAGTTTACCATGTTAAGGTCTGTAGATAGAGTAACTATATTTTATTAGAAAACTTGGAAAATTAGGCAAACTTCTATGAACATCCTCCTTGTTCCAATAGATCAGCATTAAGGATTTCAAATATAGGTTTCTCATATCAAAATACCTATAGCTGTAAATAGGTAAAGAATGAAAAGCTCTTGAAAAATTCCAAAGAGGCTTCAGTGTAGACTACTGTGTAAATATTTATTTTTCAGCTAAGCTAATATCTAGACAAAAAATTACTGTGCATTAATCTCAGATATAAATTAATTTTATTTTTGAAGATGAGAGCCAGATAGAGCTACCTGACAGATCCATCCAAGAAGACCAAAATAAAGGGTCTTTTGTGGGTTATCTAATGCCTTAGAATACATACCTTCTGAAGAAGCGCTCTGTTTACAGGTGAAATGCAGAAACCGTTGTTTAACAGGCTATTTAAATTAAATGTTTGGGCTTTGAGAAAACACTTCATTCTAGAAGTAGAGTCCATGCAACCTGATATTATAAACTGTCAATGCCAGGTTGGATAGGGCCTTGAGCAACCTGATCTAGTGGGTGGCATCTCTGTACATGGCAAGGGGGTTAGAACTATATGACCCTTAAGATCCCTTCCATCTCAAACCATTCAATGATTCTGTGAATCTCCTAAAGGGCAATTAAAAAAAAAAAAGTTATTGCTTTTTTCCCCCCGTTCTACTTTGCTTTTGGAATCTGTTATATGCCAGCTAATACTTGGTTTCTTAAGCTGTTCTGGTCTTCCCCAGGATACTTGACTCTTTCATCTGGTGTACTCATAGGGTGTGTGAAAGCGTAGCTGTTTGCTGCAATAAATTCATACTTAGACACCAGTGAACCGTCTGAGGTTGAATCTCAGCAGTGACAAAGTTTAGTGATACATCGTAATTATTTATAGAGAACTACTTCATTCCTGGTGACTGTTTTTATAGACATAATGCCTCTTTATGCAACTTGTAGATATCATAAACCCCATTTTCTTCTCTGGAGTATTATTAGATCAAGTTAAGTACAGGGATGCTGCCCAATGGCAGTATAATTTCAAGGTTAGTGGCAGCATATTACTGTAATTAGGTCTGCTTAGACTGAGTTCAGATACAAGACGTTTGTTATCAGATATTGTTATTCCCGTAACTATGCTGTTTGATTTTTCTTTCTGTCTGCTTTTCAGCTTTGATATTACTTAAGTGACTGCATAAAGATTTAAAGTACTTTAAAGCTATCACACCTGCATGTATTACTGCTGAGGACTAGAATGATTTTAGGTGTTCTGTCTGTCCCCATGTTGTTCCTCCCCATATTTGCCTCTCTGTCTCAATCTGATAATGTCATAGTTTCTCTTAGGTACGACTTGGAAACATTTATACAAAACTTTATTTTATTGCTGCTTAGTGACTGCAGGTTGCTACTGTCATCTTAAGAAAGGAGTATGTTACAGTTTTCAGATTTGCCACAGCTGGACATTATTTGCAGTGATTTCTTGAGACTGTGCTTACTAAATAAGTAGTAATAATTATTACCAAATGTCTGGACATAATCTCATTTTGTGTTAGCAGTATTTGGTAAGCAAAATACACTTCCCACATCCCATTTTAACTCTACTGCATATTAGTTATGATGCTACATCAGTGTTCTGTTCAATAACTTGCTTTCAGCTTTTAGCTTAGTATAGTTAACTTTTGTACATCATACGGCCCATAATAATTTTAGTAGGTTTGTAGAGCTTGTGTAGTGGAAAGAGCAGCACTGTGTATCTTCTACAGGTTTTGGGCTTCCAGCTTTAGTGTTGATAAACATGGCAAACTCCGTGTTTCAGAGCAGAAATGTGTTCTATGCGTGTTTGAGGCCAGAGAATAATAATTTAGTAGGATCTTTTGACTTGAGAGCTCTTCAGGAGCCCAAGTCCTGGAGGGTGGTGTGTTGTTTGACTTTGACTGATGTGTTTCAGGTACACCTATGGAAAGCCAGTAAAGGGAACTGTAACAGTCACTTGCCTTTCTGTTTCTTACTGGACAAACAAGAGAAATATAACAACAACAATGGAGGTGAGTCATGTCTTAGTAGTTTCTTTAAGTCTGTGTCCTGTTGTGGGTAAAATGACGCTTGGAATCATTCCTGAGTGCTGAGTTCAGCTGGAGAGTGTTAAACTCTCTTTAATTTCCAGCCTAAAACATCTACATTCAGCCTGCTTGTTGGGAATGATACTTGGCATCTGTGCTCCCTTTACTTCTGTCTGGAAGTTATTTTGGAGAGTACCAACTGACCCAGGTAGAAAATTTTTCCAGAGGCTGCATAGGTGCTGGGGGACCCATGCTCAGAAATGCTTCCTGGCCCTATGTCTGCCCCTGCACACTGAGTTCTGTGTCACAAAGCCAGAGGAGAACACTCCAATAGGTGGAGCTCTGGCATGGGAGAAACCAATGCATTGTGCCTACTAATTGCTAGCAATTACATTTGAGCTACTGCACTAATTGTAATTCGAAGCATGAAATTTAAAAAGACACACAGTTTTAATCTGAAGGCTTAAAAGAGGTGATAGATTCATTGCATTCCCTTTGCAAAATCAGACGTTTTACTTTTGAGATGTGGACTGTGTTTAAAAAAGGTTAAATTTTTGCTACATGAAGTAACTGTAATTTTCTGTTTGCTGACTTCAGCCACTGTCCGACTTCAGTGCCTTTAGCATCACTTAGTCTACAGAAATTCTGAGCTCAGATGCTGAATAGGGTATACCCCTCTCCTCAGGCAGAAACTTGTTCATTGTATTTTTCTGTAAATCTTAGGTACCACTGCACTAGCCATGTAGAAGTGGATAATTCTAGAAATTAGGAAAAAAAAAGTAACTTTTTCCATAAATCATTGTTGCCTCAAAAAAGTAGTGACCTTCTACTGGATTTAATAAAAATGGTTGCTGATTGCAAAAATATAAAGGGTCAGCATTCATAATTTTCTGCTGTTCACACTCCAAAGTTTGTATGTGGAGAGAGCTAGAGGACTTAACCAGAAATAAGCTACTGTAGACAGAAAGGTGTCCTTGGCTTTTCTGGCTCAACAGTTATTTTTTCCTACATTTCAGATAAATGGATCTGTGAATGTAACCTGTAACAAGCTTATGTTGCAAAACTTGAATGCTGAGCAGCCGTGGCACCAAGGTGACAGTGATTACACAGAGCCAATAGAAATAATTGCGGTGGTGACTGAGTCACTCACAGGTACGTGGCTGTGTGAGGTCTTCTGGCAGAAATCCAGAGGCCCTTACTGCTGTGTGGAAGAGGCTGGAGCTCTAAAAAGTATCATGTACTGATGTCAGCACAAACCATCCACATTCAAATATATTATCTGAATGTTGCTTGCCTAGAAATTTAATAGTTTAACCAGCTGTTAACTCGGTTGAATAGAGTTCTATGTTAAATGATTTATTAAATAACCAAGAAACACATTCTGATAGCAGCTTAAAGTCAGTGACTGATCATTTTTGATGAGAAGAGCAGGCATAAAGAATTGCTTGCATTAGCCTGAACTTTACAAACTTCACTTTAATCATAAACTTACCTGGCATTGTGTATTTGTAAGCCACATTAGTAGAAAGACTTCCCTGATCCTGGGTTGTCCATAGTCTAGCCTTTTCTAGATGGACTGATGTGCAAACTGAGAGGTTTTTGTGAGTTCATGTTCCACTGCACCTTGCACATTAGAAAAAAAAAAAAATCATGTGTACAAAATTTCTGTCTGTCCCAAAAAATAGGTTTCATTATAGACTTTCTGTAGAAACCCCAGCAAGGTGAAGCTGACTGATTTGGGATTTAGTAAGTTCCTTCCTTGTGTGAGTGGAGCCCTATGTAGTATATCTTATATTGCATTGTGGCAGGCAGTACCAGTGCATACGCCACCTTTGTACTGATGCTCAGCTAGAAGGATGAAGAATGATAGGAATTAGAATCGTGAAAAAGATGATAGAATTATTTCAAAGCCATGGACAGTAAATTATATTGCTCCTAAAGTAATATATGTGTTAAATGCATTTTGTCTAAACACAAACAATTATTCAACAGGAATCTCCCAAAATTCAAGTACCATCATATTTCCAAAGCAAAGTGACTATTTTATTGAATTTCTGGACTACACTAGAGTTATAAAGCCTTCTCTGAACTTCATAGCTACTGTAAGTTCTTTTGTTTGATTATTACCTGTGGATAAACAAATGTAACTTCTCTACACTTAGGTTGCAAAGTTTGCCTTGGATTTTTAAGTGTAATTTACAGATTTGTTTTCAAATTCCCTTTTTTTTCACAATACACATCAGCAACTACTAAACTTGGAGGCATTTGCTCTAGAAAAGGGTAAAGTGGCAGGGAATGCTGTAGTCATGGCAGGATATATTTGTGTATAGTTTGTGAGCATTCTTATGGAAGAGAAATCTTCCCTAGCTGTTTTTTTTGACTGTGCTTTGAAACAACAGATCTGTTACTAAGTTTCAAACCTCTTTATAGTATTTGTGTATCTAACTGTATATATATATATATATCTACATACACACACAAAAATATACTTTATATAGTGAATTTGTATATTTAAGCTGCTTTCACATAATTCAGTTAAAATTCATCAAACCACTTCGCTTTCAAGTGAAAGTGTTGTTTCTGCCTTCTGTCCTTTTTCATGCCAGCTTCAGTCCACTCATAGAAATATTTCATGTTCTTCTGTCCCTCCTCTGCGTTCAGTATTTCTGCATTTTGCAGAGGCTGCATATTGTATCAGTGCATTTTTCTTGAAAAGGGGAATAAATTTTACAGTTCTTGAGCCTTTACTGTATAGAAATGAGACCTAAATAGCAGTGATTTAGGCTGAATATACTCTTCCAGAGTAGATTGGCTCAAGACATAGCTTTATGCTATCCTGATCATTTGGGCATTTGTTTTTTGTGCTTTTCATTTTCTTTGCCAGCATCCCAATTTAAATCCATCTGTTTTTTTCTTCTCTTGCAAAGATGAACTGAGTGAGAGATAGCTAAGGCATCTGGCAATTTTTGCAGCTGGCAGACAAGAAGGTATCAGTTATTCTCCCAAAGAAGTGTGAACGAGCAGCTGCTGCTGTTACTAAAAAGTGGAGGTCTTACATGAAGAGCATATGCTCTTCAGAGAGAGAACAGGAAAATAGTGGCTGAGGAGGAGAGGTAATGCAGTGACATCTATGGACTGAAAAAGAAAAGGGAAACATCAGTTCAGTGCTTTTAAATATAAAAGTTGATTTTTTTGTAGTGTATAATGCAGCATAAGAATGATTTTACTGGATGAAAATCTGCTTGAATGTGGGCATAAAGGTTGTAAGTTGTAGCGCTGATTGATGTAAGTTGCACACTGTCAATTTTGGGCCTGGTTTCAGTCTTCAGCTCATTTCATGAATTCATAAACACATCTGACTCAGCACCTTCTCTGCTCATCTGATTAATTTTCCCACATGAAGTAAATGTTAGGTTGTTCTTTCTTGTGGTGGTGAAATGCAAGTGATAAAATTACGTATTCAGACTGTAGGTGGGATATGTATAGTTAACCTGGGACACAAACCTTTTCAACTAGAAGAGTAATTGGGAGAGCTGAAATTCAACATCTCCTTTCAGTTCCATCTCCTTTGCTTTTACTCTTTTTTTATTCCCTGGAGTTATGAATAATTTTGTTCTTGCCTGACTTGCCTACTTGAAGCGCTTGCTAGGGAACAGAAATAAAGCTATTGATGTGTGAGAAATTTGAAGATGCATTTCTTTTTAATATGATGTGAGTGCAGATATATTGTTACATGCTATGTGGTGTGCATTTTAGCTTTACCCTGTTTGATGGGTTTGATAAGTGTTTTCTTTCTTTTTGTTTAGCTAAAGGTGTCACGTTCTGATAGCAGCCAGCTGACAGCTGAAGAGAGGCATAATCTTGTAACAATCACTGCACAACAGTCAGATCTGCTTTTCCATCACTCTTCACTTTCTCATCTGGAAAATGAGGCAACAGAGGAGAGAAATCTGACAGTCCATGTCCTGAACTACACAGTTCCAGAAAATGGAGTAATTGATGTTGAGTTTCCAATCCTGCCTGATACAAAAACTCTGAGAGTTCAGGTACTGCTTTGTGACATGTTGCTTTGGAGTGTTGACACACTCAGTTGTGTGGGCTGGGATCAGTGATGTGCTGTCCTGCTATCTGCAACAGCTGACATGTCACCTATTGTTATCTTTGTTACTTCATGTTACAGCTGGAAAGAAAGTGAGAGATCTGTCAAATGGGATTTAATAATTGCACCATGATATCAAAGGAAAAAATGCCAGATACCCAAAGCATAAAGTGGACTTTTGCTAAGGCTACCATGCTCTTGTAAGCTGTACTACATATATGAATGTCACAGATTTTGCTGTTTTGTTAAAAGTTTTTTTTTGCATTGTCTCACAGGCAGAGTTCCTCAGCAGTAAGACTGACATAGGTGTTTATGATGTGTTCAGCTCCTCCAGTCAGACTTATCTCCAGCTTAAAACAAAGAGCCAGGAAATAAAGGTACAGTCTGATACAAAGCTTGCTATGATAAAAACCAAGTTACTCATGGTTTTTCCCTACTCATCCATATGAATAATGTGCTTTTCCTAGGCTGGGCAGCCTTTTGAGCTGAGCATTGCAAGCAACAAGCCAGTGAGAGAGTATCACTATCTGGTAAGTTACAGGCTTTACATATGGGGACAGTCCAAGATGACTTTTACCAACTTGAGAAATACTCCAGTGAGTGGAATGTGATTAAACATTTGAGAGATTCAGCATTTTTTAAATTGTGCTTTGTGGAGGAGGAAGCTCAAAAACTTCCTTTCCACTACAATGGTCCTTTTTGAAAGAGATCTCTATTATTCTACCTAGGAGGAATGCCCCTGGCACTGTAAGGAAGCACTTCTGGAAAAAGTGCTTGTCTGCTCTGGGTTATCCTTGCTTGCAGATGTGAGACAAGGCACAACTGTGAGAGCAATACTTCTTCTGACTGTGCAGAGCATCTGCAATGGGAGAAGGGACAAGGATGTCCCAGGAGCAGCCCAAACTGTGGCTTTGTCAGCAGGTCCTGCAGATACAGATGGAAGAAGAGGCCTGGTGGGGCCTCTATGCAGATTCAGGACTGTCAGGCTGAGCCTGTGGGTACAGGGGGAGAGAGCTGCCTGCTGAGGAAACAGATGGTTGAGTGGACAGAGGGGCGTTTTTAACAAGGGGATTCATAGGAAGCATTTTAAAATAAATATCTTGGGTAGTGGCTTAATTGTTCAACTGCTCTGCTGTATCTTGAAGGATCTGAAAGATTTATTAGATATACTATCCTGAGTTTCCCATCCTGTCTGTCTTGTTCACAGTCTGCATCTTAGTGACCACGGTAGCTAGGATACTTTTTCTTTCACAGGCTTTAACAGTAAACTGAATTAGGAAAACCATGTAAAATGTGGGCATTCATACATATTTTCTAAAATAGAAACACTCTCTAGAAAGTTTAGAATTAATCAGGTCCATACAACCAAAGGCAGGGAACTGCCCTTCATCTCTCTGTTTTCATTATAAGTGTATGATCCAATAGGAACAAATTTAGAGTGAAGAAATTGATACTGTGGACCTGATATCTAGGTATTTGGGGTAGCTTCAGACTAGCTCTAATTTGATCTATTAAAATGAATGCCTGCTTTTAACTGGAGCACATTAGTAGACCCCAGTTCACACTCTCCATGAGGCAAACCAAAGTGTTCTAAGTAGGGGTGTTTTGGAGGTTTGCTTTTAAAACTATATGCCTGATCCAAACTCAGTTGCTGGTACAGATAACCCATATGAGCCGACCCTACTACTGTTGTATTTTTATGTTCTGATACCATGTGTGTGTACTTGTTGTAGTTCTTTACTTGTCCATAGTGATACAGGAATTAAAACACAGAAAAAGCCATTATTTAAATGTTACCTCAGCTACCATGCCCATTTTCACAGAACTGGTCTACCAGTTAGTAAAAAAAATGAATCATAGGTATGTGTCTCTTCTTTAGCAGCTACCTGTAGAACAAATTGTTGAGCTCATGACATATTGAGGATACAAACAGTTTGAGTGTTTGATTTTTTTCTCTTACAGGTATTATCTAAGGAACAAATTATGGCTTTTGGCACAAAGTCTACAAAAACATTCACTTTAACAGCAGATAATTCCTGGGCTCCTTTGGCATCTATACTTGTATTCTATGTAGATGAGCTTGGAGTGGTTGTAAATGATGCTCTCACTGTCCCCATCCAGCCTGCTTTGGATGACAAGGTAATTGTATTGAACTTGTGTGAGACCATGTTTTTGTCTGTGTTTTGTAAACAGTATTTAATATCATAGGATTGTAAATGTAAAAACTTTTTCATTGAGGATATGATCTGAGATTTCTGCAAGTCTTTGGAAAGACTTTGATAATACCAGTGCAATTAGGGTCTAGTTTTGGCATATTTGAAAGCCCTTTCTACTAGTGCTGTGTTTTCCACATAAACAGATGCACAGCATCTCCTTGTGTTTTTAGTGGTTTGGTCAATTACTGAGCCAAAGGTTACTCTAGCCAATATAGTGACAAGGTGTCATAAGTGGTAGGGTAGAATTGTAAAAGTTTAAAAAGACCTTGTTCTAGCCAGGCAGTGGTCACTTGTGTTGTTTGTGTTTCACGTGACTATCCATACTGTAACTCAAAAAGGTTTGAAGAAGAGTGGGGAAATGTTTATTGCATCAATGAATTGATTTTTCCTGCTTACTTACCAGGATGAGATTTGGTCCTTTGTGCAAATAAAAGCCTCGCTATAACTTTTCATAGGTGAGACCATCCAAAGGCTGGTTGGCTTCAAATTCTTTCTGTCCTCTGGAGACTCTAACACTTATAACCAGACATTGGCAGGGAGCCTGTTTGTCCTGCTGCATAAAAAAATGTCTCCATTTGCCTTGTGATTTATCCAAGTTACCAAAAGTCCTAGGAGAAAGACTCCCAGAGGTCCCCAGCATCCCAAGGGTTTTAGGAAAAGCAAGTCCAGGGTCTTAATTATAGCCAAATAATATAAAAAAATCTACTTCCTGGGAGTTATTAACAGCTGTAAATATCACTGTAGAATTTAAATTTAAACTGTGTTTCACTTTTTTCTAGATTAAAATCTCTTGGAGCAAAGATAAGGCCAAGCCATCTGAGAAAATCTCCCTTAAAATCAGTACAACAGAGCCAGGATCAGTAATTGGACTTTCAGTTGTTGATAAAAGTGCAAAGCTTCTGGGAGAAAGTAGTGACATAACAGAGGAATCTGTAAGTATATAGGAAAAGAACGTTGTCATTATTGTGTGTATGAAAGATCTATGTGTGTGGAAATGTTACAGATTATATGCTGAACAAGTAATGTTCTTTGAATATGATTTTAGCCTGTAATTACGCATTTTTTTTTTCTTTTTGCAAGTCAGATGAGTGGCAAAGAGTGTAAGGCTTAAAAGGTAATAGGCACAGCATTTCCAATTCTAATCAATACTTCATTGTTCTTCATTTGATAAATTGTTAAGGCTTGGCAGTTTCTTCTTTCAGAACAGACAAAGAAGTCAGGAAAAAACCCCTAATGATTTATGCTTTGTGCTGTTTAAAATTCATAATACAAAATAAAGAATTTTTTCTTGGGAGGGCAGAATAAATTATTCATATGTTTAAATTACCTTTACTTGCAGAAGCTCTACTGCATCTACAGTTTGAAAGAGCTTACAATACATATATCAATTCCTAACATGCTCAAAGGACATAGCCTAAGTGCCATAAAATGTCAATGGGCTGTAGGCTCTATTCCAGGCTTCTATACAGTCTTAGTCACTCTTCCATTAATCATAAAACCACTGCAACTTAGCCCCCTGCATTCTGTCACAGATTATTTTCCCTTTGTCATGAGACCTAAGCAACCTACAGCTTGTGGTACAGCTGTATGAATTAGCAACAGTGAAAGTTCTTAAACCTGTGAGTTGGCATTCAGTCTTTGGATGATTTTGTTTTTTTCCCCTTAGGTCCTCCATGAGCTCAATTTATACAGCACAGTGCAGTATTTCCCCCTGGTCAGAGGTTCTTATGGTGTATTTCAGGTACTTTGTTTTTTCTTCATATTTCTAGGCTGTTGTTTTTTTTACTGCTTAGTGATTTGCTGGAAAAAAGTGAACTTTCTAATTTTTGCAACTATAGACAATGTAATGTTTTTACGGTTTATGTGAGTTTCGAATTGTGAATTTTGTCAATATGTAATACTCTGAATACCAATGAATATATTTATACTTCTATAAACACAGGTTGCTTTATGCTTGATATAGTCTTCACTTTGAAAAGTTTTCAATCATTATGGCAATATTCAGATTCATATCCTCTCAGTTTTTTTAGGTTCTTGTATATTATTTGCTTTAGTTTTATGCTTGCTTTATGACTTTATTTACCTAAAAAGAAGGAGGAGAAAACGAAGATAGATAAGCACTGTTGATGTCCTGAATGTCCTGTATTGAGATATACTGTATAAATTTTATCCAGAAATGCAGCCTTTGGGTATCAACTGATGCAGTTCTTGAGGAGGATAAGGAACATTTTCTTTGTAAGTAATGCAACAAATGTAGCCAAATCTAATTTACTGAGTGGGGAAGGAGGTCCATGGGATAAGGCTCCTGTTATGTCTCCTTACTGTGCTGTACACAGGTTGCATCCAGCCTTGCAAATAATTACCATTTCAGAGGTTCAAGACATACAAAATTAATACGATTAGCATTTCCGAAATTTTCCTTTTTTACTGCAGTGGCATTACCCCTTAAAAGCCTGAGGATGAGTGGAGTTTTCATTTGCAGCTCCAGTTTCTGTATATTGCAGTAGTTTGTCATGTGTAGCCAAATTACACCAGTTTCATCAGCATTCCACAGAGGCCATGTAGAAATTTGTGTGAAACTTTTTTTATTCTTATATTTAAAAAGTTTCTAGTGTCCCAGAGTAGTCTTATCATATGTAACAAAGCTATAGATTAGGCTCCAAACAATATATTAATTTGACTTTTTTTCATTGTATTTATTTGAGTTTTCTAAATATAGTTATTTGGAGGTAGGACAGTGTTTTTTATTTTGTAGATGGTGGAATGATACCTATAGAAGATGGTTTCGGTGAGGATATGCCAGTATCTAAAAATGGACCTCCTGATTTCAGCAATCTCTATGTGAGGACGCATTTTCCAGAGACTTGGCTTTGGGTGGACACTGAAACAAGGTATAAGTTAGAAACAAAATGAAACCAATTTGCACTTGCCAGGTTTTCTTTTTGTAGGTTTCAGTAGCATAAAAACACTGCTTAAATGTAGATTTATGTTCTGCTACCACCTAGAGGCCATGAGTGAGATTGGAGATCGAAAAAAAAAAAGGAGTTGCACAACTGCACAAGAGAGGATTATGCCTGACTGAAGACCTAGGAGTTTCAACAGAAGCTAGATAAAAGTCCTGGAGACAAAAGGAATAAACTCTTGCTTTTACAGATGGGGAGATAATGGATAAGGAGACCTAGCCTTTTTTCTCTACAGTACATAAGATGGTGATTAGCTCAGAAAGGCGAATCTATTGCTATCTGCACCTAATTTAGTGAATAGGTCAAGCTGTCAAATGATGGTGAAATCTGGCCTGTGTTGTGAAGCACAAATCTTGTGTTCTTTTACAGCTGAGAAGTTCAGGAAGCAACCATCATCTGGTATTGTTTTAAACAACCTGTAAAAGTGGATTATGTGTAATGTGATCCAGTGTAATTACCTTCAATTTATGTAATTTAAAATAATTTAAATTTTTAAAATAATTTTTTCCCATCACAGTATTTCTAAATGGTAGAAAAAGAGAAATGGATAATGAGCAGCTTTTGTTTCCAGGAATTTGGACTTAATTTTTCATGCACTTTAAACATATGTGTCCACTTACTGATGTCTGCAAATGGATGGTTTTGAAAGTCTACTCTCCCCTTCTGCCATCAGATCTGACACAGAAACCACAATGGATGCCATTGTTCCTGACACCATCACATCCTGGGTAGCCAGTGCTTTTGTGGTCTCTGAGAAGGGCGGGCTTGGAGTGACGACTGCTCCGGTGGAGGTACCATCTCACTAGAGTTCTCCTTTAGGGCTGGTGACACTGCAGGTTGTTGCTGGACTCTGATTTAGTTCTATCACCAGCATCTCCCTATAGTAATGAAGAGATTGAGATGCCGTGTGTGTTTGAACTGTAAAGAAAACAAAATCACTGAAGACATGTGATATTGTATCTGTCTTCCCTTCCTGCTCATGTGAATATCTAAGACTCCACACAGATGTTTGGATGCCTATTTCTGTTGGAGCAGTTTTTTTGTTGAAGTACTTTCAGGATGTGCCTATTTCAGAATCTTTGTGTGTAGAAAGGGGGAATGGCTATTTGAGAACAGTATTCCATGTTTTCTTGGCTCTGCCCAGAGAGCAGTCCATGAGCTGGTAATGCAGGCAGTGAGGTTTGCACAGACTGGCAGGGAAGAGGTGGCTGGAATGTGAGAGGTGTTTGTCTGCTGCTGTGCTAACACTGATGGCTAATGCTTACCCCAGGAGGGAGAACAGGAGAATTTATTTAAGACTAAATTTATCTGTCTAAAGCAGTCCTGGAGTAAACACAGGTACAACCTGCTCTAGGTAAACTTGCAGGGGACTTGGACTAGATGTCATCCAGAGGTCCTTCCCAGTACAACCATTCTGTGATCTGTGATAGGTGCTAAGTTTTGGATGACTTAGCCTGAGGAGCAGAGTAGACACTGAGAGGTAGCCATGGGGTGAGGGTCTTCTTACTCCCAACCTGTGTGCTGAGGCTCTTTTCTTACTTCCCATATGTTAGCAATTTTAGCTAAATTCAGCAGCCCTCAGGTTATTATCTCTAACCTGAGATTCCCAGTGTACAAGTGCAGTTGTCCTAGGATCACTCTGTATTCAAGGAAACCACAACTTAGAGAGTTGTTTAGCCTGTTTAAAATAGGAATTAATTCTTGAAGTCTCATTTAGCTAGTATTTTACATACACAGAATAATCTGTCCATTCATTATGTAAAGATCTTAGAGAAACTATGTTCCTATCAGAGACAACTCCGCTTCCATACCTAAGTTTAGAAAGATTGAGACTGTAGTAGTGGGCTGTAGATTTCCATCTTGGTTCCTAGACTAGTGTAAGCATAGGTTGAAGGCAGCCAACTTACCCATTTAAGTTCTCATGCCCTCAAATTCCTGGGGAGGGGCAACTTCTGAGGTCCAAAGTGAGATCTAGGTCCAGATTTCACAGTTGGCTGCTATACCAGACACAGAGCATGTGCTTTGAACATCCTGATCTGAACTCCACTACAGAATTTGGAGCCCAATCTGGATTTTGTGGCTAAGGCTCCTTGGAGACTGGAACCTTGATTCTTGTTTCTTTCACTTGGCTTGGCAGAGATGGGACAGAAAGAGGAATAGTTTTCTGATTAAAACTGTATGGAAATACACACTTGGCCTCTCATCCTCAAATGTGAGAAGGCTCCAAGTAGAACAGATGTTGAGATAATAATTTAGCTATAATCACCCCCATGCACTGTTCAGTACTTCACTATTGTTGGGACATTTAGGTTGTGCTTAGAGTTCCATATGGCTGAAACATGTTAATCAGTACCATACAGAGAGGCAAGTAAAAGGAAGACATGAAAAATGTAATGGGGGAAATAAATGACATCTGCGTGCTTTATGTCATGTACTGCTTTGCATCATGGTCTTATTTTGACTTCTCCTACACAGGTTGTCAGTAATTTTACTCTGTTGTATTTTATTGTAATATACTGGCATATTCCTGAGGGTAAAACTCCAGTTTCAAAGAAAAGTAAAACCAAAAAGACAAAGAAAATAGGTACATAGGGAAAACCTTTACTATTAACTAACCAAAAAAGTCTCCATCAGAACTTCTCCAATGTTTAATATCCAAAGAAGTTTATGACACTGAGACCTTTAGCAAACAGCTTTTGTTCTTTAGAAAAAGCATTGGAATATTTGCTAGCTAGAAAAAAAAATGAGGGATTTTTATTTCTGAAACTCAAAACACTTGGAAGATGTTTTTAAATACAAACTGAATTAAAATAATTTTTAGTTAACATTTTGATAATAAAAGATATAATGTCTCAGCCATTCTTATTGTACAGATGTTCATTAAAAGTGAAATTTTGATCCCATTCAGCTTGATGAGACTTTACCATTGACTTGTTAGAGCTAAGATTTCTTTCAAAACACTCTGTTCACAGATAAAAGAAACTGCTTGCTGGTATATTTCTTCAGTTTTTATTTTAATTAATATAGTATGTATTTTTAGAAGTATAACTAAATAACTTATGCTAAGATTAATCTTACCAAATTAAAAATAAAAATTATTGTAAGGTGTTGTTGAGTTACAAAATTCAGGTGAGTCAGTTATTTAGTTACTAGTATATTGACATGAAGATAGGTCAACTGTCACTAATCCATTACTTGTGTACTCAAAGCAATTCAGTTACCTTAATGAGAGCTCAGAACAGATCGTAGCTTCCAAACTTGCCAGGTAATAGACTCATAGTCCTAGTTCAGCTGCCTCTGTTGGGACTGCCCTGTCAAAGTTGTCAGCAGCTCTCATCTGAATGGTGTCTGTGAAGGTGCTAATGACCAGAAGCATCTTTGCCTTCTGTTTCAGCCCTGCATTAATATGTTTTGTCAGCTGTAGAGTATAAATAAGCATTACTCTGTCATTAAATTTGAAAGTGATTGGAAGACACTCTGTATAGTAATTTTCTTTCTAGTCTCTGATTGTAAGGGTTCATGACTGATTTTGTTTTGCAGCTAGAAGTTTTTCAGCCTTTTTTCATTTTCCTGAACCTTCCATACTCCGTTGTCAGAGGAGAGCAGTTCATTTTGGAAGTGAACATCTTTAATTATTTGAAAGAAGAAGCTGAGGTAACATAACAATCTCTTTATCCCTGAATGTTACTAGATATTGCAAGGTTTTCATCGCTGGTGGGGACCATGTCTTTTGTTGTGAGAACTGGCGTATTTTCTTTAGTGGGCAGATCCATTTCTTTATACACAAAGCAGGTGGCAGCTTATGAAAGCACCCTTTCAAAATTAACACTTTTTATTGCAAATGTTACTGTATTTACAGGTTACTGTGATCCTGGACATGAATGATGCTTTTGAAATTATTCTAACATCTAATGAAATTAATGCTACAGCAAATCAACAATCTATATCTGTACCAAGTGAAGATGGGAAAACTGTTCAATTTCCAATCAAGCCAAAACAGCTGGGAGAGATTCCCATCAAAGTGACAGCAATATCATCTGCTGCTTCTGATGCTGTTATCCAGAAAGTTTTAGTAAAGGTAAACAGTTTGCAGCTTGCCTTGTTCCTGAAGTAAATTGTTCCTGAAAGCAGGCAACATAGTGCAGCAAGAAGGCAAACCAATGTACTTCTTTGCCCCTTGCTCTGTATGGTTGGTTTGGGGTCAAGTGGCTTTAAGTAGAAAACACTTCTTATAAATAATTTTTTTAAAGTCCTTTGAAATTCTTTAGATCCCTTTCCAGGAATGAACACATGGATCTGTTCTACTACAGATAGTTTGTCCAATGTTTCGTGAAAGCAGGGTGAAAGCTATTTGTGTATCACTGAACCCCTGGTGCTGCAGCTAATTCAACAACCTGTGGAGAGTGGACCCGTTTCGGATAAGTGCAATTGGTTTTGCCATACATCTGGCTTTCATTCAAAGCCTATTTTAGATTAACATTTCTGTATTTTGCTGCAGGTGGAATTTTAGCCTCCAGACTTTCTGGTTAACCAGACACTGATAAGACTTGCCTGACTTGGGATGTCTATGTCTGCTTCATGTTAGGCTCCATTTCAGTGGAAGATGGTAGACATTTGTATATCTCATCCTACAATAAAAGCTTAAGATCATAAAATCAAAGAATGGTTGAGGTTGGAAGGGAGTAGCATGACCTTCCTGCTCAGGGCAGGATCAACTACAGAAGGAAACTCAGAAACTCTGTCTTTTTCTTTATAGGCTGAAGGATTGGAACAGACATATTCTCAGACAGTCCTTTTGGATTTGACTGGGAATAAACGACAGACAGTGTCTAAAACTTTGGAATTCACTTTTCCTTCTGATGTTGTAAGTGACAGTGAGAGAGTGCAGGTCACTGCTGTTGGTAAGGATTAACTTACTCTGTTTCTATCATTAGAAATTGTAATTAATTAATTATGGCAGTAATTTTTATTTAACTGCAATATAAGTAGGCTGAATCATTAAGTCACGGTAATTTACCATCATGCATTAGGCTAAACATAAGGAGTCCTTATGGATGGGGTGTTTTATTCCTGTAATATGTTTAATTTATGACAATATAGTGTTTGTAGGGTGTTTTCAGAGTTAGAGAGTTGGATTTTGGTCAGGAAGGTCCTGCAAACTTTGCTAGTATCCTGTTCTAATTGTGCTGTCTGCAGAATGATACCTATAACCTGACTAATTGTTGTTTACTGTGACACCTAGGCTTTGATAGAAATAAATGAAGTTTCAGATACATACCATTATTGAAGCATTTTCCTGGATTAAGAGATTTTGGTTATGTGGAATTTTGTTTGTTTGGTTTTGTGTTTTTTGTTTATTTTTTTTTTAATGGTAACTGTCTGAATTTACTCTGTAGTTGGAAAAGTCTGTAGGGAGCTGCCACAGTGGGCATAAAGTTGATCAGTAGGTAAAGTATCTTTTCTGCCTGCTTAGTGGCGCTTAGTAGAAACATTCCTAATATATCGTATATTCTCCTAATTTAGATTATACTACCTTTTATGTGTGAGGTATGCATTTGTTTGCAATAAGGTTTAGTTAATTTCGGATGAATTTTATCTTTCAGGTGATTTACTTGGGCCTTCTATCAACGGTTTGTCATCATTGATTAAGATGCCTTATGGCTGTGGTGAACAAAATATGATCAATTTTGCTCCAAATGTTTATGTTTTGCAATACTTGACTAAAACCAGGCAGCTGAGAGAGGATATTAGATCAAAAGCAGAATCATTTATGAGAAAAGGTCTGTATGCATAAAAGAAAGATGTTAGATTTTTAAGAACTCTTTGTAGTAAAAAGATTTCTGTGACTCTGCATCTGGTATTTGAAATATTGCTCAGTTTGTCACGAGAACTGGAAGAGAAACCATCTTTTTTCTTTTTTTCCCTCTTTATTCTGGGTTGATGGAATTAGACAGCAAATTATTTTGTTTACAAGGGCAAATTTTCTCAGAAAAAAATTGTTGGTTTTGTATAATTGCTTTTTTTCAGGTCAGCAATGTGTTTTAGAAGGTAATTGACATGGCTTTCCTAGATGGTTATTACTTCTCATTTGATAAAACCACATGTGAGTGTATCACATTTCTGATCTCTGCCTCAGGCACAGAGGTTTAAAACGAGTCAGTGAGCAGAGTGAACCATATTCACATCTTCAGTGACACCATCCTGACCTGACGTGTCCTTGTAGAGCTCAAGGAGTGCCATTTGATCTCATGGCTGGCTTTTTTGCCTACATGAATTTTAGACTTGGTCAGAAGTGTGCTTTGTGCTAGAAATCAAAAGCTGGCAAATTTTAGTTGGAAATTGTATATTTGAATCGGGAGATGCTCCAGAACATCACAAAGTTTGGAGACCACAGTTGCACGCTGGCTTTTGGATCAGACAGTGTCTGACTGTGGTGTCCCACACTGGCCATGTGTCAGTCTCCATGCTGAGCCTGGTTCTCGGAGCGCAGTGACACCAGCCCCATCTGAGCTACTCCCCTACTAAGGCATCGTGATGACATTTTCAATTTTTGTTTACTCTCTCTAAGTCTTTTTTGTTTGATTTTTTTAAGTTGTTGACATTTCCCTTGGAAAAGGCACAGCTCAAAATAAATTTTCCTTTCATCAAGATTCCAATTTTCTGTCAAAGCAGTTAAATGATTTTTTTAAAAAAAAACTTTATAGTTTAGTTGAAAAAGTACAGTGGGGAGGAAGAGATGTGTTATATAAACAGCTACTCTGAAGTTTGTAAGCAATCTATCGCTTTTTTAAGACTGAGCTTTAGTACCACAGTTTTCTGAAGTTTTCCAATAGTGAACTTATTTAAGCTGTTTCAAACCAAATGAAAATTATAGGTTTAAATGTCACTTACATACAGATTGTATTGTGTTCTTAACTTCTTTCTGAGGCTTTGAATTGAGGTATGTGTTTTTAACACTGTAGGTGCCAAAACAGTAAGTATGCTGAAATATTTGTAACCTTAACATAGAAAAGAACCACAATCTAAAAATTATTCTGGTTTTTTTTGCTTTATTTTAATAATTGTTTTGTATTGTTGCACTGATTATTTTTTCAAGTGTAATCTTCAAGTTGAAATTTAGCTTAAGATGTAATTTTTAAAGGCTCAGTTTTTGAAAGGATTGTTATGAAGTTTAATTTAAAACAGACTATTTCACATGTCATAATTCACCAAGTTTTTTAAAAAGTACCCTCAGAATCTGAAGTAAATATAATTAATTTATGGCTAAATGCTTGTGAGAAGAATGGATCATATAGCAGAAACAGCTATATGATCTTTCTTTTAGCAGTTTTATTTACTTAGAACAAAGGGAAAGCCAAAGAAAAGTTGCCTTTTAAGTACATTTCTTAATTGTGGTAATGACAAATCCCATCTTTAAATCACTTTTCCTGAAATGAAAAAAAAAAACTGATTGGTCTGAAATCTTTGTTGTTAGACCTGAAGAGGTAAAGATTTTGAGCAGAATTTCCAAGCTGTTTAAAAGGTGAGATTCTTTAGTCTCTCACATCTTTCTGAAGTCCTTTCCATCCTGACACATTCCTCTTTCAGCCTTGAGAGCTCTTTTCAGCGAGCCTTCTACATCTCTTGGGTTCCAGCCAACCCTCTGAGAATAGCAGCGAACATCTTCATAATAGGATCCTTCTTTCCCTTGCCTTTCCCCTGTTGTGTGCTGACATTTGAGGTATCATTTTTCACGTGTGATTGAGTGTCTGCTGGACCGAGCGCGGTGCTTCGCAGCCTCCAGGTCTCCCGTTGCAGCGTTCCTGCTGGCGTTCCCGTGTTAGATACGCTCGTGTCAGGAGCCTTTGCGTGACTGCAGCAGGGCTGGCACTGAGACCAAAGCAAACAGAATGTAGGAAATAGCTGAGTGATCTCTCTCCCTCTGGTTCTGCTCATCTCTCTGATCCCTCCCAAGCATACGTTCTGAGATGAAATTGTGCCTGTGTAAGGGCTGCTCAGCAGGCTGAAAGTTGTAGTCCAGTGCTTTTACACTACCAGCAGGATGATAGTACTTACTGCTGTATATTGCCAGTTCTGCAGAGAAGCAGAAGACCTTATTTTCAGGCCTTGTAGTCAGATACTTTTAAAGAGGAAGCAGTCTATTTGTATATATACATGTATTTGTGCTCCTCATAGAGCATTGTTTGGAGGCTTAAACTTTGACAGTTACTTTTGCTTTTCTTGGGGAGAAATGCCACTCATTCCTCCTTTTTTTCCTTCCATCTGAGAGTGCTTTACTTAGTATCATTAACTGAAATGACAAGTATGTCTGTATCTAAAAGATTCACCAGTTTTAGTGATGTAATTAGCCACTGTCGTGCTAAACACATAATAAACCCCCTATATTAAAGCAAAAATTTCGATTGCAAATTTTTCTAAAGAAGACCCAAAAGCTAAATTAGTTGCTACTGGGGTTGCATAGGAAGGTACCCAGATATATTGCAGTAGATTGCCAGCTTTATTTCTCATTCTCTTCTATTACAGACAGACCATGAGTAGGAATTCATCTTATTAATTAATCTGGCACTTAGATTAAGGGACCAGGCCATTTGTTCCTCAGTAATTAGGGGTATGGTTCACTCACTATGTATCTACAGTCAGGATGGTGTGGAAGTGGGTGATTAATCCTTTATCAGTGAAAGCAAGGAACATTTTACAGGGTTTCTGGTTATAGTTACAGCTGGATGGACCTCATGGGACTTATTAGTGTAAATTCATTTATTTGTGTAGGACTTCCTGATGGTTGCCTGAGAGTTTTCTTTCTGCCTGTCTGATTCTGTATTGTTTCTGTATCTATCAGATTGGATTAATGAGTATACTTTCTTAATTATAATAGCTAAAATAGTCAAACTAAGGGAAAAGACAAAGTGGAGGGAAATAAAAGATGCGTTATGAAATGCTATAAATAGATGCCTTTACTATTCTGGGTTCACAAATGACAGGCAAAATGTAAGGGAAGAAAGGCTTTAGATACCAGAAACTACAGTGAGTAGCATGTCTTAGGAAGCTTTTAATTCCTTACATGAATGAACACTGGTTCTGTACAGAAGTCATCTATGAGTGAGAATGCTGCTGGTGGTTGTGAGCAGCCAGGGAGCCTTTGAAGCCCTTTTATTACGAATGTCCTGCAGTGAGGAGATAGCTGCACTTGTTCAGGATATTGAAAAAAATCTTAGGGTAACATTCTTAATGGTTCTTCTCAGGTTTTCAGTCTTTTGAAAATTTTCATTCATTTTAGAACAATCTCTTCCAGCTTGCTTTTTCTTGATGGCGAGCCTACTGATTTGGCAAAAGCCACCTGAAGAGAAGGCCTGGTTTTCCAGCAGCATTTGTAACCTTGCCTTTTAAATTGGAATACACTTAATTTTTGCTTGCCTTTCCTTCTGCTGTAAAGATAGAGCACTTCTGTAGGTACACAAGATCCCAAAAAATGATGAAGCAATGAACTATAGTTGCATCTCTGCTCTGCTCTCACTTCTCTGCTCCTGGAACCCCTGGGTGCAGCTGCAGGAGTTTGTGGTTCTCCTTCTGTAGATGGATCCTTTGTGCTATTGCTGCCCACTTCCTTGCCATTTTCTACATGGTTTTGTGTGTTCCTGCACAAGGAAAGTTTATTTGGGAGGTTGTGCCCTTATCAGCCTTAGAAAGTGCCTTGATTCATATCAAAAGTTTCAGATCCAGTCTGTACTGGAACCCACATGAGAGGAAAGTGTTCAATAGCTGTCTCTACTTTTCTACTTCAGGCTACCAAAGAGAGCTGCTTTTCCAGAGGGATGATGGCTCTTTTAGTGCCTTTGGAAATGAAGATCCCTCTGGGAGCACATGGTGAGTAGTTCTGCCAGAATCATTGTGGAATTTCAGTATTTTAGGTATTTTCCCTGCATCTGAAAAGTTTTTGTGAAGCTGGTAAAAGTTTCCAGCTGTATTAGCCTTCTGCCTGGTTTTCATTAGGTGTTTAGGCCAACTCTAAGGTCTTTCTTTCTGGATAACATATTGTCAAAGGCATTATCAGGGCAAGGCTTTTTAATTCTAAAAAAAAAAGGAATGATGAATTATTTTAACCAGGGAAATAGTTTAGTCTGAAAGTTTTTTCTGTTGCTTTCCTCAAAGGAATGAAGAATAACAAATTAGTTATTCTTGCACTTGACTGAAACCATTTAGGGCTATGTGATCATCACTGCTTCAATCAGATTATCAGTTATCTTTGTACTGGAAGCTAAAGACTGACTGAGACATTTTGTAGGGGGTGAACAGAGTTCCTAGTCATAAAAATTTGTTCTACTTGCATCTGTCACACTTCCTTTTATTGAGACTGTAAACACAGCTGAAAAAGTCTTTTCAGTGCTGAGTTTCACTCCAGGGAGCCTGCAGAGCATAGCTGTAGAAGCCAAGTAGATAATGGAGAGAGGTTCCAGTGCTTTGTTCTGCTAACCCTTGTTCAGTTTAGATGTACCTATGTATTTCAGTACATGCTTCTGTCCCTGTTGCCGCTGACTGAGACTTTCTTCTGGACTCAGTGGGCATCTTTCATTGACGTCAGCTGGATTTGCCTTAGTATTGATGTATTGGAAGATGAAGATTATTTACCTGTACTGGCAACTCTAGTACTTAAATAGTGCAGTGACAAATTACATGAATGCACATTTGGAAAGAAGGAAGTTGAGGGATAATGTGGGATTAATAACAAAACAACAAAGGTTGTTTCAAGGATATCATTACAGGGATAGTAGTGGTAATTAACATCACACTCATAACTGCATTACTTTGTAAACTATAACTTCTGTCTAGCAGCAGAAGGCAGGAGAGCAGCATTTGAATAAAGATACACTTGTGCTGGCAGACAGAGTCTATACTCTATTTTTAAACAGCTGCAGAAGGGATGATCTTCAGGAAAAAGGACATATCTTCATTTTTGGGTGGATTAAGTTTAGTCTACTTGTTATCTGAGTGAGGCATACATTTTGCTCTGCTTGGTAGTGGTGTGTAGAACACCTTATGCTTTACAGTATTCTTATATCATCTGTAACAGAGGAAGCTGTAATGCATGGCTAATTTTGACTTACTTGGTGAACCTTTTCCCCAAGGTTATCAGCTTTTGTATTGAGATGTTTCCTTCAAGCTCGTCCGTTCATAGATATTGACGAAGATGTACTCATGGATACAGCTAAATGGATTGTCCGTCATCAGAAATTAAATGGAGAGTTCCAGGAGCCTGGGAAAGTGTTACACACTGATCTTCAAGGAGGCATCAATAATCCAATTGCCCTCACAGCTTACATCATGTCATCCCTCCTAGGATTCCCAGATAAACAGGTATTGGAATTCATAAATATGATTCATAGTTATTAGAATGCTTTATAGATTTACATAGTACCTGGCAAACTCTTGGTAGTTAATAAAAATAAAGGGATATTTCAACACAGACAAAATTTAACCTCATTTTGTTAAACATCCCTTACCTATTCCAAGCAATGCAAAGTTGTGTTAAGCCCTTCAATTTTATATTTTCAAAATCTAAAGTTTCTCTTCACAAGAATGCTGTCATGACTTTAGTCCAAGAACTTGCAAAGAAATTTGTTGTGGGGAACTAGTCTTAAAGATGTTAAGCCATTCCAATTGATTTAATTGAAATTACTCATTTTCATAAAGGCAGTGCCAGATCAAAAAGCTTGTCTTTGAGATTTGTCTGTGACTCTGAGAGAGATTTTCATTATTTCTTGGCTGTGGTTTGAGGCTAGTAATTTTTCTGGTTCAGTAAAATTTTTTCTTTTACATTTTACTATTCCAAGATGTATTTTATTCACTGTACAGTCTTCAATATTATCTTCATTTCCAGCATGCTTATGCCATCAAGACTGCTACAAACTTTCTAGAAGATAAATTAGAAGAAGGAATTTCAGAAAATTACACATTGGCACTTGTGACATACGCATTGTCCTGGGCAAAAAGTACAAGAGCGAAGGAAGCACTGAATATGCTGAACCAGAGAGCAGAACGCCAAGGTACTGCACAAGTATCTTACACAGTTGTACAGTTAGATTTTTGTCAAATTTAAAAATGTCTGTCATGTATCTACAGTTGTGTGTTCAGAATTCAAATCTGTTCAGAGTATGATATGGAGAATTAGCCTAAGACATTCCAAGACAGCCTTAATGAGAAGGGTCCATAAATGAGTGGCAATTCACAACAAGGCTTGGGCTTTCAGTCTCACTTACTGTGTTCCTGATAGGAGGACTGTGATGCTGTTGAAGGACATGACTTGTCAGTTTTCCCATTTTATTATGCACACTCGTATGACCAGCCTGGTTAAAGAGAGATAGATGGATGAAGTTAACTATTCCAGTGTAGTTTGGAGAGATCAGAAGGGTATTGGGGAGCAATGAGTATTGGAAAAAAGAGGTTGGACTTTCTGTGAGTCAATACAGAGGTCTGTTGCACTTTCTCTGGGGACCTATCATCTCAGTATGTTTAACCTCTTCCAAGTTCAGCACAGCTGAATTCTTTTGCCTAATTTGGGGGAAGAACAGACCGTATGGAGTATAAGAAATGGAAGTTTTTGGCTCAGAATAGTAACTGTCATCTTGAAAAATCGAAAGGAATTTATGTTGCAGCCTAGCAATGGAGCCTTTTGAGTGTCCCTCTATGTTTACTGAGTTAGGCCTTTTGGACAGTCACTTCCGGGAAGAGAAGAGGTAATTTTTTTGGGAAGTCTTCACTCAAGAATGAGTCTATTGAGCGTCTGTGCTGCCTGAGGTGCCTTCTCTGGTCCTGAGAGAAAGGAGCACTGGAACAACAAGGTGGCCTTTTCAGAAGGGCTCATTTATGTGAATACCCTCAGGCTGACAAGGAAAGGATCAATGAAATCAGTTGAGTGACTATTTGGACTCTTAACTTTTTTTAGATTCAGACATTGCTGAGGAAGTACTTAAGCCAGTCCTTTGTGGAACAGTGCCTAAACATTAACACAATTAACACAATGTCATAGATCCTTGCTAGAGCCCATTGTGTAAGCTTTATTGAAGAGGTTTCCCCTAAGACTTCCCCAGAAATCCAAAGACTTCAGTCTGTGGATCTGAGGTTATTGTTGGTTCCTTTTACAGGAGAATTTCGTTTCTGGGTAACACCTGCTTCTGAAATTTCTGACTCATGGCAGCCACGGTCCATTGATATTGAGCTTGCTGCATATGCTCTGCTCTCTCATTTTCATCAAGACAGATTAGCTGAGGGGATCCCTATTATGAAATGGTTAAGTCACCAAAGAAATCACCTTGGGGGATTTTCATCTACTCAGGTAATATCTTGTCTTAAGGGGTTTTGCTATGCTTTCTAAACAAGCAGTGCATATTTAAAAATAAAAAAGTACCATTTTTACACAATAATTACTGAGTTTTGTTTTGCTGTAGCAGCCTTGGTTATGTACAAGTTTGCTTTTTTGGCATTTTACTCCTGAACTGCCAGTTTCAGTATTTTTGGCAAGTCTAATAAAAAGGAGAATTAGAGGAAGACCTTCTTTATATAATAACAAATTAAGAAGAAATAGTAGTGTCCATGGAAAAGTAATTAAACGTATTTTTGAAATAAGTATGATGAATATCTATGCTTACTTTCTTTCCAAGGAGAGAAGCCTCTTTTAATTCTTACCATGTGCAAGTCCTCAAACTCCTCAAAGGCTATTAATTTAGCCTTTAACTAAAGGGAGTAGCTTTTAGAAAAACAGCCTAACCTAATTCCTCTGTTGGCAGTTGGTCTTAATTTAATAATGTACTTTGTCCTTATTCTTGCATAGATTTTTGATGGGCCATGAAATTTGGAAAATCTTCACTATCTCCAGGAGGTTTTCATGTTATTGAAGCCACATCTTGTAAGCTGTACTGGCATCCAAATAATTAGATAGTACTTTGGATTGCATTGGTTTAAACTGGCTTTTAAATTAACTACAAATGCTGGTCACAGTAAAATGTCATATTTCATCATGCTGCTTGGTACCAAGGTGTACAGGCTATCCTTCATTATTTTCAGATGTTGGTTGGTATTAATCTGAGAGAAACGTGTTCTGAGTAAAATGTAATTTAAGAACCAGCCTGGTTCCCCTGAGGTATTAGTGCTTTCCTAATGTGTTAATTCTTGCTTATTATTTGGAGAGGCTGACTGAAGCACTAAATGAGTTCAAAAACTTTTCTCTATTCTCCAGAAACCTATATTATTTGAAGGTTTGAAAATCTAGCAACATATCATTTACCCTTGAGGGTAAAATTAAGAAATTAATTTAATCCTTTTGTTCTTCCATAGTCTAAACTGCTTTTATTTAAAAATTACTCCAACTAGCTAGATGCCTTTTTTAATTTGTAGAAATGACTCCATAGTTTTTTACTTAACTTCTAAGATTGCTTTAAAAAAATAATGTTTGGTGTGTTTCCTTCCATGAGTTTATTATATAAGAAACTTACTATATTGTTGACCAATAAGGAGGAAAGTATTAAGTTGCATGTTTGATGCTTTATAAGTTAGGGTGTAGTAAGTCACCATAATCTGTATACCTGGTACAGCTTACTGTAAATTTGCAGTTGCTAATCAGCTGCATTTTAAGAAATAAGTGAAAGCAGAAATATTAAGAAATAAGTGAAGCAGATCATCTCAGACGAATATGTGGCGTGGGGAGGAGAGTGGTTTTTTTATCAGTTAGAGTGAATATCAGCACTTGCTAGCCCCTTAAAGTATGGCACAGTCACTATGTTGTAGTGAATGAATTCATGTTATGTTAGAATTTTGTTACTAGAAGTGGCCTAATAATAAATAAAGTATCTGTATGCCAAGCCTGAAAGGCCAATTTCTTCACTCTGACTTGTTAAAAATAGGTGCAAAATATGCAATACTGGAGGGTTTGTTTCTCTCAACAGGACACAGTGGTGGCTCTGCAAGCCTTGAGTCTGTTTGCAGCTCTCACTGCAGCAAGCAAAACAGAAATGGATATAACAGTGACAGCTCCTTCTTTGGAAATGCCAGAAACATTCTCAATTGATAGTCGAAACCGTTTCTTGCTTCAGACTAAGGAGGTACTATAAAAAGTGAGGAATACTTTTGTAAAGTCTGCTGACTGAATGTACTTTGAAAATACTAGTTTGCTCATCTTTCTTTCAGATTCCCCCTGCACAACAAATGACAGTTACAGTGTCAGCTGAGGGAATGGGATTTGCTGTCTTTCAGGTAGGCAATGCAGGCAATCAGGTAGGTATTCTTGCTAAAGATATGCTTTCTGTAAGGAAGGTATATTCTGGAAGCTTAATAAAACATGTTAATATGAACAAGCTTCCAAAATGTCTTAAATCAGTAGCAAAGCACTTCACTGATTGAGGAATGCTGTGAATAAAATATGGATATATTCCTGTCGTTGTTTATGACCAACGGCCTGGCCTTCTAAGTACTGCTGGATGACTGACAGCTTTGGGGCATTTCCAAGAGCCAGAGCTGTATCAAAGCAGCCCTGTCTTCTTGCAGAAATGCAATGTCCATTTGCAAGACAAAAGACTGCAGTGGTACACTGGCAGGCACAGGATTCAGAGTAAAACAGGTATGTGGACTAGGCAGAAATGCCTCATTGAGAACCTGTGGTAAACCATAATAAGGCACAGATCAGTACAGAATAAGATTGCATTGCCAGTTATAAGGGTTATTTTCCTTTCATTGAAGTAGAAAGCAACAAAAACTAAAAATAAGAGATTATTACAGCTAGGTTCTCCACCAATTTTTGCAGTATTCTGGAATAGCTTGAAAAACAGTGTCAAGGGATCCTGCAAATTACAAACAGTAATAGACACAGCATCAATCAAAAGTATGGGCATGGCAGAAAGTGGAAGGAAAAATACCATATGAGAAGAAAACAGTTTTGGATCTAACTTGATATGGCCAGCAGTGGATCTCACTTCCCTGGTGCTCTCTCCATGACAATTAGTTGTGACCACACAGGTGAAAGAGCAGACCTTGGAAAAGCTACAAATAATGCAGACATACTAGTCTCTGAGCATGAGAGACTCATTTTATTGAAACTATAAACTTATACTTACTGACTGTGTCACAAAACAAGAGTTCCTACTGGACTACTAGTCCTACTTGAGAAAACTGATCCAAAGCCACCTTTAAGTGTCTCCAAGTTTTATGCCAGGTCAGATTCTATCTCAAGTTCCATCCAATCTGTCCTTCACTTTAAAGTTCTTATGCATCTGGGAACAAAAATGCCTGGTGATGGTTAGTAAAGATGCTTTGGGATAAAACACCTTTTCAAAGAAGTCTTCACAGCAGTGAACAGCTTCTGGAGATATACCTCATTTGTTCACCACCTGTCTGCAAAACACACAGTGCCATAAGTCACAACCCATGTTTATTAATTCCCAGAAGTACAAATGAAGTTTACAGCAAAGTTCAAAAGTTTCAGAGGATAATTTAGATTCAGGGTTGCAGGCCAAGATAGGAATGAACATCTCAGCAGGACTACGTTCACACATCTGTGGTTTCAGTGTGCCTATGTGTGTGTTTGTCTGGAATGTAACATAGTGAGGCTCCAGAACAGTTAAGACTACTTAACCCTAATCATTGTTGAGAAATACTCCCTGATATTAAGTCAGCTAATTTGTTAGGCAAGCTGATCAAAAACTTTTTAGCAAATAGTTTCTTGCTGGAAGGCACTGATTTGTTGAAATTAATACCTTTTGTGAAAACACATTGGTTCCAGTTATATAATTTCCAGCAAGAAAATTTCACATTCAAACCAGCATGTCTGGTGAAGACTGGGCAGAAGTCTTCCACCAAGAATAGCCATTTGACTGTCATGGGAGCACTCCCTGGGGGTGTATAGCACCAGGGTTTAAGTTCCTGGTTTGTTGCATGAACATGGAAATGTGCTCACAAAGAACTGCTGTTCAGGAGCCAAGGCTAGATTACCTTGTTAATTTAGGTCCCTGTGCTGTTGCCTCTTTTCCTGAAGCTTTGAGTCAGAGATGCTGTGACTTGGTTCAAAATACTGCTCTTAACACTCTGGAGTAGTTCCTCCAAAACCTTGTCTTTGCTGAGATCAGTTCTTTCCTTCTGCTTCCTTTGGCAGGTCTGGTATTCTAAAAGAAAGAGTGCTGAGGACATTGAATGAGATTTCTCTTTTTCCCGGACACAGGCTAGGTCTGGATCAGATTTAATAAATCAGATAGCATACGACATTGCAATCACATTTCTTCAGCTGGGTTTCATTGTCTTGGGCCTGTCAGAGTACAGTGGTTAGAATCACTGTTCTGGGATTTGACTTTCTAGCCAAATGTAGCATGTCAAAACAGTAATTCATTTCAATATCACACAACACAAGATTAAATCCATTAATGGAAACATCTTGCTTTCCCAACAGAATGGATTCTTCGAAAAAAAAATTTTTTTTTTTGTGTGAAATCTCACTGTCTGTGAGTGCAAGTTGGCAGTGCATTCACTCCTGACCCTTCAGGATCTCATAAAATGTATTTATTTTGGATATTATGGTTGTAAAGGCAGACATATACTTACAGCTTTTTCGTCCTGCTGTCAACAAAATTTCCTAGCTCGTCTCTCCATTGTATGGGTATATCCCATGCATGACCTAAGACACTTACTCTGCAAGAGGGAAGAGAGGATGAGTGAGGGTATTATGAAAGATGCTCTTGAGAAAGGAGTCAAAGAAGCAATCTTCACTAGGAGGCCTGCTGAAAGTCTTGAAAGAAACACCTCTCAGATGTCTAGAACCACTGTAAACTGGTTTTGACACACGACTAAAATAATTGGCATGGCTCATGCCTTCTTGGAAGGAAGGAGAGTGCAACTAAAATCTAGAACTAGCTACAAGGGGAGGGTGGACAGGCTCAGACAAGGGTGGTGTATGGGCAAAATGGATAGGTGAACAAAATCTCCTCCATCTCGTGATCAGGTATAGAGAGGGAATGAGGAAAAAACCTCAGAATTCCCTGTTACTCATTACTGGAAACACTGACTGTTTTTTCCATTCAGTGTATTTTTGCTGTACTTAGGCAGAGGACTGAATGTTATTTAGCATGGTGGTGCTGAAATAGGCACAGGATGAAATGCACACATATTTCTCCATTACCGTTTGAATGGGTGTTGAGTACTCAGAAGGACAGAAGATATTGGAGACGTTTTCGTTGAATTCACATCCTCAGTCAAGCTCATTTATACTGCTAGTTGAAGAAGAAAAAGGATAGGCATTGATTAGGGAATTATAAATGTGTGATACTTTTAGAAGTGTAGTGCAGTTGGTAGTGTCAGCTACTATTAGGAGCATCAGTCTTGTGCAGAACACTAGCTTTTAGTTTTCTCTCCTTGGGCCTCTCACCAGAGCTGGTTGCACTATACACAAGACTGGACCAGTTCTGCCTTTAGCTTTGGCAGTTGCCTTTTAAAAATTTAGAAATGCTGTTGCCCATTTTGTTAATTTAATGTGAGTTTGTGTATAACACCCTTCTGTCCCCAAAGTGAGTGTGTATACAGAAGAAGGCTTTAATTAAACTCTGTGTTGTGAAAACATTTTCCTTCATTGTCATGAAAAATAGGGAAAAGAAAGTCAGACCGTAACAGCAATAGCTTATTCCATGAAAATACTAGCTGATTGACCTGTTCAGTATGTGGTTTCAGAACATCCTGCCTTGGCAGTAAATTCCCATTCATTAGCTTTTTCTGGCAAAAGTTAAAACAGTTTTGTTTCTATGTTGACAGATTGTTGAGGCACTGCTTTTTGTGTGCCTTCAACTGGCAGGCTTTGTAGCTTGGTTTCATCCTTGGTACTGCCTTCTCCTGTGGAGCAGTTGCACATGATAAATCTTCACAGTTGCACCGTGGTTGTCCTGATTCCCTCTACAGAATTGGCTCTGCACTCATACAGCATGCTAAATTCAGCCATGTTGGGCAGGGAAGTGGGAATTATATGTAGAGATTGAAAGAAGGAGCATAATTTTTGCATCAAAAAGTGAGAGACCTGGCAGCAAAAATTAAAGATGATTCCCTCAGTCATCCAAATAAAACACATAGCATGGTGAGGGGGTTCTTCTTTGCTTTTAGAAGAAAAATAAGCAGAAAGTGGCTAAAATAACTCCCCTTGCAAGACCCCAATATGCATTTTGCTTGGCTAAAGAAAAGGGAATGAAAAGAGCTTCTGGAAAATCACAGTCCTCCTACAATGGTTTCAGGTAGCAAGTGGAAAACTGTCAGTCCAAATTTAAAGGTATGACAGAGGCTTGTCCAAGTTATAGGTTAGCAAGTCAATTACAGGCTAGCGGGTCTGTGCAAACATGTGTTTTCTCATGTGAATACTCCTCTGGTGTTATGCTGTTAGCAACTTAGCAAACCACACTGATTTGCTTGACATGTCACTTGATGCCTGTACTTGCAATCCACAGCTCAATGTTATGTACAACACAAAACAGACCGATCAGAGGCTCAGAGCTGTCCAAAATCAAGAGGCCTTCGACTTGAATGTTGATGTAAAAGATGATAAAGATGATAAAAACCACTTGACTTTGAATGTGTGCACAAGGTAGGTAAATCAGTTGGAGCATCTCATACATTTCTTTGTACATACCAACTTTAGATTACTTTAAATAAACTAAATTCTCCGTTTGCTTGTATGAATTTACTAATGTATGGGATATAAATGTTTACCTGAAGAAAATAAAAATTACTTAGCACAAATGATAGTAGTTAAACTGAGAATCAATTCATAAGTCAATTTTTGCTGGCCAGGTGATATTTTTTTTTTACTGGTATGCATAAAGATGGAGGTACCCTAAATATTAATGGTATGCGGAAGAGTTTGTGTGAAATACAAGGAAAGAACTTGAAGGTTTCTTTGGTGCAAGTGCTTTTGAAATAAAGGGATGAGTGTGGACAGACTTGAAAGTTGAATCAGTATCTTTGCATTCTAACTTGAGTAGCAGACTGTGACAAGGGCCTCTAACCTTTCATGAAAAGAATCCTTTGCTTTTGATACAGAAATAGATACTTTTTTTGTAAAGAGAGAAGGAAGTTCTGAAGTGCTGAAAACACTATGAAGTAATCGTTGTTTGTCTCTATAATTAACTTCACTCAGAACATTTTTGGCAGAAGTCAAAATCCATATTTACATAATGATAAATTCACATTGCCTTATTGTACAACTATCTTTGTGGTCTTTCATTCGCCAATAGTTAAGAACTTGGTAATAGAACACAATACATCATTCTAGATCTGAAAGAGGTGGAAAATTTTCCTCCCAGGCTAATTCTGTTCTTTTTGCTGAGGAGGATATGGGAGAATGTGTGCATCTGGAGTGATGTTTCTTGTTCAGTAATCAGCTACTAAGAACTGAGCTGTGACTGCTCAAGTATCATCTCAGGGACCACAGAACAGCCACCTGGGTAGAATTTGCATCACATGAGAATAGGTGACATTGAACTGCGTATTCCTAAGTCAGCCAGTCAATCAAATTATTTCTTTGACTGCTTTGTGCCTCCATTATGCTTGCTGTGGAAGTGTTCATACCCATATTTAAAAGGTATATTTGAAGGTGTTTGTTTTCTTGTAGTATGCATTTCTTATTGTAGTTTAAGACCACTGCATATTTAATACGAAACTCTATAGGACATTTTATCTCTATATATATTTATGTTTTTTTATCTTTTGCCTTTTATTATAAACATGAGATGACTGCATTTGTTGTATTTAAGGTTTTCATCTGTTTGTGAATACTTCCTCTAGAAACACTGTTTTCTTCTTGTGACATTATGCATATTATATATGTAACATCTTGTTACATTCCTTGTAAATGCAAGATTTGCAAAGTACCACCCGATCCACCGTGATTACTCTTACATGACTTTCATCCACCCCCCTTTTTTGCTATTTATTTAAGCTTTGTACACCATATGCCTAGAACTGTTCTTAGGCTCTGCCTACCACAAGGGAGTTGTGACTGGAGATGGAGCCTCTAGGTGACACCATCATACAAATAATCAGCTATAGAGAATATTATTTCAGTATAGAGGATTGATTTAGTTTGGGAAATAGCCAGCAGGCATAAAGCCAGAGCTCTGTTTTTGTATGTTTCTGGTATCCCGTTAATTTACACACATGGTGGGCAGAGACACTAGAATACAAGAGAGCTCTTGAAACAGAAGGGGCTTGTTCTCTTTTAAACTCTTATAAGAAGTGTCAATATCATTCTAAAGTGTAGCACAAACTCCTGACATGTAAAGGGCTTACATGCTGGGTTTAGGGTAAGTATTTTCTGGGCAATCTGACTCTCTAGCTAAGACCTTTCACTTAAAATACAGAGAAGTAGTGCTCCATCTCTCTGGGAAGCCTCTAGGATTGTGATGCTTTTATTGCAAAGTATTCAAAGAATAGGGGGAAATCTAGTGACGTTGAAAAGCAGCCTCAAGAGACTATTTGGAACATTTAGTTAGTTCCAACATCAGTTCCATCAACTCTTATTGTGGAAAGCGGACTGGTACTTTGAGTAAGTCTGTTTAAATTGCTTAGTCTATGGCTTCATCTCTGATTGCTGAGCTTGATAGCCTAGTCATCTTCCTCTTCTTTTTCCTATAAATTGTATACAATACATGCCTTATCTATATTCCTAAATTAGTTTAAAATTGGCCTACTTATGATCTTTATAACATGATGCAGCTTTCTAGTAGAGAAACCAATACAGAAAGACTGCTGAAATCTCAATGAACAGGTATGTATAGTCTAGCTGTGGCTATGCATCTACCTATGGATATACATAGTTAGGTACCAAAGACTTCAACTTCACAATTTTTTCTTTTCTTTAATCTGGAGAATATCCACCTCCTCTCAGCCAGCTAGTGGTTGGCTATGGTCATGTTAACTGGGTATTATTTATGACACTAGAGCAAATGATGTCTCATTCAAATTGAAGTGGTTCTTGGTTAGAGGAGCTCCTCTCTGGGAGACACATACTCAGGACTGCAATTATTCTGGAAATCTTATTGCCCACATACCTTTTGCACACATGGTAGAGTGATCACTGATGGTTCTATTTACTCTCTAATTTCTGCTTTCTGCCTACACTGGCTTGGTTTTTTTTTCTCTTCCTTGTATCATCTGTGAAAGGGTCTCTTCCTGATCTCATATTGCTGACAAGCTGAAATATAAAGTTCAACTGAAAATATTATCAGTTTTCTTCAGGTACAAGTTTCAAGTCTGTCTTTCTCTTACTGGTCATTCTTGCATGGTCATTTTTTTTTCATTTTTTTAAGAGACCATGGAGTTGAAGAGATGGTACCACAAGCTACCCCCAAGGGTGCCTCTCTTCCTTTTTTGAGAGCCAGATACTCATAAATTCTAGGGATATATCTAATTCACTCCCTGACACTAGCAAGATAGTTTGGTTCCCTGTTGGTATTTTAGTAGCACCCCAGGCTGGCTAGACAGCTTGGGTATTTTACTCTCCTCTTATTGGTAATTATGCAGAAATAATTACATCCAGTTCCAATTCAGTTATTTGTTTTCAATAGCAGTTACTTTGGCACAGCACATCATTGAACAGATGGTTTCATTTGTTTCTAATCTTGTGAGCCAACTGAAGTCAGCAGTTGTGCTGTATTTCTTTCAAAGTTGTATCTGCCTTGAATCAGCCAGGCTTAACAGCATTGCTTTGAAAGCAACTCTTCTCTTTTATTCTTTTTAACTACCCAGCTCTACAAAGAAATGGTTTAATTGCTTTCAATACTGCCAGGCTTTCAGAATGAGGATTGGAGACTTCTATTCTAGTGGAACAATAATCATTTACCTTCCATGCTAAGGCCGGGGAAAGTCTTCTGCTACCTGCTTTATTTAAAGTAGTAGAATCTTTTGCAGGTCATTTAGGAGGCACTTATAGCACAGAGCACCATAAATATATTTTGATACATCAGTTATGCACCATAGTGTGCAAGGCTTGCTGAATAGAGCAAACTTTTACTCCAGCATCTGGTTTTCACATTGGAAGAAGGTACAATAATAAGCATTATTTAGGAAAAGAGAAGGGACTCAACTTATTAAATCTTTTTCCAAATGTGGATTAATAAGATGGCTATGCATTCTAAAACTGAAACTTCGAGAAATAATTTGGTGATGACTTTGTTAATGGAACCATCAGTCTGTGAAATAAATATGAAAAGGCCTGGGAGACTTCTTTGGTATATACACCTGTATCTTGGCCTTAAAATGAATAAAAGCAAAACAATGCATCCATAAGAGGAAATACCTATATTTCAGTACAAGAATTCCTACAGCAGTTTCTTAATTGCTTCTTTTAAAACCTGTTTAATTGCTATAGTTTCTGCACATTTGTCATATAAACCTGTACTAATAGATGCCAATTGAAAGTTCCTCATGTTGTCAATGTAGTCTCTCACAGGATTTATGTATTGCAGTTTTCTCAGTGCTAAATCATATGCTTTTGCATATGTGGCTAAAGTTGGTAGGAAAAATAATAGAAAAATTAATTATTAGCTCTTTATTATTAGAAATTTTCTTGTCAGTTTTGTTCCATTTTGTTTCCTAAGTATTCTTAAGCATTATTACTTCATTAGTTGGGACTTAAAGATCAAATGTTTTCTTTGGAGAGTGGGCTACTGTATTTCTGCTAAAAGTTTCTTTGTGTTTTGAAAAGGTACTTTGGCTCTGGCACGGCTCCCAGTAGTGGTATGGTCCTCATGGAGGTTGGCTTACTCAGTGGTTTCTCTGTGTCACCAGATTTTGTTCCATTAGACAATACAGTTAAGAAGATGGAAAAAGACAATGGAAAAGTCAACCTATATTTAGACTCTGTAAGTTGGAAATAACAAGGAAATGTGTTTGTGGTGATGTTAATCTTGACTTTCACATTGTTAGGCTTAAATTTGGAAAGACATTATGATTATATTCTTTGGGGAAATCAACATCTGCTATTTACATGGAATTAATAGTTCTTCTGTTTTTTAGTGGGACTGATTGGGTTGGTGCAACTCAATCATATTTGTAAGGGGTTTCTAAATTAGACCTCTTAAAAATCACATATAAGAAGGCTTTCAAGACAAGTTTCAAGAAGTCTGTAATTTGACCAAAATGACTGCAAATGAGATAAGCATCTTTATATGCATCCTGACTCTTAAGCCTTTAGAAATGGACTACCACTGAGCTAAAAGTCCTTACCTCTTCCATGAAACCACCATCCCCAGGGTTCTCAGGATGTTTCTCTTCTGTTTTTCTAGCTAAATGAAACACAGGTTTGTGTGGATATTCCGGCTGTGAGAGACTTCAAGGTGGCAAATATCCAAGATGCTTCAGTGACTGTAGTGGATTACTATGAACCTAGTAAGTGTCAGTCATTTCAAATGGCGCTTTATTATTCAGGAGTTTAAAAGAAAGTTTCTTCTTGTAGGAATAGGAGAAATTTTAGTGAAGAAAAAGCTGCATTGAAGTGTAGTCTTTTTGGACATTCACGTGCCCAATTTGCTAACAAGTAGTAGTGTTTTCACATATCTATTGTCCTAATGGGATGGTTCCTCAACTGTTGCAAATTGTCTGGCCCAGTATGTTCCCAAAACTGTTAAAATGAAGCAGGAGCTTCACTGTGGTTCACTTACCAAGTTAATAATTATTTCTCAAGTAGCTTTGCCATCTGTTTCGTACTTAAACTAAGAGTCCTTCGTGGGAGAAAATGCCAATATTTCGACTTCTGTTGTTAACTAAAAAAGGTGTACATTGGAAAAGCCATTTCCAATGGCTTTTTTTTGGGGAGGGAGGGGGTTTGGGTTGGTTTGCTTGTTTGTTTGTGGGTTTTTGGGGGCTTTCTGTTTGTTTTTTGTTTGTTTGTTGTTCTGTAGGAGTGTATTATATGTGTGATGTAGTATGTGTTATATAGAGTGTGTTTTAGAGGTGGGCAACAGCGTACAAAGCTCTTTGGCAAAATTAAAAGCAAGAAAAAATTACAGGCTGCTGGAGAACATACTAGGTTTCAATTCATGAACCATTTGGTACATTATTAAGGATTTGGGCTTGGTTTGAGATAAAACATAAAAAAGTTGTATAGGCAATTTTTTCATGCTTTTTTAGCACAATACAAAAGACAACCAAATATGATGTGAGCTACTTCAGCTAGATGAAGATCACATTTATTCTGTATAGGCTGAAATTCTTGTTCATTCACAGAATTTTAAAGAAAAATAGAAAATTAATAGTTATAAATATACTGTCCATTAATTAGAGCATGCTTTAAGAGGTAGTGGCTTAAAAAATTACAGCAAGTTTTTATTTGAGAGAAACACATAAGATTTAGAATCTGTGGCTGAAATTAATTTTCAGTTCCTGGGAGAAGAGCTCAGGACCTAATCTTCTATAAGAATGCTATTAGATAGGCTAATAAATATGTTTGTTGTAAAGTCACAGGTAAATGCACATGTGTAAGTATTTTTATTATATTGAAATAAATTTAGTTAATAAATTCTCAGTTAGCAAAATGATATTAAGGACCAAAATTTATATGATGTAATCAGTGCTGTAATTTCTTTAATTTCAAGAAAATGGTTTGTTCAAATATTATTTTACAGGACACCATTCCTATTACTATATAGCATAGATATGTTATTGGTCAACATATATACATACGCCATGTTTGAGTTCTTCTGGGAGAATTCCTTCCTGTCTAATACAGGAATGTGACTTTATTTTAATTTATTATTTTCCATCACTGTTGTAGTTGGTGACCCAAGCTGCAGGGATATATTTTATGTGATGATGACAAATTCATGTCGTATTCAGAGCTAGGAAATGCCTAAAGGTCTCCTGCTCTGGCATTTATCGATAAATGTGATTTAGGTGTAAGAGCTGGCTTGGACGCCAGTACAGCATTATTCTCTTAGCTGATTTTTTAGAACTAGATAGGTGTCACTGTTTGGTAAGCATTTTGGTCCACAAAATTACATATCTTTTTAGTACCCTGAGGCTTGTAATGAAATGGAATATAAGTTCAGTTTAAAAATGCTGCTTCTAAAAAAAGAAATTGCGAGGTCTCTAGTTGGAAGGAAAAAAGAAAAAAAGCCACTATGAGAAAGGAACTTTGCAAAAGCTTGTTCTGTCAGCAATTGCCATGCATTGATGTTTCTGAGATGAATATGATTTTTCAGACTTCTGGTCTGGCTCTGTAGCAGCCCTTTAGGGAACAGGAGAGTAAAATACAAGAGCAGGACCTAGGTGAGGTAAAGAGCCCTAGATTCAGGAAGCTGAAATTCCCAATAAACAATAGAAAAATCATGAATCATGAGAGAAATTGTCAGTTAGGAGAGACCTTGCTCTTAAATGTTATAGCCAGCATCTTGCCAGCTAAAGCATGTGAGTTCCTTTGGCATGTAGGTAGGGGCAAAATGTCTTTCAAAATGTTTGTCCAAGTTTTGTGAACAGACTGTGTGTAACGGTTGAGATTGAGTCTATGAAATTGTGCCTTTCACCAGGCATTGGCCTGAACATATTGAGGTGTTCTGGGTGAAGAAAAACAAGCAATGGCTGGGCTTAAATACCAGCTCTGGGAAGTGTTTTGCAGTGTATGAAGAAGTCTGCGTCAGAGTTTAGTGCATCCTTTAAAAACTATTTCTTTTTGAAGCTAGGTTCTTGGTTAATTTTCCAAAGTTCATTAACTTATGTTAACTAATCATTAACAGGGAGAAGAGCAGTGAGAAGCTATAATTCAGAAGTAATGCAAAGTGTAACCTCTTGTGACTTCTGTGAAAGTGATTGCAACCTTTGCCACCGAGATGGTTCTGCAGCCTTGATTCAGCACTCTTCATTGGCCTCCTTGTTCTGTGTGCTCTTTGTCCTTCATGTAAACTTTCTGTGCAGTTGGGTGCTGTAGAAGGAAACAGATTATGTTTCACATCTAAGGTTTCCATAAATTATCCAAAGAAAGTTTTATGTTCAGATACCAGCCCGTCTTTAGTGATTACCATGACCAAACTCCTGCTGTGTTCAGGGAGAACTGGGCTGGCCCATATGGTAAATTTCTGGCTGTGCCAGAAAACTTCTGCTGGAAAAGCTTTCCAAGTGTTAGTTTCATATTGAATTTATTTTCTGAAGAAGCACAGAGTTACTGAGAAAGCAGTGTGATAAAAAGTAAACTTAGCTCCACATTCCCACTTTGTTTTTAGCCCAGCTTCCAACTGTGCTTTTTTTTTAGGGATGAATGTTAGTTTACCATGCTTTTCCAAAGCACTATCTGCTTCTTCATTAGGGTGTTGATAAGCAATGATAGGAGCTTGGTATCAGAGCTCACTTTGTTCTGTTCTGAAGATGTGACACTCAACATTAATACTGAATTTCTCTTTGTGTTCTCATGGGGAATAATATTTAAAAAAAGAAGGAGCTGGCTTCAGAGCAGATCCAAGAGCCAAAAAGTACTGCATTTACAAACTGCTGAACGCTCCAGAAAGTTGTCAGTCTTCTTTTTTTTAATCATTACAGAGAAGGTAGGCAGATTTTTTTGTCAATTCATAAGCTAATCATGCTTGAATATAAGGCCTCAGGATGTTCCCATGCATTTTACTCTGAAAGGCTTTTTACTGTAAATGCGTCAAAGATAAATTCTGTTTTTCAGACTTCATTTTTCCAGGGTTTTTCAGAAACAAATGCAATTCTCTTTCCATGTGAGAATGCTGGTTTCAGCTGGCATATATTTATGGCCAGATGAAGGAAGTTTGCTTTGAACCTGTTCTGTTGTTTTGATGTCTCCTAGAAATGTCACTCCGGGGCATCATTTATGTCTTGTGCTTTCAGTGTCATCTTGTCAACAGTTCAGGTGGCATAACCCCAAACAGTTGTTTACTGCTCTCAGTGCCATGTGAGTTGGTCGCCCTGGATGCCATCTGTGCCCCCTTGTTGCTGCTGGTGGGAGAGGCTTTTAGGAGGCATGGGCTGCATATGCATTCAGTCCAGCCAAACAATTCACGTGCTTGCTTAACCTTAACCATGTCCATGTATGCTCAAGTGCTCTGCTGGAGGAATGGAGGAGAGGAATGGTGAAAAGTAGCAGGCACTTTTACACCCAAACCTGCTCCTTGCACATGGGGAGATTTACAGATCTCTGTGAGTGTGGAAATGTGTGAGCTTGGAAGCGCGTTGCTCCTGAGTGAGTGTATGAATGCCTTCCTTGTCTGGCAGCCAATCTGTCCTTCTTCTACACTACCTGTAATATCTAATGCTTACTTCTTTTTGATAAGGCAGCCAAGCTGTTACACTCATAGTTACTAAAATGAAGTTAATAGCTGTCATGCTGATCAAGAGAGGTAGAAATTATAATTTCTATTGATTCCTTTTCTTTAATACCTTTTTGAGACGGAGTGTGTTTTTGTGCACATGTAATAATATGGCAGTCACTTTCCTTGAGCAATTTCTAATTTTTATTCCATTTTTGCTACTGCTTAAAATGTATATTTTTGTATTTATGTTCATTTGTAATGTTGTTCACAGAGGAAATTTTGCATAGTAGCATGGGAAGAGGCCTGAACTTCCTGAACTGGGGGTGTGTTCTAATACCAGTGTATAGGTTTTGCCTGCAGAACTAGTTTAGATGGGGTTGTTTTACTTCACCTGCTTTTGGAATTTACAATGCTTTTCACAAATTTGGGGTTCTGTCCTGTTTCTCAGGCAGAGCTTAGGCCTGGTTCTTCATGGTCATTCATGCTTTTCACTTGTCCTTGGTGTGCTTTGGATTTAACCTTTTGAGTAGTTAATTTGCCTGAGCAGAGTGTGTGTGCTGCTCTGACCCATATGAAGTAATGTATTTATTGAAGCCAAACTCACTGCTTAGTCAGTAGAATGCAGGATCTCATCCTCTGTGCAAGTCCTTCACTTGGTTACATGGGTCCAAAACTAAGAGAAGTGAAGATATAGACTTAAACACATCCCTGCATCTCAAATCCTTTAATTTATGGGAGCCTAAATCAAACTGTGCCAAGTGTAAGATCTGGAAAAAATTCTCATCTAAACTGGGATGTGTTTTGCTGTGGGTTTGATTTTCTTGTGACCTCTGAAAGTTGGTCTTCTCTTGTCTTTCAGAATAGCAGACTTGACACATCGTTTGCCTCCCTTTAATATAATTTCAAAAACCCAAAGCTCACGTATTTCCAGGTTTTTCTATATGCAGGGTTTTTAACAGAGACATTGGCACCTGATTAATAATAGGATAAAGGGCCTTATTTTTTAGACAAGATGTACTGGAGATAAATAGCTCTTTTGCAGTAGATAGTAGGAATAAATCAGTTCTGTTTTGCATGCAGTCCAATCTTCCTGAAAATCCTCCAAGAAAAACGGATTTAAACTGCTTAGTTGAGTTTTGGACACTGCAGCTTTTACTAGTATTCCCTTACATTTGTTTTTGAGACAAACAACACATGTTTTTAAATTACTTTTGGCTGCCTTGCACACTATATTAAGAATCATCAGTCATAATGCACCATGTCAGGGAAATTGTTGGAGTCAGCGAATAAACATCCTCTTTTGTTTTACTTTATTCTATACAGCAGGCATATTATTGCTGGCATCCAAATCTGCATCTGTATCAAACAATTTTAGAGGAACAGTATGACTTTAAACAAATGTTTACACCAGCTGGCTTTATCATTCTTGCATCAGTGCCTTTAGTCACTTTGCAGTAGTGGCTGGTGTTTTGAATGAATTGCAGAGGCTATAGTTTGTACTGTGTTGGCAGTGAATGGAAAAGCAGAAATAGAATATTATTTGGCATGGTGACTTTTGTTTTCTTCGTTGTTGTGTGGGAACCTTTACACAAATGCTCATCATATATGTTACCCCCATTTCTCTATAACATCCATTTTGGATGTTAGGGGGACCATACCCCCACTGAAGTTAATAGGAAATCTTGTTGCAAAATGTCTTTTGGAACTCTTTAGCAATAAGGTCTACAAGGAGCTTTAAGGAGTGATTCTAAAATCAGTCATGAGAAGGTATTCTGTGGTGGAGTCTTCATGTTGTATTGTCTGAACATTTCTGCTGTCCATTGAAACCTGAATGTACACCGGTACTTGCCATGCCCTTTTCAGCCCCAGGGTGTCAATGGAAATGGTCTGTCAAGGTCCCTTAATATGCTATTGAATCAGTAAGAGATGTTTACTTAGGATGGAGTCTAAAACAAAACTATAATGTATTTTAAAGGTGTTCCCCCCAAATTCTGCCTCTGCTGTCATCCATGATCTTAGCCAAGGGTTTCTCTACAGGTTTCAATGTGGGTGTCATTTAGAGATCTTCTATATTAAATGCTGTTGTACAGAACAGGGAATGAGTGCTGCTTAACAGGTTTAGAGCACCTCAGAATCTGCATGTTGGGCCAGCTCCATGGCTGGTTTGGTTCCCAGCATGGCACCACCATAGAATTATTTATGTTGGAATAAAACCTTTAAAATCATAGGGTCCAACCATTAAGCCAGCTTTGCCAAGTCTGCCACTAAACCGTGTCTCGAAGTGCCATATCTATACTCTTCCTAAATAGCCCCAGGGCTGGTGACACCACTGCTTTCATTGGCAGCCTGTTCTGATGCTTAACAGTGAAGAAATTTTTCCTGATATCCAATCTAGACCTCCCCTGGCACAACCTGTGTCAAACACAAGCCATGCACGTATTCCCAGTTAGCTTCCATATCATATGCTGCTGTTCACTTTACAAGCAGGAGCTTGTGGCCTGTGCACATCAACAGCTCGTGATAAAAGGGGAAGGTGGCCAGGTGGGTGCAGGAGAAACATGAGAGCCAAATCCAATGTTCATAGAATCATGGCATTTGAAGGGGTTGGAATGGGCCTTACAGATCATCTAGTCCCAACTCGTCTGCTGTGGGCAGGGACACCTCCCACTAGACCAGGTTTCTCAAGGCCTTGCCCAACCTGGCAGTGAGCACTGCCAGGGTTGGGGCATCCACAGCTCCCCTGCGCAACCTGTTCCAGTGTCTCACTACGCTCACAGTAAAAAACTCCCTAATATCTAACCTAAATTTCCCTTCTTTCAATTGGAACTCGTTACTCTTTGCCCTGTTACTACAGTTCCTGACAAAGAGTCCCTCTCTGGCCTCCCTGCAGGCCCCCTCCAGACGCTGGGAGGTTGCTGTGACATCTCCATACAACCTCCTGTTCTCCAGGGGAACAGTCCCAACTTTCACAGCCTCTCTTCACAGGGGAAGTGCTCCAGTCCTCTTATCAGCTTCATGGCCTTCCTCTGAACTTGCTCCAACACTTCCATGTCCTTCTTATATTGCAGGCCTCCCTTTTGCCTTGAAAGTCACTGTTGACAATCAAAACCTAAGATGCAAAAATCAGTTTTATTCAGTTTTCAGAATATTATCCTAGCAATATTTATCTGAATATGTTGTTCAAGTTGGTATGAATATTAACAATATTTTATTTTAGTTGAGTCCTGCAGAAAGCATATGTATATAGATAGCTGTTACAGCCTGCAGTGTTCTGCAGTGTGCAATGTATGTGCATAAACACAAGATCTTCACAAATTGCCCAAAACAACAACTCTGTGTAATTTTCTATGTTTAGGAAAGAATATATTGGAAAGCAGCTAATGCCAAATGGCATAATTCTTCTGTCTGAAACACTAAGAAAGAGGATTCAATTTTAATTCTAATTACTAATATTATTTTTGTTACAACATTTCTTCTTCTACCGTAAGTTCTTATGCAGTGAACCATCTCTGTGATCTGAAGATTATGAAATTAGATGCTTAATTTATCTATAAAATATAACAGCAGTTGTTTCCTTTTCCCCATATAAAAATATTTCACTTCCATATTGTTTCTTATTAATTTTAATGTATTTCTGTGTGCCAAATGGAAATGCCATTGGTCTATTGCTATTCTAGGCAATAAAGGCTGATAGTGTGCTGTATTAGATTAATCTAATTATTATTTTTCCTATAGGTAGCTTGTTTTCAGATAGGTATGAGCATTAATTCCTTATGTGCTGCATTTGAGTCACCAGTACTCCAGTTTAAGATTTATCTTTAAATTCAAATAATTAGTTGTATTTTTAGTAGCTACCCAAAAACTTCATCAGCATTGCTTATATATTAGTTATATTATGAACTGGGGTTTTTTGTTTTGTTAGGTTGTATGGGATACCAAATACAAAGAAGAAAATGAAAATATGGTGGCTCAGTGGAAGTATATAAGCGCATATAATGTCCTGTTGACTGGCACATGTCTTCTTTTTCCATATCAGGCCATAAACAATTTGAACTAAAATTCTTGACTGCCTTGAGAAATAGTTAGATACCCAATTTGATGTTAGGATCATCATTCACATTTCCACTTTTGATCAAATCAGAAATCATAGAAAAAGAATGCTTTTATGAGCTGTTTTGAGCAAACAGAGGTGAACTAACATGCCAACTATGCAAATAGATTCTGTCTTTTCAAGTAATAAAGCAAATATTAAGGAACTAGACTGTTTCAAAGGACTTTGGAAGATTGTAATTAGTTTATTTTTCTTGAAATAAAGTTTGCAATAGCTATTTTTAAATGCTATTAAAGATGACTTTTAATAATATATGTCTAATGTTTGCTTGTTTAACAATACAACTACTTGTAGTAGCTCACAGTTTCTGTATGCTGCTGACCACTACCCATCCTCAGCACTTTCCTCATCTGTGCTTTAAAGCTCAGAATTTAGTAATATAAATAAAATAAAATTTAAAAAAAGTATTTCAACAGTGGTTTCCCTGGTCAGGCTGTAAACAGTCACCTCAATTTAGAAATCTGCTATTGTGTTTAACATGAAGTTATTACAAAGTTTGCTGGTATCTGTAACAGACGTAGTATGTTGTGATGAGCTCAGTACAGTTAGGCCCTTGTGGTCATGGAGAACACCAGGAACTGTACTGTTGTGTGAAAAGGAAAAAATTGTCCAGATACAGAGCTAATTGCTGAAGTGGAAGTAAAAGAGAAGGAAATTTTTATGCCAAAATATTTTATACAAACATAATTGAATTGATACACTGAATTTTTTTTTTTATGACCTGCTATTTTAACCGCCATCTTTTATGGTTTAGAAGTTTGGTCTCCATCACACTGTCTTTTCCTAATTTTCCTCACAATTCTCTTGCTGTTCATCTTGCCTGCCCTTGAAAGAGCTCCCGGGCCCATTTCATCTCTGAGGTCAGGGTCTGCTCAGCCTCACTTACCTCTTCTGCCCTGACCACTTACCATCTCACCTATAGTTCAGTAGCCATTTCTGTGCTCATATGTCACAGATTTACCCTTTCCTTCAAAGCCCTTATGACCTGTCAAGGCTAAAATCTTCTTTGGTCTGATGGAGAAGTAGCTATCAGCTCAAACCCAGGATGAATCAAAAAACACTTGGGACTTGTCAGCACAGATTTATGAAGCTGAAATAATCTTTAACCAACATAATAGCTTTCTGTGGTAAGAGGATTGGCTGTGTGCATGAGGAAGAACAGTGGAGAGACCTTAGGAAGGCTTTCTCTCATAATTTTTTTCTGTTTCAATATTGATAATAGTCCTAAATAAAGAAAATTCGGAACATGAGATATTCTGATGATAGACCAGTCTCTAGAAAAGTGGTTTTGGAGCAAGCTACTAGGTAAAATGTAGAAGCAACCAGAGCTTAAGTGTAAATATTTGTGCAGACATGCCATCTCTCCCTACACAAGAAGTGTCTGACAGATGCATGTGTAAGTAGTGCATAAGTGGTGATTCCTCTTTCTCCTGCTCCATGGACACCTTTAAAAGGGCCATGCGCCCATGCTGAGGATGTGCTTGGTGGTGCTCGCACTCAGGCTGCAGTACCCCTCTCCTTGTGCTGTGCCTGTCCAGCCCTAGCCAGGTGTTCGTCTCTTGAACCAGCTGTGATCTTAAGCATGCTACCTAGGTAAGTGAGGATCTTAATAGGTCTGAAGCAAAAATGAGAAATCATATCCCTAACAAAGAAGAATAAAATGACATTAAAAAAAAGCCTCTTGATCTGATTCTCAACAGCTGCCTACCAGGGAGACTCTGGATTTTCCTGGGGATTCTTCTGGCTCACACTGATGGAAAGGGAGGACTGAGCTGATGGATACTTTAGGTAAGTGGATAGACATTTTGTTATATTTTTTTTAGACAGGAACGCTCAGTTAAAATGCTGGATCAAGACACAAGGATAGCAATATAAACACATGTGGAAATAATGTACTAAGAAAGCTCTGTGGTTTCATATGCAGAAAAAAGATAGAAGCCAACTCTAGCTCAGTGGGCAGCTAATTAAGCCAGAGGTCTCTCAGTACATTATATTCTAAGTTCAGTACAAAAGCATGTATCAGCAAGGTGCCATGTAACTTTTCCTTTATAGTTCACACTTTGATTTCAGGAATGAGCTAGTCATCATCCCTGTAGTGATTATTTAAAGATAGGGTGACTGGATGTCAGATCTGAGTATCAATATAATAAATGTGTCTTGTTTGTGTAGATGATCATTGTCCTTGATCAGTTGTTCACATGCAGTTTAGATCTGTTGTTTTTCTCTTCCTGATTTTAATTGAATCTTAGAAGAATAAAAACACAAGTGCTTTTACTGTTCAAGTGTTGCAGCAGACTTCTCATTAGGGGTAGAAATGAGGCAACACACAGACTCTCGCTCAACAACATGAAAAGGGCCCCAGTTTATTCTTCTTTACAGATTAACCATCCTGACTGACTACAGCAAGCTCCCACTTGCTGTAGGGCCCAACTGCAGACTCTGACTGCTGGACTAAGGCTGCAAGTATTGGTTTGCAGACTCTGAACGCAGCTTTCACCCAGCTCAGCCATGACTGCAGGCTCCAACAGCAGCCTCTGACTCCATCAGATCCAGACTGACCTCACAGCAGATCTTTCACTGCAGCAACTCTCTTCCTTGTTTCATTCTTTTTTGTGTCTCTTCAGATTATTCCTTCTTCCTCAGAACTCCTCTACCTCCTTAAGGTCCTCCTTCTCCAGGCCCTCAGCCTCCAAGATCCTCTAACCAGCCAACCCACCCCTTTTATCACATTTATCTTTATTAGTCACAGCTGCAACTCATTAAGGGAAAGGCTGTTTCTCTTCTTTGGTAACTAGTACAACTGTGACTTATCAGGGCCAAGGTCACCCATAATCTCTTCCTCTACACCTACATTCAACAACATGAATTTTATTGAGACAGTTATAAGGAGTGATTTTGCCATTGCTACATATTCTGCTTGCTACACTTAAGATTGAATGCTACAGCTTTCATGGATCCTTTCTCAACTCCATCCACTGTTTTTCCAATACACAGAGACCAACCACAGTCTAAAAGACTTTTATTACAGGATACAGGAGAAGCAAAAAAAAAGGTGTGAATTCTTTGTGAGGAAGCACAGCATGTGGTCTCAAAGTGGTACCTCTCACCAAAGGCATATGAGACTCCATATGATACAGAAAACAAAGCCTTTTGTGATCAACACAGCTCTGCCTCAGCTACTTCTCTGGTTTCATTCTTTTTCCACTCATTCATAATGACTTTATTCTTCTGCTTTTGCAAGAAGTAGAGCTGGGATAATGCTGCACAAGGTCATATGCAGGAACTCTCTAACGCAATCCTAAACTTCAAGTCCCTCTAGATTAGCACATTTCACCTGGCAGCCAGTGGGGCACATCTGGCTTGCAGGAGGTTTGCACATAGCCATTTTTCTTGGCTGTGAGTTATGAGAACTGCAAGCAGAACTGGGCAGCCGCAGGCACAAGGTGACAAGGAGAGGGGCAGAACAAAGGCAGCTGCCTGGAGCAGGAACTGCCTGGCAGACTGCATTTGTTTGCACAGTCTCACCCCAATGCCCAGGCACGAGAGTGGCTGTCTCCCACCTGGGGAGGCAGCCAGCCTCTATGCCTGGTCTCTGGCCAAAACATACCTTTGGCAATGGGATGTGAGTCTGTCTGAGAGACATGAGAAAGCTGGCTGTGTGGAAGAAGGAAAGCAAGAGCAGGAGAAGGAGCAAAACTTTATTGCAGTTAATGTTGGACTGTTGGTGCTAGATCAATGTATAGATCAGTATTCTGTGCTAGGGGCAGCAAAACTGAGAACAAGGATTGTCTAGGAAGCTCAGCTGCCATGGGAAGATTGAATGAATTAGGGTCCCTTGAAGTTCCAGGAGATAGGGTGTGGCTAAGATATTTCTCAGCTATGTCTAGATATTTCAAAAACCCTTGAACATTCAGGAGAGTAATTATTTCACCGTGACCATAGGAGGTAAGATTAGAACCAATGAATAAATTGCCAAAAGAAAGTTTCAGTTTAAACAGCAGAGAGAACCTTTCTAGCAGGAGAAACAAACTGTTGGGCAGGCTGCTGTGGGAGACAGCCTGCTTCTTTCTTGAGAAAGAAGAGCAAGTTAGCAAAACACCTTCTAATAATGACCTGGATCTGTATGAGACTGTCTAGGTGGTGGAGATGGAATAAGTAATCTCTTGCTGTCCTTCCCAGAGCTATTTTCTTATGAGCTGATGTCTGCAAGCTCTGCTGCTATCACACAGAATTGGAAAGTTTTACAAGAGACCTACTGAAATGCACAAGGTGTAACTTTCTGCTGATGTTAAGAGAAGTGCTGAAAAACTGCTTTGAATTTACTGGAGTTATAGTGGAGTTTTGTGGTGATTATGAAAATCTAGGCTGTAATTCCCTCCAAAAGTCACTGCTTATTCTTAAGAGCAAAGTAGGACTGTCTGGACATTTGATTTATAATAGGATTCACAGTATGGGCAGAATGAAAGTCATTCTTGAAAAGGCTTGATGAAAAAGTAGAGGATCAGGTGCCCTATGAGAAGGGTTATCAGATCCAGTGATCTGAATTTTTGAGCCTTTCAGGGGCTGTCTAGAAACAAATAATTTTGACCTGGCAACCTAACTACGGCTTGGAACCTGCAACAACAGATGCTGTTCTCTCAGGCTGTTCCTAAGGTCAGGCCAAATCATATCTTAGGTTTTGTAGGTTGCAATACCCAACTCCTCATCATTATAAAGAGATTTAAGTGTTGTGTTTGTGACTGTGGTGGTTACAGCTGTAAGGTCAGATTACGGCTTGTAGATTCAATGTACAGACTATGAGCAAGCTACCTGGGAATGTTTTCATTAGTAGCTATGGTTTTGTGCCAAGATTTGTCCTCTGTATCATATTTCTGCTGAAATTTCTTACTTCTTCACCATTTTCCTTCCCAAAGATAAAATGCCAGAGGTAACAAAACCGGAAAAATTCTACCAAATTAAGTGTATAAAACAAATAAGGAATTTCTTTCTCCCTGGTGAGAATTCTCACTACCTACATAAGGGCAGAGAACAAGCAGAGGACAGAGAGATGTCCTGACATTGTTAAACTTTTAAGCTCTTGAAAAATATACCATTAACATTTACAGAGGGAAGTCTGTCCTGGTTGTTTAACAACACTGCTTGCTAGAGCTGCTAGTGACCATTCAAGGGACTCAGAGAATTACAGTGTAGTACAGTAGAACACATATATCAAGGACAAATCAACCAAACCCAACCTGCAGGAGGCAGCTGTAAGTATAAGGAGAGATTTTTCACCTCTGCAACTTAAAATGTTGCATATCCGCATATGAATGGAAGCACAGAAGTTTGTTATTTTCTGTTCTACAGCTTGCAGCTGCGTGTATAAACACCTTACATTTTAAATCCTCCCAAAGATGTGAAGTGCCCAGTGGTGTAGGTCTGATATCCTGGCAGTTCAACTCAACATCTCCAGATGAGTGTTGACAAGGTATGCACACTCATTTGATACTTTCTGTATTTCCGTTCTGGGGTGCTGATCCTATGAATGATGCCATGATGCTGGATCACAGCAAATACCAGAATTGCTGCCCTTGAGTAATTTTAAAGTCTGGGAGAACAGTTGATTGCATCCATTTTAAAAGTCAACTTCTGTGTTATTAATTTTTAAAAAAATTACTAGTTCTTGGTGAAGGCAGTAATCATTAGCACAAATGGGTGCACGCCTTGCAGCACGTAGACCACAGACAGAGTCAGGCATGGAATTTTCTTTCGAGGCCACCAAGGAGTCTTAGCTGAGGCACCTTTTCAAAGTCCTGATGTAATGCTCGTCTGCCAGCTGTACATATTTTGATTTTTTTAGGCTGCCTTGAAGTACTTACATTGAATATTTCAGAATCAGAAATACAGACGACTTTCAGTTCTTGGTTTCTGAAAATCCCTGAGTCCCAGGGAGCTGTAAGTGATCTGCTCCTTTGAAAATGAGCTCACTGCTCTTCAGTGACCTAACTATGATTATAAAAGCTTACTGGTAAGTTAAGATTGAAAAAAAAAAATTGCCAATAGGCAAAAAATGAAAAAGATCTGCACACACAGTATTTACATAACTTGTGTAACGCCTAGTGGGTGAGCCTAGCAGGGTCTGAAAACCAGGTGACAAAAGATATTTCTTATCCTTTTTCTCCTGATGCCAACAAAGAGCTTGGTGTAATTCTAGTTGTTCTCAGCTCTCAGCATGCTCTATTAGATTTTATCTGGTTTTATTAGAATAGTCAGTTTTTGTGCAAGTTGTTCCGTACATGAGTTAAGCAGAGAAAATAAAGGAGGTAGAAATATTAAATGACTACACTGTTAGATTATTTTTTCTTTTATTTACAGCAGAGCAAACAAAGTTTATGTTCCACCATCTTTTATGAAGGAGGTTGAAGCTCAGGCAGAAGAGGTTTACATTTAAGTTTTGATTTAAAATCCCATTTTTTTAGCTTATTTGGAAAATGCTAGCAGTTTGGAGAAAGTACATGTTTAACCACTGTCTGTTTCCACTGGATCCTATGCCTAACCCATCCTATTACAAGGTTCCAAAGCCGCAGGAACTCACCAAGTTTCCTTTCAATCTTCCAGATGATCTGCAAGTATTTCAGTAAGTCTTGTGTAGAATTCTAATACAAAATTATTTTCCTTAACTAAATAAAGAACATGCAGTTCAATACCCAAAGACTTTTTAAACAGGTTTTTCTTTTAAATTTAATTATAGATAGAATTTATAGTTGGTTTTATGAAAACACATCAAAATATATCAGATATATTAATTTAAAGATTTTGCAAACAAAGAGAATACCTTCAAAAGCTCAGGAAACGGTTTAGTCGCCAGATGCCATGAAGAACAAATTCCCCTTTTGAAAAATCTCCTTTATGGGATAGTAACTGATGTAATAATTTTCTAAACAGATTTTCTGAAAACAGATTCTACTTCAGATCAACCTTCCGGAAAACATTTCAGGGGCTAAACTAATGTGAAACTTCAGGCATGCACACACAATATCCAATTTCAAACAGTGTGGTGGAGGAGCAATTGTAACTTTAGCATGCTCAGATAGGTCAGGACCTGGTGCATGTGCAGTTACCACTGACTGCATTGTGAGTGGTAGCTGGGACACCTGAGAAGTCCTACCCAGTGCCTGCTATCGTTCAACCATGGAGCAAACATATGGTCCCTACACCCTGCCAACACCAGGAACAGGGAGGACACAGGAGGACCTGGACAGATGAATGGACATGAGGAAATAATGTGACAACTACAAAGCAGCAGGTAGATCAGTCTTGATTCCTAGTATGTGTCAGGTAGAGCCCTGGTGAAGACAAAATTCTGAACCAAATCCTTGCATCTTCTCTTCAAATCTCATTAAAGCTACAAAACATCCACAACTATGAACTAACTTTTACTGTGTCATTAATTGGAACTTATTCTGCTTTGCATGATGGGTACGTAAAAGGTATGTAAAGACCATTAAGACTACTTTGACTGGGACCTGTAGTGGTGCCATGATTGATTTTAAGAGTCGGTGGAAGGACTTTGGTGGGATTTGAGTTCAGCTATAAAATTTTGAAGTAAATGCAAATTTGGGGATGAGAGATTGCCTCTTTGTTTAAATGTTTTAAAAAAGCCTTTCTTTATTTCTCCCTAGTGTAACTAAATAGTTATTCTGGAAATATCATTAAAATGGATTAAAAAGAAATACTATTCATAAAAGAAGTTTCATCATTACATTCTATTTTGTCCATGGAAAATAGTAGGGTTTTAATGCAGTTGGATGAGTCAAAGCCCTGCAGATGTAATTGTTGTGCTTTTGAAAGGAAAACATTAATTAAATGAGTATGCCACTCCATGGATTAGCTTTTCTCCCTTTTGGATAGTTGCTGTTCCATCTCTTTTGTGCAGAACCTGAGAGTAAAAAAGTCATACAAAAAGAGAAATGAAAGAGATTAAAAGCACTCTAAAATTGCTGGCTCTATCTCCTCTTCGACTAATACTGTCTTCATAAATAGAAAGGATGACCTGGAACTGCCTTGCCATGCAGAAGGTGATTCAGAAATGGAGGAGGTCCAGAAGAATGATGGGGGGTAGTAAGGAGACAGGAACAATTCCAAATTTAACAACATTGGAAAATTTGAATCAAATCTGAACTTCATTAAAGTTACCGAGTTTGTGAAATTTGGAAATGTCAGAACAGTGCAATTCCTCCAGTGGTTTAGTACTTGACTTTTTGCAGCTTGAGGAGGGTTGATAAAGCAAGTCAATTTGGTTGAGAGCTCCCATGCCTTAGGCATGTATGTTGCTGAACACTAGAATAAAGCAAACACTTTTATGCCTCCAAGAGACTGACCTCCTTGCAAGGCCTCAGGAAGAAAAGTGTTTTAGGACTGGGAAAATCTTTATCAGCCAAATATACTGGGAAATGTTTGAGTCTGGCTTAAGGGTTACATACAACAGTGTGTAGCAAAAAATACAGGTGCTTATCTGCTGTACTTCAGAATGCTTTATGTTCCATTCTCTATGCAGTATGTGGTATGTATGAACCTCTGGAATTAACAGATAGTATTTTTCCTTTGATCATTTTGTACTTTGCCACAGCTGGGAGGTCTATTAAAAAGTCTTGCAAAAGCTCAGCATTTGTTTGAAAGGGTTGAAGTTCGAAACAACAGGAAAATAAGGAAGAAGTGAATGTAGATTGGAAGGGACGTTTTACCTGCCAAGCTAACACAAACACAAGGGCCTCCTGAGCTTCCAGTTTTGAGAATTCAAGATGGCTCAGGCAGCTGTTTGGGCCTGAGGTTTATTATTGCCAGCATATTGGGGGAAAAGAAGGAATATTGATGATAGCTGCAGAAATTTATCAGAATTTCTTGGTTTTGTCTTTTATTTCCTGTCAGTTTTGATGCTGAATGTGAATCTTCAAACTAAGATATTCTTGAGATATTTCTATTTTGAGAGTGTTTTATGATGGGTGAACTACATATCTTTGCAATGTGATAATTCAGCACTTTATGGCAATGATTTCACTCTGTAAAAGTTGTAATTCAAAAACCTAGGGAAAAGACCATAAAACTTTGCTGGAATTGTAGAAAAATTGCGAAGTCTAACTCACGTAGCAGAAGCTTGGAAATTTCAGTGAGCTGAGTTTCAGATTTGATTCAAATATTCCAGATTCACTGAGTTTTGGCCATTTTCCTTAAATGATCTTCCTGACCTCATTTAATAAAAATATTTTAAGAAAAATAAAACTCAAGAGTGATTTAGTCTTTTATTTTCAGAACCTTGGTGGAGGGCAGAGGTGTGGGAGTGGTGTGTGTGGGGGGTGTGTGTGTATTTGCACTTCCCTGAACCCTTTTGATAATATTGAAAAAGATACTATTTTTCTCAAAGTATCACCTCAAAGAGTCCAGTTATGGTAGTGCATATTTCTCTCATTATGAATTAGACAATAGCTGGTATGATGGAGACCAAAACACACCTGTTAGGTAAAAGACTGAGTTTTAAGACCCACATCACATGAAATCTTCATCTCCCAATAAATACTTAAATGTGCAGCTATTGTTATTCTCTTATGGACTGATTTTGTATGGAACAGAAATTTGAATTGAGGATTAAGGAAAGTTTTTGCTGAAAATGTTTTTTAAATTTATGAACTCTGGGTAAAGAAACTATGTACTCAGAAGTCACATCTTATGGTAAACCAAAATTTTTGTTGTTGCTAAAATCCTCAAATAGATCAAGATTTGCACCAAAGTCATAAAAAGACTGTAAGAAGTGGCATTCGAACAAAAACCAAGCTTTGGATTCTGGTGAAAGACAATATTGAGTTAGTTGCTTCAGAAGAAAGAGCTACTGAAAACCAAAACCTCCCAAGGAGAAACAGCTGGTTTTGGCTCAGTATGTATTTATCAGTCCTTAAAATTCCAGTTTCAAGGCTCCAAACTCATAAAACAATGAAGGATACCTTTAATATTAGCTGATGAACATGCGCTATCTAAAGGGATGAACTGTATGCTAGAAATTAGTTTAAATTCTTTTTATATCAACATCACATAACACCATGATCTGATTTCTCGAGAGTGTGAATGAGGTAGTGTTAGATTAAGATTTCTACCTCCATTTAGTCCCTGCCCAACAAAATGTTTCCATCCGTGCTAGTAATCACATGGATCACATTTCAGGACTAATGTTATGGATTTGCAAAAGCAAAGGAACTCCAAACTGGATTTTCTTGCACACAGATTTTCTCACTGATTCCCACAAGATGAATATACTTAAAGTGTGCTGAAAATGAGTTTGGCACTATGCACACTGTCTGGTAAAATAGTCCTTCAGCTGTCTGTAGACTGAAAAACAGACTGACAAAAGTTTAACTATTGAGAAGGCAGATAGCAAAAGAAACTTGAATACATTAGGAAAACTTAGCTGTAAGTGTTGTGATGAAAGACAACTAATTTGTTTCAGGAGTCTTTATGTCCGTTGATTGTATTATAAATTGAAGTTACAGACTATCATTACAGGATTTCTTTCTTTCTTCCTGAACTCATATGAAGTATCATCACTTACCTTGAAAAACAGCCTTTTTACCTCATAACATATTGAAGTACTGAGTCTATTAATTTTTTCCAATGTTAAAGAATGCCTAGCAATAAAAGTTGTTTAACACATTAAACGGTCCCAGTGAGCCAAATATCAGCCTTGGCCACTCAGTGGGAAGGGTGGTGTGTTCTCCAGATGACAGTGGATCAAATTGTCACGATACACAGAGATTGATCCAGGAGATTCTGGGCACCCTTAATTCCCAGGCATGCCAGAAGGGCTTAGGAGCTCTCAGAACTTTGTAACTTGCGAGGCTTCTAGATGAGGTCCTGGCATAGTGGTTATTCAGACTGATGAGCTCTGTTCACAATCTTTCTTTTAGGGAGGCATGAGACCTGCCATCTAGCTCATGAACCATGCTTCCCTCCTGGGCAACATCCTGCCACTTACAATTCCAGAAAAAATGAAATGTATAGCCTCTTATTAAACTAAAATTAAAAAAAAAAAAAGATGTTTTTTAACTTGCAAAGTTTGTGATGTTTTCTTCATTGCACTGGTCAGGTTCCAGCGCAACTTGAGGTGACCTGGAGACACTGTTGGCCTGAGAGTTTGATATAGAACCATCAGGAAGGATTCTTTTCTTTATAATAGCCCTTAGTTCCTTAAGTGTTGCTAGAGTCCCTGAAATTTTTTCAGAACTGAAAATTCATGAATTCTGTATTGTAGGCCACAGGGGACAACATTTTGGCCTGTTTTTCATCTCCATGAAAATCTCAAATAGTTCATATTAATCAAACCTTAACTAGACAAGAGTAAGTCAGCCTTCTCTAATGTCATCTGTCCTAGAGGGGTGATCTCTAGGAAACATTTACCAGTTTTCTACTCCCTTTCCTTATTGACATTTTTCCACCCAGATCTTTACCTACTCAACTGTTGCTCCCTGCCAGGCTTTTGCATATCTCTTGCCTTTCAGCAGTAGGTCACTCTTGGGGTTGCCCTGAGGACTTGTGCAGATTTCCTCCTCCTCTTCTTCTGCCTCAATTTTGTTGACTTCACTGTTGGGGTTTCTGCTTCTCTTGAGAGAGTTTATGACCATCCAGAAATTACCTCTGCTAGGAAATTATTCTTTTCCTTAAAGGAATGTGTTCTTAAAAACAACACTAACCTTTCAGGGTAGACTCAAGGGATGACTAATAATTTGGCATATCCTCAGCACTTCATATTCTCTTTCTCTTTCCTTTCAGTTCCATTGTGTGGATTTTCGAACTCTCTTTAGAGCATAATTGGAAAGCATATCTTTGTTTATTCTTTTCACCACACTCTGTTTTTTTCTCTCTAGCTCATTTTCTTGCTCTGGGAATACAAAGTACTGTGAACAAATAACAGTGGATAAGCAGTGCTTTAGTGATCATTGTCCTTAATTTCTCAAGGTTCTTTCAGATATGGTTTTTGTCTTCCTCAATTTTTGCCATCTGTGGTGAAGACAAGGCAAGCCTTAGGATTTTTCAGAAGACATCTGTAATAATTCTTCACTTTCCTTCTTTCATCTGCAGAAACTGAGCTCAGTTTAGCCTCTTCAGAATTAAAGAGTTTGGAAAGTATCAACAGTATAAATCTCTGTTCCTTTTCTCTCATCCAGCTGAAGCGGTGTGGGCTTTGTTTCTTCTCTTTTTTTTTTTTTTTTTTTAACTGAAGTGGGCCAGAGGATTACTGGGATGTCACCAGTCTCCTCTGCTAAGTTGCATAATTGCCAACTTGAAAAGGTTCCTGGATGCTTCTCTTTCCCAGCACATGCTGTTCTACTGTTCACACCATTTATTCTAATACTTGTCAGGCATGCAGTGCTTTTTTTTTAAAACACTAATCAGCCTGAGGAACCCATTAGGATGTGTGTTAGTGCATTTTCAAGGAAGATATATTGAGAATGATTAATTTCTGAAGGACAAAGGGGTGAAAGCCATTGCACCTGCTGACTTCCAGAGCAGTTACAGTCTCAGAGGTGACTTCAAGGGCATGTTTCCAGCAGTGTTGACCTCCTGTATTTTCTGCTGCCTTTGGCTGGGGTGCAAGGAGCTGGCCTGGTCCATATCTGCATGGGGACAGCCATGTGGAGACTTGCACCAGCATGAGGCATCCCTGTGACCTCGCTGGAGCCAAGAGAATGCTGGGGACATAGCTCTTTAGGAGGCTATCCAGATCATTGACCCAAGGCCAGCTGCAATAGATAATCCCTTCTGGCAGCTGACTGGACTCCTCCAAGAATAGTCTGGGAGCCCACTTTGTTTGCCACCAAGTCCTCCATTTAGTGTCCATGCTGGGAGTCTCATTTGCATCCACACCGTTTTGCTCATTAGAACCTTTTATCTAACACCTAGTCTGTATAATCTATCCTTTCTGTATATGGGCTGAGCTGCAAGAAAGCACAAAGAGGTGATCACCAACAGTGTCTTTTACCGGCTTCCTTTTTTTAATGGTTCTCCAATGCTTAGTTTTTTTCTAAAGAATTAAATTATGTTGTTTGTCATAAGCACTTTTTTTCCATTTCTATCCAAAGGTGAGTCTTCTTTTAGCATGCCACTTTATCCCATCACATCAGCTCAATGCTGTTGTAAGATAAATGAAGTACAACACACTTTCTGTGGGACAGCTGCTCTTGGGAGCACAGAAGCCAAAGTGGCTCAGAGACAGAGACGTGCTTGTAACATGGAGACTCCATCGAACAGCACTTCAGAGATAACAGAGCAGGAACAACTGAGCTTCAGAACAGTTTGGGTAGCTTGGAATCATTCAGTGATCCCACATGAAATACCACTGGCTCTTTTTTTGCTCTCCTGCTGGGGATATAAGCAGCACAGGCAGGTGGATGGGAGTCCCAGGGACGTAAAAAGGAAAGGCATTGTCCATCAGGACTCTTTGACAGTGCCATTCCCCTCTGTGGTCCAACATCAGTGAGGACAGACACTGCAGTGTGTCCCATAGCTGGCAGGGGGGATCAGTAGTGTGCTGTCCAGTTTGCTCTGCACCTGTTGTGAATGCCTTTCTGCTTGGCTCGCTTTCCTTTTCCTTGATCTGATGTAATTTTTACAGATGAGGCATTCATGGAAAGATTCCAACAGACTTCTAGTAACTTTTTCCATTGAATAATGCTTTATCCTTTTAAAATTGTTTCAAATAAATATGATAATTAATAGAGATAGGAAAAAAATTAGGAACCTAAGACATTTTTGGAGGATGAGCAAAGACCACCCGGTATATCACATATTTCCCTTACCCACATATCTTCCCACTCCAGCTCTAGCCAATTGCCACACAAACAGCTCTAATATTACAATCCTAACTGTTTTATTGGTTATGTCTAGATTTGCCACAGTCGTAATTAAAAATAACGTTGTACTTGTGACTAAAGAATCACAGAACATCCCAGAAATGATAGAAATCAAAGCTGCTAGGAACTTTAGCTGATCATTATTTCCATTGTTTCATGACCACTTGACATGCCTGACAGATACTTGTCCAACTTGTTCTTAAAAGTTTTGTGCTTGCCATTGTGCTGCTTTGGTCTCCGCTGCACTTCAATAATCACCCCTCAACCTCTGCTGTTGCCTAACAGCAGGAATTCTTGCTCCCAAAACTTTCCATTCTGTGCCTCTAACGAAATTGGTGTTGGGATGATATTTGGAACTGGGGATATGTTTTACTCTTCCTGGGTAAAACAAGTCACCCCAGAGTTTCAATGCGTAAAGCCCACTGACACAAATTAGAGGTACAATTTCTCACCTATGCATTCAGAAGCAGATTGATTTTGCCAATCACAGTAGCAGCAAGGATAGTCTTGAGAACCTGCTTCACCTTTCTTTCCATATAAGGCTTTTTATTTGTAAAGGTGCTCAGAAAGAGAAAATCCTTTGCCAGACTCTAAGTGTGTTAAAATGATCACTTTCCATTTCTTTGAGTGTAGCCCCAAAACAGCAAGATCAGAAGGAAGGAAATGAATTCACCTCTCTTCCATCTGCAGTTTTATGTCCTTCTATTTCTCAACCACCTCCTTGCAGGTAAGGAATACAATTCCCACTCAGAGATTAATAATTGCATGTGAATTTGGTGGGGGAGGGGGATACTTGCCAAGATATTGAGCTCTAATAAAGAATTTCCTGCTTTGTTTCTGCTCCTGCAGCAGTGGGTCTCAGCAACAGCACGTTGCTAAGGCATGTGTGACCAGCTGCTGTGGGGAAAAGAGGATATCTCTTGGGAAATACCATGCTTACCAAGACTGGTTTTATAACCCAGGTCTGGAAGACAGCCCATTGCAAATGCAAGTCTGTGGAGAGCTCACATTTGGTATCTCCATGAAAGGAAATGCCTCATCAGAAGTGAGAGACTGACCTGATTTACTGCAGCTTCTGAGCAGAACCAAACCACTGCCCTGTGCAGAGCACAGCACCATCATCTCATCTCCAGAGGACAGAGGCTATTCCTGTGTTCCAAAGTTCATATCCAAACAAAAAAAATAAATACAAGAGTGTAATCCTTTAGCCATCTGGTAAATGGAAAATTCAAACTTTGCCATAGAGGTTGCTAATCTCCTTCTGGCAGCTGGGATGCTGACCAGACACCCTGATGCAAATCCAAGCAGCAGAAGGCAGGCACACACCTGTCAGGAAACGAGAAGAAAGCGTAGCTCTTCCGACTGCTTGGCACAAGCAGCCAGTATCACCTCCCCAGAGCCAAACCCCTCATGTCTCAAAATGCTACATAATGCAGCTGGCAGCTCCAGTCAGTGGAGCCAGTGCTTTTAAATCAGACTGTCACTGGTCCTCATCACATCCCATGGTTGTTCACTTATGTGGTCCCCATGCCTTCCAAGTTGTGGATGCTACACTAATCTGAGAATAATGGTGGCAAGGCAACTTTTCATCCCCACTTTCATGAGCATCCTATCCTCAGCAAGAGGACAGTCAGGTGGAAGAAGGGTAGAGGAGACAACTGGGTTTTATTTTGCCATGTCTACAGAGGGGCAGAGATGAGGAGTAGAAGGAAAGGCGGCAAGCAAGTGAACTGTTGCTCCTGTTTAAAAAATAAATATTTAGGTTCCTATCTCTGAGGATCTAGGTTATGAATCCTGAACGAATGGGGAGAAATCCTAAATTCTCAAGGTGGAGTACCAGAAGCACTATGGGAAGATGCAGAATACCCTGATGACATTTGATGGTTTCCCACTCAGTGCTGGGGTTTATTTTAAGCTTCTCCCAGCTTACCTCATGCACTGCATGGTGAACTGAAGTTGGACTCTTAAAAGTTTTATCTTGTGAGGCTCAGAGCACTCAAGACCCTCTCTGGACTTGATCCAGTACATGAGGCTCTGATGAGGAGTGGATAGACTGGAGTGCTTGACAGCCACAATTTATACTATCAATAGGAAAGCAATGCTTCAGTCCATGGCAACAGCAAACCCAGCCTGCTTCAAAGTGCTCTGAGGGACATGCCTGCTTTTGGCTCATGGCTGGCATGTGGGAGCTCTGGGCTCTCCTTGTCTTCCTTTGCTACATGGGCTGCAGCTCAGGGAGACAGTAGAGCTCTGACAAGCCCTGAGGCTGGGTCTGAGGGGACACTGGCTGCTGCTGCTGGCAAGGCAAGGCAGGGCTGGAGCTGGCTGTTCCTGCTTTTGGCCAGGGCTCTGCCCTCTAGAACTCCAGCCTGTGGGAAGCCTGGCCCAGGCAAGAGCTATGCAGCAGAAAAGACTCACCTGCTTGGCCTGGCTCTTTAATCAAGAAGGAATCATTTTCAGTGAAGAGCTGCATCCACAGGTAAAAGGAAATGTCAGAATAGATTGCCAGAAATAGGTGCCTGATTTGACCCCAGCTCAGGTGGGGATGTTTTTTATTATCAGTAGTTATATGCAGTGGAGGCAAAAAATAGTGAGGCATATCCTGTTTATAGACTTTCACTTTAACAAAGTAAATTTGCTCTTCCTCTTTTTTGCTTCTTTCATATCTCTCTAAATGGGCTTCTATCTGTTGCATTTTACAGTTATGAAGGATGGAGAAACAGTTCAGAAAATGACATTATGTTCTCTTGTTTTCCCATCCTATTCCCATGGAGATTTAGGGAGGAACTGCTCCAGACACAGCATTTGGCAGGGTTTGGTCTTTATGTTTTCCTGAGCCCAGAAAGCTCTGTTTGATCCTGATGAGACTGGTGTTGAGGAATTTGCCACCAGTAAAAAGGCCACTGAGTTTTCGGGGAGGATGAGACCACAAACATTTGCTGCTGCTCCTGGATGAGAAAGCCTAAGAGCATGCACAGTAGCCTCATTTAACCTGTGTGCTGCCCCTCAGACATCCTGACATCAGAACCTGCCGCGGTGGCAAAACAGCGCGGCTCCGAGTCTGCAAAAGTCATCAGGATATTCTGCTGCTGCAGGGACTGTGGCCAAACAGCAGACAATCTGCCTTTGAAGGCAATCAAACATGAGTTTCTGCTCTGAAGGCTGGAGGGGAATGCCAGGAGGACAATTTGAGCGCTGGCAGGACGTCTGGCCCCGGGGCCAGGCAGCATGCCAGCCTGCACCGACCCGCTCGGCCACCACTGCCTGCTTCTGTCCAAGAAAATGCTGGGTCTGTTTAAGAAGATTTGAAACCGAGACTTTTGGTCTCCCAATATTTAAAAGATACCCAAACCGTTACTGTGGCTAATATGGCTAAGGGCAAAAATCACATCAAATTCTAATGAATGTAATGGCTTACCTTGAATTATCAGGATCAGTGTCTAAGGGGAAAATGGCAGTGTTCCAGTATTATCACTTTTTTTAATGGTTTGAAATGCATTGAGCATAGATTCAGGGTATTTTCAGGCTGAAGAAAAGAAGGTTTATAAATGCTAACAGGCTGGGCACCTGTTGGATCTCTTGCTGATTTCTATCCAAGCTTGGATCCAGCCTCCTTTTACCATCAAGGTTAAATTCCAAGCTGCAGCAGTGCTGGAAATTTGCTCCTCATCCATTTTTCCTCTAGTTCCAGGAATGAAATAACACTATAAAAAATGCATCAAAACAAGCCTGGAAAAATATTTGCTGTAGTGCAGAAACCAGGAGATAAGAAGATTTGTGGACCACAGCAGTTTCTGTGCATATGTACCCAAATTGAGTCAAATTTAACTGGCAATTATTATTATTTCTTGGAGACTAATTTTTCTGCAACAGTTGAACTACTACATGGTTTGCTGCCTTATTAGTTATTCAGTTATAACAACCATTTGTTGTGGTTTAGGAATGGTACTCCCCAACTCCCCAGTTCAGTGCTCCCACCGGGACTCTCCAAACCATGTGCCTCTCTTGCTCTCCTGGTATTCCCTCCCCGCTGCAGCAGGATGGAGAGGGGAATTGGAGGCACAAAAGGCAAAGATCACAAGTTTAGATAAGAACAGCTTACTGGAAACAGCAGTGAGATAAGAAAAATGAACAGTAACAGCAACAATATTAATAATACAAGTGTACAAAGAAGAGAATGATTCACATTCCCAAATGCTCGCTGCTCATGACCTGACTGCAGCCCTGACTGCAAGAGAGCCCTTCCTTCTGGAAGCAAACTCTGGCCCCAGAAATGTTGTGAGGTGATATAGAATAACCTTTAGGTCCTAGCCATGCCCCCTCCTGGCAACTGCAAAAAGGTAATCCTGTCCTGGCCAGAACCAGGACACCCTGGCTAGTCTGTTCTTCTGCCAGGCACAAAGATATCTCACCAGCTCAGCAGATCAAGCCAATAGACATATGGCAGCCAGTCACAGCCCCCGTTTTAGAGCTGGGGGTGAGGATGGGGAGGACTTTCCTGCTGTCCCACACCAAATACCTCCCATGGTCAATCATAGACCTCCCAGCCCCTCACCTTGTAGCTCTGCTGACTCCTCTCCCTTTCCCTTGCTTATTTCTTTCATGGTTTGGCACACTAAAATGCTCACTGGAAAACAAGAACCCCCAAACCATTCCTGTTTGCAGATGTCAGGGAAGCTGAGCTTTGCCCCTACAGCATGTGTTGGTCTCCTACCTAGTGGTGGCTGTAGGGGAGGTCCAGCATTGCCACAGCAGGGCTGATGGGGGGGCGCAGCCAAGCCCCCATGTTGCCTTGAAAAGGGCTTTGAGAGGGAACCCCTTTAGTAAGCAATGGGATTAATCACACCTGGTGTGGGAATAGCAGATTGGAAGTGCAGAACAAACTGAAAAGGTGGCTTTGATTACAAGGATTCATAAAGTCATCAGTCAGAGAAACCCAGCACATATTGCTTGGGGAAGGGAGAGCAACAGAGGCTTTAATTTCCATGTGTTTTTCTTGGTCCACAAAGCAGAGATCACACAGGGAATGCCACACACCAGCTGCTGAGATGTGAGCCTTGCAGTCCTGCTCTGCCCGTGAACATCTCCCTGGGGGATAAATCCTCACCTCTCCACAAGCATTTCAGTCCAAACCAAAAGAGAATTAACCAAGATGGCTTTGTGTGTGAGAAAAGGCAAACAATCAGTTGTACTGTGAGCCCTCTGCGTGCAGAGACCTTCATTCTGTTTCCCTGAACTGTAAGAGAAAGGAGGATTTATGTGGTAGAGCAGCAATGGATGTCTCACAGGGACAGAGACAGGAGAGGTAGCTGCTTGGAAAATTTCTGTGTGAAACTGAAAACATTAAACTTTAATTAAAAAAAATTAAAAAATAAGAAAACTTCAGTTTAACTTTCAGTCAAAAACGGCAAATGATGGAAGAATTGTGGTTTCCTATGAAAAGTAAGAGAAAAATTTCCAGGAAAGTTTTTGTCTAGTCAAAAATATTCTGTTCCATTATAAAATAAATTAAAAAAAAAATATTAGATCAGACAATTTCTTCCCAGTACTGGTTAGGCCCAGCATTCCTAAGAGGACAATACCCACTAGATGTCAGTGTATTGCCATGCAATAAAAACAAATGAGCCAGAAATGTCATCAGGAGATTTTTGGGATGAGGATATTTCCACTGAGCTGTCTTCTGTCAAAAATGTTGCCAATAACTCCTTAATTTCTATAAAATTCCTAAGCCTTGTATTTCCAGAGTTTTTCAAGGCCGTTGCAACACATTCCATGGACTATGCCAGCCAGATATTTTTCCACTACCACATCTAACCCCCAACTGACCTTTGAGTCCCCAGATCTTAAAAAACCTTTAAGCAACATTTGAACAGCGTATAAATGGAGTGTAATCCCCCTGACTTCTCTACCACCCCCACATCCTCCTTCAGTTCATGGTATTGCAGATTTTTTAGAGACAGAGAAACAGTAATTTATTTAGCTGAGGTGTGGGTACACATCAAAACAACAAAAAAAAAATCCATTCTGCAATATTTGGAATAGCTGAAGTAAATACCTCTCACCTTGGTACCAACATGTGAAGAAAAACAGAGTGCTTTCTACGAAACATGGATGTTAAAAAATTTCCATGGTTTTCCTGCTCTCAGCAATTGTTCATTTTGGGATTCAGGTACTCCAAGCAAAGGCCAAAAAAACCCCTTTGAGATAATGACTACAGAAAAGTTTTTTCTTCCCACCACTTCAGACAAATGCTATGATGCTACAAATTGCCCTCCTTCACTTTTGTCCCTGAATTGACTTCAGTGGAATTTGTGACAGTTGTATCACAAGAAAATGTGGCCAACGTTTTCTAAAAGTTGTGTTTTGGGTGATGGGCTGTTTCAGTACATTCTGCTGCTTGTGTCTTCATTGGTACTGTTTGCACCTTCTTCAATATTTATTCTGTTTCAAGAAAAATGTACAGCATTTACCTCTGGCATGGGATGCAATAGGAGAAATTGTTTAGGCCTTAGATCAGAATGGCACTTTCTTTCCTAGGTGCAAACTTCCATTTTAGGAGGCTTGCTCACATATTTCTGCTGCTGAATTAGAATTTGAATGTTCAGAAGATCAAAACTCCCTTTCACATACACATACAAATATAAAAACAAGGGCAATTCAGATTTGGAGTGTTTTGTATATGACAAGCCAGATTTTCTGAATAGCACATAGAGACACCTGAGCAAAATTTTAAGTACAGAACCTGTTAATGCTTCTAGGTTGAAGCCTTTTCTTGGTGATCAGTTGTGATTCCTTCATTCTCAGAAGAAACTGTTTCTTAAGAAAAGTAAAATTTTTTTTCTGAAGATTTTTTTTGGTAGAATTATTTTGCACCCAGTACTTGCTGCTGAATTCCATGGTTTTACATAGCTCCTATGCTTTTTTAGCACCAGATTATTGGGAGACAGACAGTCAATTAGGAAAAGAAAAAAATGTGTGTATCAGATCTTGTGTTTACATGACCAGACAAAATTGGAAAGGAAAGAAGCACCCTATTAGTCATAAAACTTCAAAGTCTCACTTTTCCTTACCAAATAGAGAATGCAGGAGTGAAAATTGAGAAACATGCCTCCTCATGTTAAATATCCTCCTGCTCTGCTTAGTGGTGGGCATCAAGCCATGCTTCACAGTAATGCTTGTGGGAGAGACCAAAGGACAATTTTGGCTGGCCACCAGTCCTATGATGGTAATGAGAGGAACACGTTTGATTAGAAATACTGAAGGCTCATCTTCTGCCCAAGAAATTGCTGTGATCGAGCTGTACAAACTAAACTTGTGGCTGGCATAAGAAAAGTGTAAAAAAGTAGTAAATAAGTTAAGTTGCTTGCTGTTTATTGGACCTTAGCGCCAAAAGAATTGTCAGTAACAAGACCCATGCACATACAATTCTCTCAAAAGGAGCCTAAAGAGATCAGCAGCAAGAGTTTTGGGGAAAGCACCAGCTCTATACATGTTCTGACTGGCAAGCACTATTTCCAGCCACATTTGGCTTTAATTTACAAGTCATGCTTTGCACATGGGGTCTGTCTCACAGGTGTAGCATGTTCCAGACAGCAGAGATCAAACGAAATTGGATAAATCTGCCTATTGACACTTAACACATGATGTATACTGGAAGATATGATACAACACCTTTGGTCCTCTGTAGTTATTCATAAGTTGGAACATGCTCCTATTTAAAGAGGTTCACTGTAAAACTGTTGTTTAATTTGTTCTAGCCTAACACCTTCAAATCATCATTTGTGATTTTCCTTGTAACTGGAACAGTTTATGGAGCTGTGACATCTCAGGTGGGTCTTTGTTTTTCATCAGGTCCAGGTTGATTACACTGTCTGCTGCTGACAATTATTTCTTCCAGGTCTTTGGGAACACAGTAGTAATCAAGAAGTTGAAACAACAACTGAGACAACTTGCTCTATTCCTTTGCAATTTCACTGTTATACAAGCCCTAGCTTAGAGAGTCACCAGAAAACTTTAATTCTTCTAATGATTGTCCATATCAAAAGAGAAAAAAACATCCAAGACTGTTGTTTTTCAATTTTGTTTTGGTTTGATCACTCATGTGGAAAGAATCTTCTAGGAAGTGTATTGCTAGTAATCCTTCTAGATGATAAATCCTATCTTTAAGGTTTATTCTAATAACCTTTACTCTGAAAAGAATAATTGAAATAGTGTGAAGGCTTATATGTTCCCACAGACTTATAAACTATGTGGTGTGGGTTTTTGCTCATGCCAAGGCTTAGAAGCTGAAAGAGTAAGGATGAGATAAAGATCCTTCTTTGGAGGACTCAGTGATCTTTCAAACTGTGAATAGAAAGATGAACCATCATCATATTCTTTTACGGAAACTCAAGAAGTGTTTCATCCTAGGGATGTATGTTCTCCACAGATAGCAATTTTTTTAGAAATTATTCTGTTGTGTGATAATTCTGACACTAGGAAGCAGAAGAAAGACATAGGAGCCTAAGAAAAAGCAGACTGTTGCAAATGACTAGGAATGGATCTCTGAAGTGTTAGCACAATGAAAACTGAAAACTTGTACTGAAGAAAGGTGGCTGGTTGGAAGGTGATAATAAGTTTTGGTCAATCTAGGGAGGCACCCCTAAAGAAGAATATTAACTATGTTTTCTGAAAGAGAAATGTATTTCTACAGTGGAAGCCATTTAGCAGCAAGTTTGTTTGCTTCATGCTTGAAACTATTCTTGAAAATAACGTTTAGGGACATGCTACATACTGGCAAGCAATGTGAATGAAGAGACTAGGTTAGCAGCTAAAATACTGTTTTACAAAACCCTAAGAATGATACTGCTCCACATCAGGAGTTAAGGAGCAACTCCAATGCCCTGGAATGCTGCATCTTGACTTGGTGTGATAACCTGGGTGACCGACAGGAGTCAAGAGGCTCCCAAGTGGAAAGCTGCTGACCCCTGGACCCACTTTTTGCGGCTAGGAAATTCTAAGTCAGAGTTCTCCCTAAAGCACTCAGAGGTGACTGAGTCCCACACTGAATGGGGACACCTAATCTTCACTTTTCTGCAATAGGTATTCCTGGGGAGCTGTTTGTTTGGGCACTCTAGGGAAACCTGCAAGGGTACCAGGATCCCACTTCTGAAATGTCACTATGGATCACCTGGGAACAGTAAATAAAATGGCCAGAACTTTAAGGTCAGGTTGGACATTTTTGTGCTCCTGCAGCAAATGCTGCAAGTCCCCAGCTGGTCAAATCTAGAATCTGAATAAGCAAAGTAATGTATTAGTGGGAGAGAGGAAAGCAGCCATGGGGAGCAGCAGTTCCTCAGATCAACTCCAGAGAGAAAGTCACTAAGAAGATTGCTTAAAACATAGGGCACAGCAAAAAGATGAGAGATGGACAGAAACACAGGGATGATATTGCTGGAGAGCTGGAGCAGCTGCTGAAAGGGACATAGTAAAAGACTTGATCAGCTCAAGGAGGTCCTAAGTGCCAGGTTTGCACTGCTTGGCTCGTTCATGGGGACAGAGTGAGAGTGCAGAACACAGGGAAGATGGGAGATTATGACGGCAGAGCACTCTCCAGAGGTGCTGGACAGACTAATACAACAAAGTGGTGCTGGGGAAATGCAGGGTACTGCAGGTACCTACCTGCAGGCAGACACTGTGATACTGCAGGCTGTGGAAACAGAAAGGAGAGGTGGGAGAGCAGAGTGGAACATTTTATGCAAAAGCAGTAATGTGCTGCTAAGATACCAACTACAAAAAACTCTGAATCAATTTACTGAGAAAAGGATGTAGAAATATCTGGATAGATGTTTAAGAGTAAAACAAGTTGCTCTGCCAGGACAATCTGCCTTTAGACAGCTGGAAAGGAACATGAAAGGGGCTGACTAGCACCAACCTTCAGCCGAAGTCAGGCTGAGAGAGAAAACTTTCATGTCTGAACATCAAAGATGTCTAAAAGGCATCAGACAAACTTGAGAGATTTTTTTCAAGCATTGTTCTTGCCCTAAGCAGTGCTTGGCAGACAAAATATGATTCTTCTTCAAGGTATGAATTTAAGTTAGTATTAGGTCTGAGACACAGCCTGAAATGAGATGGTTACTGTACATATTAGTGATTATCCATATTAATTATATGTAATAAGAATATATTATAAGTCGATAAGAATGGTCTGGGGCAAAAAAATAGTTGAGGGATGAGTTTTTTGCTGCTGGGACAATGTTTAGCAAGGTTATTCATTACAAACTGTACTCTAGGAATCGACTGCTCCTTGAGAGCTTTTTCAGAATGGGAGATTGTGACACAAGCTCTAAGAAGGTCACAAAAAGAAATGAATGGAATTGTTTTGCCCATATAAGAATAACAGGGGAATGCCAAAATTCATCACTATTGGCAGCCTCAGGGCACACTGCAACAAGGCTGTGTTGCTGGGACAGTGCAAAGAGGTTTGGACCAGGTCTGGTTGCACTTTGCCGAGTTCACATCATTGCTTATTCATTTCTCACTTTCCAAAATACAAAAGCCAACATTTTTCATATTTGGATGGCAAAGTCCAGCTGAGTTAATTAAATCAGAAGTGAGAAGGATACCAAGTGATTTCATAGACCATGTCAGTTGTGTTTTTTATGCAGGGGATTTTCTCAGTATGCTGTTTGGAACATGGAAGAAAAAATATATATTTTCTTCCATGAAAAAAAAAAATACAAAATAATATTGTTGTATTTCCCCTCGATTTTAGTGTGCATGGTAAGTAATGACCTTCTGACTGTGCCATCTTTGTCAGGAGAGGTCTGGGAGCTTCACAAGCTCTGTGCCTGACTAGATAAGTAACAGCAGAGCAGCCTTAGGATTCAGACAACCATCCAAACTGGTGGAGTTTGACAAGTTATTACGTGTTCACTGAGTAATTCTGTGGATATGATTTAAGCATAAAGGCAAATTTAAGTTGCTATTGTATAGCTTCACCCTCTTTTATTGCAGGCTGAGAGGTCTGCAGCATCCAAACTGAGAGCTATCTTCTGTACTTATTTTGCTGGAAGAGTTACAATCTCATATCATAGGCAATGGCAATTTTATATCACTTGTGATGGCTGAGCAATGGTAAGGAAATATGGGTTCTACTGTTCAAGACTAAATATTGGGGCAAGTTTCACCATCAGCATGCTTTGACCTTTATTTGCCCAGAGAGCTGAATAGCCCAATTTTCAATGCTCATCAGTCCTTCCTTCCGCTCCCATTTGTTGTGGCTGCTTTCCTCTCTCACACCTGTGTATAACCTTGCTTATTCAGGCTTCAGATATGATTATATGAGGACTGACAGCAGCTGGTAAATGACTGTGATAAAGGGTTTTGTAGTACAGACATAACCTCTCCAGAAACTGGAGGATGGATGCAAGGATGGTATGTTCAAAAAGACTACTGGCAGAACCAAGAAAAATAAGGCTATGGACTTAGTACAAGGACAGTAGGATTTGAACCCTAAAAAAATTAAATTTTATCTACCTTATATTTGTCTGTTGGCTTTTGTTGACAGCTTTTTTTTGGTCAGGTCTCTCCATTTTCAAAGTGACATTATACAGTGAAACTTACTATATAAAAAATGAAAATGCATTAGACTTTTTTCTAAGACAGTGAGATGCACACCTTGGCAAAACTAAAATGTGTTTTTCTTGCCATTAGAGATATATGAAGTTATTTTATAGCTTTGTGTTCTCATTAATTTTTGCATGTAGCTATTCATCAGCAAACATATAGTACGAGTAATTTCCATTAAGAATAGCAATAGTAAAGTTTTAGTCTCTCACAGAACAACTGCAGGAGATTCCAATGTGGTCATAACATAGTAAGCAGCTAACTGATTCCCTCAGGTAGCATTAAGAGAGGAAACTACTGCCCACATGCCTAAGACAGCTTTCCACTGATTTTCCATTAAGTATTCTGTCGGTTTGTTGAAGTTTTCTTTGCTTGTTCAAGGAGGCCAAAATAATAGACAGAAAAGAAGAGAAAAAGAAAAGAAATATACGGAAAAGAAATAATTATTTAGGGGTGAGAGAATAACACTCTGGGAGTTTCTTTCAGATTTGGGAAGTTGCTCTTTAATTTTTTTCTGTTTTTCCAGGAACCGCAAGACAAACTTATACCTCAGTGCTATGTGCAGTGTTACAATGTCTTGTAGGATTAGGAAAAAGGTTTTTGTGACATGCTGAAAAACTCTTCTGGTATTCTATTCTTTTGTCTCTAATCTATAAATTGCAAATATTACTAGAGGAATGAAGTCAGTGTGGGATCAAATTAGAAAAATGTTGCTACTGGTGTAAATATTAACCATCAAAAAGAGTGTGAGAATGGGTGGGGATGTCTAAAAGTATCCAAAGGGAAATATCCAAATATACACTGCAGTTATATTTACAATACACTTTTAATCTGTAGTCACTTGGTGATGCTCTTGAGTTGTATTTCAGCTTTGGGACTGATAATTTGCAGAAGGGAATGTACTACTTAAATGTTCTTCCATTTTCACTCATATCTCTAAGCTGAATCCTGAATTTAGTAGTGTCCCATTGTACACTCCTAAGCTCTCTCCTAGAGAGCTCCTGTCTCCTGCACAGACTCAATAAGCAAAGCTGAAGTCATTGTGAGTTCTGCGCCAGAAATGATCAGCCCAGGTGGTGTGATGCATCTCATTATTTCCAGTCATCTGAAAGTATCCCCAGAAAAGACTCTCCTCATTGCTGCTTGAGACTCCAGAGAGGACTTCATCTCAACTCAGCATAAGCCAGTTCTCTTTTGACCACACAAGAAGCCTAAATGAGTATTATGTAGTAGATTCCCTTTTTTTTTACTAATCCTTCCTAAGTTTTTTTTCTGGTTGTTTTTTGCCTTGTGAGCTAGCCCAGCCCAGTACAGCACAGCTGGGATCTACCTGAGATACAGCAGAGAGCATGCCATGCTACAGAAACCATCCTGAGGCACATGACCAAACATTCAGAGATTTCTGCAGTGCCTCAGCTGTAACAGGAACCTAAGGACCTGACCCATATCTTGAAACAGTGATAAAAACAGCTGTATCAGTTCTGCCCTGGTATTTCCAAGATTTCTTCTCATGCTGGCTTCCCATGGATGCACTAGGGAGCTGAGTCTTCTGAAACTGCAGCTGCTGGAGCCCAGGAGGTGGTGGAGTCACCATCCCTGGAGATGTTTAAGAGGTGTCTGGATCTGGCACTGGATGATGTGGCCAAGTGGTTCAGAGGTTACAGTGGCAGTGCCGGGTGGATGATCCAACTGGATGATCTTAAAGATCTCTTCCAATCTTAATGTTCTATGATCCCATGATTCTCTGATCCTGGGGCTGTTCTGACACATTGCTGTTCATCTAAAAGAGTTAAATGGGGTTTTTAGACTGGTAAAATGATCTAGGAAGTTCTGACTTGTGCACAAGGCCAGAGAACCTAGTCACATTTTATTTTTCATCATATGTGTCTTTCTGTAGCATCTTTTCCCTCAGATGAGTAATATCTTTAATATATTGACTACTTGGATGAAAACATTATTTTAAAGCATAAATACTTACATATGCACTTCATATTCTATGTTTTAACAGTGTGTAACAAAGGAAGCTACCTTTCTGATACCAGAAAATATGCCTTAAATAAATGGCATTTAAAATAAAATACCTGCAAGTTACACAACTGATGATTTTATATTTAAGAGAACTCTTAATAATGAGGGTGGGAAGTGGGGGACTTTAAAACCAGACTCAAATACGAATGTCTTTTCATTGGTAATGTCCTATCTTTCCAAAGTGTATGCTTGAAAGCTGTGAGTTAGATGTTTGTTCTTTGGCCTCATGATCTGACTAATCACAAGCTTAGAATTTGTAGATGTTATATCAGTGCCATTTTTCCTTAAATTCTGGGTATGTTGATGTGCCATTTGTTTAGGCACAATTTTTTTCTAAGTTTTTTCTTGGTTAGCAGCAATTTAAATAAGATGCAGTAGACCTTGTCTAGATGGAACATTGGATTTATGTGGCTGTGACATGTCAAGTAAATGCTGTTTCAAAGTTTTATTATTGGATGTGAGCAACGAAAACACCAACAAGGAAAATCAATTAATGCCAAACATCATTTTCACACCGTGACATCCTGGGGGTTGCTTAAACCTGGTCAGCCCTATGGGGATGTAGTGGAAGTAGCGTGCAGTAAACAAGATGAGAAAGCTGCTGAAGTACTGAAGAAGTGCTGACACTCCATGGCCTGAACCAGAGGAATTTTGTTCTTACAGACAGCAAAGGTGCTATCAAGTTTGTAAGCCAAACACAGCCTCCAGCTGCTGGCTGAGCCATCACCTACCATGAAGAGGTCAGGGAAGTTCACATGAAGTTGGAAATTTAGATTTTTATTCCCCCTAGTCTGCAGTATATTGATTGATGTTGCTGGCAGTTTTGGCAGCATTTTCTGATCCCAGTGCTCATAGAATCCCCTCTGCTTATGCAGAACAGAATGTTTTGTTGCTGCAAGTAAAGGGCAGTGGCAATTTTAACCCTCACTCTAGGAACAAAAAGCAAAAGCAGAAATCCAACTATAAATGTTCCTAAGCTTTCAAAAACAAATAACAGTTTCTCTTCTGGGTCAGAGTCCTCATCCTGTGTGCTCCAATGGAAAGAAATAATTATTTGTTGAATAAGTGAATTCCTCTCCAGCAGATTTCTCAAGCACTCTAAAGGAGTCTAATACATTTAACAAGACATCTGTGTTGAAAATTTGAAGGAATGCTTATTACTATTTTGTCTCAACCAGTATTTTTCTCTCTATCTATTTTTCAAGAAAAGAAAACATTCATCAGTCTGATATGTGTAAAATATTCTGTTTATTTCTGAATGACCACAGGAAAAATTCTAAAGTTGTGTGTTTACTGGAAATTGTATGAATTATATGAATTATAGTCATGCAAACCCCTTATTTTTATAAACAAGGACTAGCATATGTTTCCAATTTGATGTAAAATAAGGTCATCTTACAGAGAGGCAGAAAACCCTGAATTTCATATATCAGAAGAAATAGTAATTCAGAATAGCTTTAAAGTATATTGCCACAGCCTATGCCAGACACTGAAGATATTTTTTACTCCTTCCTCCACCTGTTTTTGTTTTGTTTTTTTTTTTCTCATACAAAACCACCCTTTACAAGAAGATGGATTTATATCAGGATTTGATTGTTAACTGAATGTAAGTGATGCTTTTCAAGTGACATGTTTGAATATTGAGTATTAGCCATTTCTGGTAGAGTGGGTGCCCTTAAAATATTTGCTCTTGCAATAGTTGCTAATTTTATTCACAGATTACTCCATTTCAAATATAGCTTACGCTGCAAATGACATAGTGAAACCAACAACTCTAGTAACCTTAGAATATAAGGTTATTTGTAGATCTTACATTGTTTCTAGACCAAGTGCTACAAACAGATATCTTTTCACTGCATTCTGAACTATGTCTATGTGATGTGTCAATATAATTTAAACAATACATCCAGGTAGGGGAGAGCTGCTGGAAAGATATTTGAGTGATACTTCTTAGGTTGGACTTTCCAAAGCTTGAGTGGTTAACAGTGAATACTGTTAAGAATATGTCAGGTTCTGCAAATTTCTACTGCAGAAAACCTTTAAACTGTTTGTGTCAAGTTTGGGATGGGTAAAACAGGAACAGATTGGTAAAATAATATAGCAATTTCTAGCTTATCATTGTCTTCCTCGAGATTCCCATGTTGGCAATTAATCTCTGATAAGTAATCTCTAGGCACAATTATATGTGTTAAGTATGTTTGAACATGGATGGGGTTGATATGGATCAGAGATTGCACAGGCTGAATAAAAGGCACCTTAAAAGTGGTTGCCAAATTAGGGAGGGGAAGGAAGTTGAGAAACGTGAATATAGGATATTCTGTGCTAGAAAATCTAGCATAATTTAGTTCACTTGTAGTTTTGTATTGTCTGGACCTCCATTTTTCATAGTAGTTGCATTTATTTACATTTTGTGTATTATTTATTTATTTCCAAGTCATTTGTGAAAATGTACATGCACACATGGCAAGGCACAGAGAAAGCAAAACCTGTGCTGAACAGTTTGTTTGAGACAGTGTTACACAGACTGTCTTTTTTAGGGAGTGATATGGGTGACTAACTTGGTAATGGAGTTGGCAGAGACAGTGTTGGCTAAGTGCTTGGACCAAGAGCTTTGATGTAATAAAGCTGTGCTTTCAAGGCCTTTTCTGCAGTGTTTTGGACAGTCTGGAGATCCAGCGATTACTGCTCCATTATATCAGTCCCCATGGGTATTGCCTGCTGATCCCCACCAAGCTGCTTAAGTGCACTAACTTCAGAGAACTTAGAATTTAACTAATGCAATATTTTTTTTTTTCATTCTGGATTAGATTTATTAATTAGTCTTGCATGGATTTACAAATTGCATGTATTTCATGTTTATTTCTGGTAGGAATGTAAGTGTTCTTTTGAGTTTTAATGGAAGTAGAAAATCACTTTGATCTCTTCTGTATCAATTTCATCTCAATTGAAACCTTTTGCTTTCACATGGATTGTAGTTAGGAGCATTCTGAATAGCACAATTACTGGTAATATCCTTAAAGAATTTTATTTCTGTCACAGGCCCACTCTGCCCACTAAGGCATGATGTATTCAACATCTATTCTTGTGTGTAGAACATATTTAATAATAGTCTGGTATTTCTTAAATTTTCTGACCTGGTATTCTGGAATAACATATTTTGTATATAATTAGAACCAATACTGTTATTACAAAATAACTATCACATTCTCTGGCAATATCTAGCAATTTCTGCTAGACATTTAGTCCCTAAACATTGTGGTAATACTGGTCTTTCCACTCTACCAAGTAGAGTGTTTAGCAATTTACCAACCTCTGTTATTAACATATAGTATAAAAGGTAAATATTGTATCAGAAGGTAGCTCAAAGATATTCAAGAGATTGGTCAATCTTTCAGGCCTGGCAGTACCTTAGCAAGTTATTAACATCTGAGGGGAAAACATGATCAGTACTAGAGTTTATAAATTCTAAATGAAGGTGGGTGTAAAAGAATATTCAATGCTGATCTGATCATTCCACTCCTGTGAACAATGCCAAGACTGTCGAGACTTCTACTAGGAGGGAATATAGCTTTGTTTGTAAAGCATAAAATAATTGTAGTATTTATTAGCCTTTCCCTCCTCTAATTTCTTTGATAAATTGGTAGATATATGGCAAGATATAATAAAAGAATGAATGCAAATCCTTTCATTATCACAAGCTAGAAAATATTTGTGCCTAGATGGGGTTTATGGAGGAATCAGCAGTTAGTAATTATCCAGACAGAATGAATCAGAACAAAAAAAAGCTGGTGTCCTATCACTGGGGAGCACTAAAACCAAATTTAAATTAATATTTAATTCCCACAGAACTCTGTAAGGTTCCTGGTATAAAACTATTTAAAATTGTTTTATACAATCATTATTATATAAGCCTTAAGGGGTTGTTAAAGTCGTGTTTGAAAAATAGAGGGATTTGGAGAGTTCTCTGTGGATTTAATGGTAATTTCGGTACCACTCAAGTGCCCTAAGCTTCATTATTGTACTTTAAAACCTATTTGCATCAGGCTGCTGTGTGTATGTGTGTGAGTTCAGAATGTGTGCACGTGACAGCCAGGGTACAATAAAGCATGTGTGGGTTAGCTTGGACACAGTTTCCATTCCACAGTTATAATCTAATGAAAGTACATAGAAGTTTAATTTAAAAAGCAGCATTGAACTCTAAAGCACTGTAGTGCTAGGACACAAGCTGTGTAGAAAACCACATGGGAAAGTGGTGATTACAATATTGCATTTTTCCTTGTGGGCTCTGTAGGGTTCACATGACGTGCTCTACCGAAGTATGTCTGTTTTCCTTTCCTCAGCAGAACAAAAGTGCTATTGCTGCTTCCTCTGCATTAGCCATGGTGTTTTATTTTGCTCTGTGGACATGCCATCAGTCCTGTCATTTAGTTCTGTTTCAGCACAACATTTAGGTTCATGGGTGCCTCCATCAAGACAAGCAGCACTTGCCTCCATCCCCTGCTGAGTAGCATACTGGCTGGGAAAGGTGACACAGCAGATCTCAATGGGTTCATTGTGTGTGATAGCTAAAAACACTTCCCTACACGAGTTATTAATAAATGATAACTGGTAGAGGCTGGACTATGTAATGGGTTAGATTACTTGGTCTCTTGTAAACAATATCCTATTTCTAAAGGGAAGGCATTGAAGAATTGCTGGTTGTAACCATGCAAATTGGCGTCATTTCAGCAGTTTTGGTCAACTCATAAAGTTAACAGCTTCCAGGGGCAGTGCAAGCAGCACCTTCTGTTTTTCAGCCTTTACCCCAGCCTGCTACAGCTATAAAGAAAGACTATGAATGATTTTATTATGAATCACTGTGCTGATGCCAAGTAAAGTTAAACCAGCTCTCCCCTCCACCGAAGATCCTAAGGGTTTGCCTGTAATTCTGGCCCCTTGCAGACTCAGCAATGGCCAAGCTGATCTGTCTCTGTAAGAAAGGGCAGGAAAGTGGAGGGTTGTATAAAACCAGGTACTTTGCCACCCAGCTGGCTCATTTGACATACTGAATTAAGCTCTTTTGGGGATTATCAGAAGTACTTATTGGAGAGGCTCACAGCAGTGAGCTCCAGGGTGAGTTGAGATCAAAATCATGAATGGCAGAGAAGGGAGCTGAAGAGAGGGAAGCATTGTCAGTGCTGCTGAGAGCTCGAGCATGAGGAGCTCTCCTCCTGTGAGGATGTGTTGACAGGGTCACTGATGGCTGCACTGGAAACGAAAGAGGCCAGCACTGGGTGGGAAAAGAGGGCTCTGACAGCTTGTTTAAAGGATAGTGGGACACATGAACCCTGGCCTCAGTGGGGGTAAGTCTAGCAGTGTTTCTCTGGTTATCAAAAAGCCATCCTGGCTCATTTAGGGTACAGCCAGTAATGCCCAGTTCTCCTCTACATGTGGGAATTGGAGGCAGCTCACTTGCCCGGCCCATGAATTGCATTTTGTGGGGCTTATAGACCCATGGTACATCAAAAGATATTTTAAAGCTGGTCCTGTCTCTATTGCTAAAGAATTTATTGCTCATAGGAAAAAAAATATCAGTGTAGGCTGACATAAACCCATGCACTGCAATTTAGAATTCTAAGCTGTGTGATGTTACCATCACATAGATGACACTGTAGTTGCTCTCTGTAGCTATCAGTTGTTTCTCACTATGATATGTTTTGGTATGATAAAGTGTACACAAAGAAACAGACCTGCATTTTCTAATTTTCAAGATTTCTAATGCATTTCATCTAAACAGATAAACCATAACATATGCAACTTTCCTGTAGATTTTTTAATTTTACAAAATTATCAGAAAGTAATTAGGGCGACAGTATTAGACTTAAAAATTTGCCTCTAACTGAAGGACTTAATTTCATCTTGTTATATACATGTAAATTTGGAGTAAGTTCAGATCCAGGAACTTAATTTTCAGCATGTATAAATGTAGAGACTAGAGACACTGTCCTTTTCTTGTGAATGAAAATATTATTGTATTAATTAAAAAATAATCAGATTTTTCATAAGTAAGATTTCTAACCACAGGAAAAGATAATAATTAGAACAAGACAATGATTTTTCTTTCATGGTTATAAAAAAGGAAGAAGGGAAAATCACATGAGCATTTGTACCAACAAGAAAACAAACCTACAGCTTTTAGGCAGAGTTCTAGATTCTCTTTTTTGTAGTTGTGCACATATACATCCTACTCGTGGTTAGCTGGTGATGAGAAGATGGATTAATTTTCACATCCTATCAGCATTTAAAAAACCCCCAACCCAAACCAACGACCTTTTACTCTGCTCTGTTTAAGTACCACAAATGCAAGACACAGTGAGATACAAAATTACTTCCCAAGTCTTAAGGAAAAAGGTATTTTACTTTATGACAAGCAAAAGTTAAAACTGTGGAGAAATCAATATTGAAAAAGGTGATTATTTCTATTGCTGAATAACCAGAAAATAAGTCTCTCTAATGTTTTGACTGTAGAGAAGTCGCTTCAACTGTATTCTGCTTATGCCATGTCTTCTAGACTTGCTCTGTGGAGAACAGGTGGTTTCCCCTCAAAACTAAATATCCCCAAGTTTCTAAGCTGTGTTTTCTTAATTTTGGGCAGTTTTTTGGTAGACTTTTGCACGTTTTCTCAGGATTCTTTTTATTTGCTTAAATGAAATTCCCTAAGATGCACTTCATTGTGCCTCGAAGGAAATGTATTTAGGTATAGTTATTTTTAGCCAGCAACAGAAGTGGGAAAAAACCCCAACTTTTTGTGTGTTTTTAGCAAGAGTTTCCCTGAAATAAGGTTTAACAAGATTCTCTTTGTCACTGTTTCATATTACATTCCCTCTTCCAGACAATAAAAATAAGTTTACATCTTGGAGACTATAGTTGAGTAATCATAAAATGAAATGTATGATGTCAAGGTTAAAATAAACAAGTTGAAAGCAATCTGGCACTATGATAAAGGACTTGTTCAATTGTGAGAAATGGCCAAACAGATAAAAGGGGAAAACCAAATATGGGTAAACACAGACAAAATTCCTAGGAATGGAGTTTTCAACTTTTTCATTAGACTAAGCCTTAGCTATGGCATAAATATTTTTAAATTATGTTTTCCAGAAAACATAATAGTAAAGTATTTCTAAGTTATTGGCTGATCAAATGACCACTGTAGAATTACAATTTCCTACTTACTCCATACAAATTATAACTGAGAAGCCAGTTTAAGTGGTGTAATTAACTTTTTATTGGTACTTTTTCCTTCAGAAATTGCTAAACTTCAGAGCCCAGAGAAAATAAAAAGATTTTCTATCCTAGCCGCTCTTTTGAGAAGTACCTACTGGTTTCTAGATAGTTCTTGGGCAGATAGGATTCCCCTAAAATGTGAATGATAGAGCTTTTGCAGAATTCCAGGTGAGTGAGGGTGCTCTGTAGTCTGGAGGAGCAATTTGATACCATGCCAGTCTTCTTCTCCCCTATCTTGTATCTACTGTTGAGTATTTGTTGGCAGCAGCAGGTGCTCAAGCCTCAGAGAAAATGGGAGAATTCCCTTCCTCTCCTGATTCTCAGGTTTCCATCTGACAGCAAAAATATCTTGTGTCAGAAGAGTTCAGCAAGTCAGTGCTTAGCAGTGGAGTGTCCACCCTGACAGAAGGGAAGGTAGAGGGACACATGGAATTGCTGAGAACAGGGCTTGCTGAGAGCTAAGCACTGACTTGCTGAACTCTTCTGAAGACTTGGCATATCTGGAACCTAGAGCATGATCATGCTTATAAATGTAGCTTATATATGCTACAGGCTTTTACTGAATGTCTTGATTTATTTTGTGAACTGTTCAGTCAGCATGTTTGCTGTAATTCTTAAAAACATCATCAGCTCAAAATCACAAGAATAATTACTTTATTAGGTCTTCTGCTGAGACCAAGGATTATGGTAATAGCAAATATGTAATCTATTTTGATTTTTGCCCTTACATTAGATAAATGACCACTATTACTGCTCTGGTGGTTGTTTACTCAGCAAATGAACTTCATGCCAATTCACTTTATTGTACTTCATAATTTATTTGCTCAGTGTTGTTTATAGTGTGACTAAGCTGATGAAGGCTTTATCATGCTTGCATTGAGAATGCTGTGAAGAAAGCCAGACTGATTGGTATGTGCCCATTGTAGAGGGAATATTCCACTGTGGAAAGCCACTAAAAACTCGATACATATATATAAGAAACAGCACTACTCGAAACTGATGACCTTGTAAACTCACAATTTCTTTCATACACTTTTTATTTTCTCAAAATAACCCTTTCAATCTCAACTTCTGTCTCTTATTTAGGTATTTTTTCTGTCACTGTCAGATGAGTTAATTCCCAGTTCCAGGATGACTCCACCTTTTTCTAATACAAGCCTCTACCCCGCTGTGCTGTTATCTTGGCTATCTTCTATATGCACAGATCTTCTAGTAAATTCTGTGCAGGAAGGCATGCAGGGTTGAATTCTTCAGGCTCTGCTCTTTTGTAAGTCCCCATCCACACACAGTGGCTTTTCCAGTCTGCAACCACCTGGGAGAAGAGCTGGTCTGTACAAGTCAGGAAGGGAGGTTTGCACTCTTAAATCCAGTTACAGCAATGAGTAGCACCAAGTTTTGCTCAACTCATCTGGAAAAAGCAGCTGCCTTCTTCCCACCAATAAGTCATCATTGTCTGAAACGGCCAGGCATTCCAGAATAAATGCTTAGAGCTGGCATTTTCAAACAGAATTTCATACTGCTGTTAATATAGCTGGTTCTTGGATTAATTGAGGCCATAGATGCCTCTGTTAAGCTGGAGAATATTTGTCAAATAACATAGTTTGAGTCTGGGAGTGTCTGTACTATTTGACTTTTCACTCATTGAACTCTTATTCTGCTGTAATGATAAACAAGAGAAAATTGGAGCTGACCAGGGAGCATGACTTGCAAGAGAAAAACATACAATAAAATACAGCAATTACTGGAAAATATCAAAGAATTTTTTGTGGAACCTTTTGGATAAATTTGGTGGCAGTTTGAAGAGCTGAAGCCAGTATTGGAGCCAGTAGACAGGGGCATGTGCCCATCAAGGATTAATCATGAATCAAAACACATGAAGAAAAAAAAGGATGAGCTTTACTTACTATGGAGCTGTATTGTTATGGTCCTCATTAGCATGGGCAACCTGGTTAGCTGAATGCCATTCCATGCCTCCTCTGTGGCTCCTGTTGACTTTTTTCACAAGAATCTTGTTTTTGATATTGTTTATCTTTTATTGTTATTTACTATGATGTTTGGGTCTGGTATTACTTGTTTGGAGAAAAATGTACATATTAGTGCACTTAATAGGTTTATTTAATATGTTTATCTGGTTAAAGAATGGCTGATGTAAGAGCCCATGACAGGCCAATCTGAGTTTTTAAAAATAGGACATGACATTAGAATCACTGTTCATTCATATTGATTCAGTTTATTTTGCATGCAAACTGGATGACAGAAATTGCATTTTACCTAAATACAAGACACTTGCCTCTGTCTCATGGCACTGTTTGGGGTTCAGATACATAAACATTTTAAGTCTGAAAAGGGTGCTATGAGGAATAAGCATCTTTGTCTTCATTGCACAAATTATGCATTGGGTTTGTCTCATGAATTAAATCAGAGAATCATTTAGGCTGAAAAAGACCTTTAAGCTCACCAAGTAAGCCTAACACTACCAGGGCCACCACTATGTCCCAAAGCATCACATCTACATGTCTTTCAAGTATCTCTGGGACTGGTGGCTCAGCAGATCAACCACTGCCCAAGGCTTATTCTACTGTTGAAATGAAGAAGTTCTTCCAAGTCTCAAGTCTAAACCTCCCCTGGCACAGCTTGAGGCCATTTCCTCCAGTCCTGCATTTGTTACCTGGGAGAAGAGACCAACCCCCTCCTGGCTACAGCCTCCTTTCAGGCAGTTATAGGGTGTGATAAGGTCTTCCCTGAGCCTCCTTTTCTCCAGCATAAACACCCCCAGCTCCCTCAGCTGCTCCTCACAGGATTTGTGCTCCAGACCCTTCATCCGTCCTTCTCCGGACTCGCTCCAGCCCCTCAATGTCCTTCCGGCAGTGATGGGCCCAGAATAGGACACAAAATTTGAGGTGTGGCCTCACCAGTGGCAAGCACAGAAGGACAATCACTGCCCTGGAGCTGCTGATAGTGCAGGCCAGGATGCCATTGGCCTCTTCTTGGCCATCTGGGTTCATGGTGGGTCATACAAGAATAGTTTGTGTATGTCTTCTGCAGCAAAAGACTGTTAGTGCTGCATTTCACTATTCTTACTCTTTTCACTACAGTATAATATGATAATATTTCAAAAATAATCCTCTACATTTTAGATTATAGTTCATAAATCACCTTTCAATTGTTACACAAACATTTCTTTATAAGTATATGTAATTCCTGGATTAACATCTGTCCAATAATTTTTCAGTTTGTATCAGCAATAAAAACCAGTTACAGCAGAAATAAAATTTTAATTATTATTTTTAGGACAGAAAGGTGATTTTGGTACACACATGTAAGATCTTCTGCTAACATAATCTGTATACTGACTACAAACAGCTTGATTGCTCAATCCTATGGCTTTATTTCTTTAAGAGGTCCCTATATTTCTGCTAATGTATGCTATTTTCCACAGCCCAGAGAGCTGATAAAGATAGTGGATGTCTGCAAGCAGAAACACCTGTTCTACAAGAGCCAGCAAAGACTCATTCACTGTTATTGATTTGCATGGACAGTCATCCTTAAAAAAACACATGACAACAAAGAAGTACTTGGTATCTGACACATCGGTGGGGATGGAGCAGCCCTGGAGTTGTTTGCTCTGCTGGTGTTTGTGATGGCAGAGTGTCTTTCTGTGCCAACAGCAACCCAGCCCCTCTCAGTGTGCTGCTCAGTCTCCCCTGTGAGCTCTTACAGGCAAACACAGCTACAGTCATAGCAAATGTGAGCCGGCTCTTGTGTCTGGTCATCTCAGAGTACAGGCAGCTCCAGCCCACAGGGGCTTACAACAGGTGGTGTCAATAAACCATGTATTTCACCCATCCTTAAGAATTACACAAACATCATTATTTTAGAGAGAAAGGAAGCCTCCAGGCAGAATGAACCAGGAACTTAAAGCCAACTGTTTGCACCCAGAGTGGGATTAGTATATGATCAAAGACTGAACCACTGAGTATTCACAAGATCATGTTTTATCATTTGTCATTCCTAGGGTAAATATTTTGACAGAGTGAGAAACATACAGAAGCAGCCTAGCTCAAGCACTTGACACCTCAAGAAGGAGAATTCAGGCATGCAGGATCACATATTGCCAGCCCAAGGTCTCACTCAGCTGTTTGGATGCAGCAGGTGCAAGGCAGGAGTGCCAGTCTGTCAGAAGGCATTCTGTACGTGACTTTTTCTATGCACTTGATAGATGTTTCTGATCCTGGAGGCAGGATAGAGCTGGGCTTGAAACATCATGATGTTTAGCAGGTATAAACCTATTTTCACAAGACAGACATGACCTAAGGATGCTTAAGTATCAGGATTCTAAAACATTCAGTGAAATATGGAGAGAAAAGAAATACAGAATAAATCCAAGCAACCTCTGAGAAGCTCCCACAAATTTTAAATGTTTCTTTGTCTTCTTCCTATTTGATGTCAGTAAATTTGTATTTTGGACATGGAAGATAAATAGAAATCTATTGAACTTTCCAGAATGCCTCAGTGTCTGTGTGGTCAGCACACAAATTAGTAACTTTGGCAATTTGTATTACAAATTATGTGGATTCTGTGTTATAACTATGTTCCCTTTGTTGCTGTACCTAACCTTTGCCTGTGATGCAGAAGGTGCTTATGAGGTGAATAAAAATATCAAGCAGATGGTGACATTCCCTGCAATTATCTTATCTCCAGAAGTCTGTGACTACTTTGCTTGAAGCAGGCTCATAGTCCCTGACTAAAAGTTCTTACATGAACGTGTGTGATTGCTTTTAGACTTCTTATATTGTGTTGAAATTAATTTAAGAGGTTAAGTGAAGGTTTGTGTGAATACCCCCTCCTGTTCAATCTCTACTTGTGATGTGCTGACTTCCTCTGATAGTGCTCTCTCCCCTGTTCAGAGAGGCCAAGTACTGGAACAGAAAAATAACCAAAAAAAAGAGTTTTATATTGATATATATATTAATAGCCCTGATGGAGCCTAAATAAATGGCTAGTCACATCTTTTGGCCAAACACTAGAACACTCAAACCTGAAAGGGCTCAGCTTTTGTGTTTCATACCCATTTCTAAGAAAAACAGACTCCAGGGCACATTTGTGATAGAGGAGCTGAAGCCTTTCTCTGAGTGGTTCCTGTGAACTTCTCTGAGATGTGTTTCATGGTCATCCTCAATTAGCAGCATAGAAAGAATGAAAAACAGCCAGAGCAAACCTGTGCTGTGTGTTGGAGATAGTTTCTCTCAAAGCATTTGAAATAGCAGACACAGCTGGAGATAATTTCCTTTTCCAAATAAACATCACAACCTGATCTTGCTCTTCAGACACTTTAAAATTCCATTTTCTTCAAAAATTTATCCAAAGCAATATATTAGTTAAAAGATCTTAAAAGCACTATGACTAAAAGGGCTCTAGGGAAACAAGATGAACTGATTAGAAATTTTTCTGTGGTTTGATAATTCTGCAACACTTATTCTTATATTTTTGGTACATCCAAAAATAAAGTATTCATTACTCTATAAATAACTTGTTAGCTAGAGAAGCAGAGTGATAGACCATGTATTATAATTTTGGGTTGGTATGGTTTAAACGATGTGTTCTAACTCCTACAGGGTATTCCTGTGTATGTGTATAGCTTGAGGAAAGGTCTAGTGACTGCCTCTGTCTATTTATTAATCTCAAGATTCCTCAAACAATCATTTTTATCCATGTGAAGGAATAAGTCCCAGAAGGATGTGTTGGGGATTAGCAGGCCAAACCTATGTCAATATGCCTTGTTTTATACTGAGCCTGGAATGAATCTATAGAGAGACAGCAAGGATGAAGAGCAATTGCTATAAGGTCAATAAGCCTTTGGAAGACAACCATTCCTAAAAGTATTGCTAATTCTTATAATATCCTTAATGACCCACTGTCTCTGAGGAATATATGAAATGAAGTTCAGATATAGTACCTCTGAAATTGAGATTTTTGTAGCTGAGCTCTCAAATCTGTGAGTAGGGATGGTATGTAGTCCAGATCAGAGGTCTTCCAATCTTAGTCAATTTTAGATCACATAAATGGATATACTTGTAAAAGTGTGCTACTTTCATGATGTACTAGGCAAACACTGTGAGAAGACATTGATTTTCAGAGGATTTGAACTCCAATTCTCATTTTTAAGACCATTTCTTGGCGTTTTATTGTCCTCAATAAGACTGATCAACAACAGGGAATATCTTTGAGCTGCCATTTTGTAATCAGTTGCTGCAGCTTTTGGAATCCACCACAAAATTTTTTTTCTCTACCTGAATAAACCTGTGGTATCCTTTTCTCCCAGCCTGTCTGCCTCCAGCCTATCTGTATAATTTAGTCTCTATAGAACAAAGAGAGTTAGTCTTCAGTCTCCTCCAGATGCCTTCTGCCTTCTTATCTCACAGCCCCCTTAAAATTTACTACATAAATTCATGTTTTGTACAGCTTTATTATTTGCAAGCAATAACAAGACTTCTAGAGCTTGAAAGAAGCAAAAATTCTGCCATGGCACATTCCCCAAGAAGAAAATCTCTTCTAGTGTATGGTATATACCGCTTCTTCTACAAGGTTAAAAACATGAAATATCACAATAAACTCCTATTTAAAGTGATAGTCTTGTTCAAGTATTGTATTCTGGACAGAAAGTTTGCTCCAGTGCAAGTATTGCTTTGAGCTCCAGTAACATATAACTAGGTCATCTACTCTGTAAAAAAAGTCTCTACATATTATACACACAAGTTTAAAACAAGAGCTTTTTATGAGCATGAGGACAGTGATAGTGAATGTGGTTTGTATTTGTGTTTTGATACCTCAGGACCTTTTTAGAAATGATGTATAGAATTGTCCATGGCAGCCAAGGTGGGACACTTTGCTCTGTAAAGTCTGTGAAAGGGAACTTTTAAATGGATTAACCTCATTGATTTTTGCTGGAAAGAGATAGATAAGAGATAAGCTAAGAGATGTAGCACATAAGGGAGATGCTGAATCTGGTAGCCTGACAGAGGTGACCCTGCTGCACCTCCACACCCTGGGTCCAGCAGGTAGTGGGGCAGAGCATGTATTCCCAGCAGGCACACAGACACAGGAGTCCATGTAAGGAGTACATGTGTCACACAGATAGACACAGATAATCAGCACCTGCACAAACACAAAATCATCAATGCCACATCCTCTTCCCTTCCCTGGCTGATCAGGAAAATGTCTGTTAGTGTGGGTACCCCAGGAGCTGGTCTGCCTGCTCTCCTGTGATGGGCCTGAGAGGAGCTGGGGTTGGATGTTATTGGAGTTCCCTCCTTTGCCATTGCTCCTCCACACTGCTTTCCTCTGTGGAGGGCACCTTTTCACTGCATCAGCTGACATGTGTAGTATAGAACTAAAAATTACCTGCTTTGAAATACTGGGTAGAAGTGTAGTGAACTGGTGTTTGAAGAGGTTAATAGAAATCCAGAGACAGTAGCTGCTGTAGAGTACTTATAGGCAATCTGCAGCAGTTGGTAAATGTTAATAGCCAGCATGCAGGCTACAAGGGTAATGACTCTCCTTCACATGATGAAATAAAAGTGCCAAACAAGTTGTACTTATTTTTACCTTTGCAAGCCTTATGTATATTGTATTTTTCAGCAGAAAAATGATGTAGGTTCTGAGTGTCCGTTTGGCAAATTACATCTGCAGATTTTATCTTTATGTCTTCCTGTTTTCTATTCTGAATGTTAAAAAGATGATTATATATAATAGTGATAATACTAAGAACAGTAGTAATAACATAGAGTGTGGTCTGATTGAATAGCCATGCTCATGCAGAATGGTGACTGACTGAATGCTTATACAGCACCGCAAACCATGGAAAAGCCTCGGTTGGAAGGGGCTTTAAAGATCCTTGCTCCACTTTGCCACTGGTTCCTCTCATTAGGCTTTGTGTTTCTTATAGAGGTGGTGAATCTTGTAATTGTTTGGAGACATGAAAATAAGATGAATTCCATCAGACTTCATAGATTTTTTCACTTGCCTCCAATGGGTGGGTGAGACATGAAAGCTTAATGCATGTATCTGATGTCTGCTAAGACTGAAAAAGATGACTTTCCAAGACCTCTAAGATTTTGGGCTTGGGAACATGCTCATGAGCAGTGGAAGGTCACAGCTGATACTGAGCAGCTGGGCCTGTTTTGAAAGTATGTGGTCTGGGAGCAGTAAGATAAACAGCAGCTCATCAGAGTCCTACTAAAAAATAAATAGAGCATGTTATCCCCAACTTTTGAACAATTAGGAAAAAGTACCATCATGTTGAGCATGGACTTTATTATAGTTTTAAAAAAGTGTCCAGAAGGCCCTGATTTGTGGGAAATTAGTTTTGGTCTGGAGGAAGAGAACAGTACTGTTCATAGTGGTTTGGTTATTTAGCCCATGCTCTTAGCAAAAACTGCGATTGGTTTTCACTTAAATCAGCTTCCCTTATGAACAGCTGATATTCCAAGTTCAGTTCATGGACGTGACTGTGTATTCCAGCTAATTATTCCTAAAGATTTTTTATGACTAAGTTTAAACATTTATTCTGCAATTTTCCTCCTTCTGTTTATAGCTTCATACAAAAATGGCACCACAGAACGCTGGTCTCTGAGCTGCATATGAAGTTAATGGTCCTGAACTGGACTCACATAATTTGCCATGTATTTGGCCCCTCTTCTCTTTTTTAAGAACAAATTATGATAACATCTATTGGTTTTCATTTTAATGCACTAGAATTAGCTGTAATAGAAGTTTTCCAAAGCACTGTAAGGAGAAGTATATAAAGTTATGCCAAAAACACTATGAATAATAGATCTGAAAAAAATCCTGGAAGTGCATGGGTTCCACTATGAGATTGCATTAGACAGAACTCATTTGACAAATTTACTATGTTTTAGAGAGTATTTTTTTTTTTCTGTACAAGTTTTGCTCTAAGGAACCAGAAATCCACATGCTGTATATCAGCTGTTGGGTGGGAAATTTGTAAATGTTTAACAAAGGAAATACATAAAATATAGCAGATTTTTAAAAAAACCCAGAACTTGTCTGTTGCTTTGTTGAATGTGAAAGAAATACCTGGAGAAAAGTAAAGAGCTAGTTTCTTCCTTGTTAGTTTCTTCTACACACACTCTATAAATGTTTATCTTCAGACTGTCTCCACAAACGGCTCCAAACGATCAAGAAGTGTTAGTGTCTTCAGGGCAGCTATTAGAACTTAACTTTTCCTGTATTCCATACTTTAGATGGTTAGAAAAATTAGGATTGAAGAGTTGAAAAAAAGAATTACATTCACTGCTCCTTCCTAATTGGTCGTGTACTGAAACTGAATGGAACATAGATAAGAATAAACATAGGCATATTTAAGAAATTTTTACAACATGCAGGACAAATCACCAAGATAATGTTATTTTAAACATGATAATTATAACATGCTAACATTTTCTTTACTCAGCTATACTCACTGAACAGCAAAGTCAAAATGCAACTGATACTTTTAACTGAGATAGTGGATTTTACATACGTATGCATTCAAAGTTACCTGATGTTCTTTCTTGACTGAAGTGTTTTACAAATATGTTTTGCTATGTATGTGTCACAGAAAAATGTATATTTTTTAAAATCACAACAGACATCTTAAAGATATCTGTAAACACTAAGGGACTTTGCCTTGTCTGAACTTTGATGACGGAGTAGATGTTTTTCCAGAATTCATCTTTGCAAGCTGCTTCAAGCAGAAGACTCAAGTACAAAACATCTAGTGTAGTTATTCAAGTTGTCTCTGATTATGTCAGAGGTCATGTTAACCTTCTAACTGAGCAACTAGAAGTGCATGGGAAACTCAGATAAACACCAGGGCATCTCCCATACTCCTTGCCGTTTCTCTGTTCACATTGAGCCTGTGGTTTGGTGATTGAGCTGGAATGGCTGCCAAAAGGAGACATTCAGGAATGCTCTTCTGGGGGGTGAAGGCAGAGGGTGCACTGTGCCTTCCAGTGACAGCATGATTGTAGATGTTGTTGAACCAACTGTGAAACCATCCCCCAGGGTACCACAGTGTGTAGGAGAGAGTATACAGGGGACTTTAGAATGAACAGGGAGTCCAACCCTAATACTCCATCAGAGAGTTCATTGCTGGTAAGATAGACACAACGTCATCTTCAGACCAGGAGTGTTTTGTATAAGTACTGTAATTTCCATCTCCCCTCTTGCATTTCAAAACTACTAGAGATTATTAGATTGAATCCAGATGATTGTGAGATAGAACTGATTTACAGCTCTGTTCCCCTGAGTGGAAAAGAGTGACGTCAGTTTCAGTCAAAGTTGCGGTCATTATTTTTATAAATCCTTGTAAGTGTCCTTTTGTCTTACTTTCAGTACGTTGAGCAATATATTTGCTCAATATATTACAAACATGATTGACTAGATATTTCTGATATAAAAGTGCTTCTGGAAAATGTACACTGGTTAGTTTCCATAATATATTTCATATTACTGTTCTCTTAGTAGCTCTCAGAAGGGAAACCATCACTTAAGCCATTTGTCCAATCTGGCTGTAAATCAGGGGACACTACACTGCAGAAAATATTCCTTCATTGGCAGGGACTTCAATGAGATGACCTCATCATTTTTCCATCTTCAATATAGAGGTGTCTAAGACTTATTGCAATCTTAATATAAATTCAAGACTATGGATATGTTTTTATGACTTATTTTCACGACAATGACAAAAAAAGGCTAGCTTAAGTACAGGATAGCTTTATAGTGTCAGGATATTAAAATATGTCTATCCAAGCTTATGGTGAAATTTAAGTAGGAAGCATCTGAAAATGACTATCTCCTCATCCTGATCTTTTCTAGTATATAAAACCAATTAATTCCATTACAGAGAAGCAGTGTTTTTCCTGTCAATTCAATACATGACTTGAAAAGAAAATTTCAGTTCCAGGATTATTTTAAAACAATATAATTTGCTAATCTTTCAGAATCAGATGGCATATAATTGCTTCCCATATTATGACAAAGGTTTAAAGTAGGAGCCAAATCTAACAAAGAGCCCAGGCCTGAAAGAGACTTCTTGTCGGCTTTGTTCAGAGAAGTAGTCTGCTTACATCTTCCCCAATAGTTCCCTTATCCTGAGAATTTAGATGTCAGTAAGAATGACTTTTACATCCTGAAAACTCCCAACATTTAACCTAATGGCTAGATGTCAACCCTCCAACTAACTGCTCTGGAAACAAGGGAAAAAAAAAGTGACAAATTTAGTATCTCAAATGACTTTTTGATATTACTGGAGAAGATAAACCTCAAAAGACTTTCAGAGATGCTAGTAGGAGGCTAACAGTAGCTAATACTGAAAGATTACTGAGATGCTTAGAGAAAAGCTCAGAACAATTGAGGAGCTAAAGGTGTGAGGAGAATATCTCAGTTTGGGAAAGGAGGTCAAAAGGGCATTTCTTAAGAGTGAGAATGAAGGCTGGGCAGGACCACAAAATTAAGAGTTATACCAGACAATGCAGCAAAAAGATGGAGTCTGGAAACCAAATGGAAACACAAAATGGGATTAACAACACCGTCTATATTCTATAGATCCTGATAAAGATGAGGTGGTGAAACTTAACATTGTCATGCAAAGCCCAGTTGTTTTTCAGTGCAAGAAGTTTTCTGTGGAAGAAGACATGAACTGTGGCAAACAAGGGACTGCTGTGTCCTCGTCTCAACTTTGCTCCAACTGTACATATAAGTCATGTGCAGAATAGGCATCAGGACTAATATGACATTCCTGGAATCCAGACCTTTTCAGTGCGTGATAGGTCAGACCAGTGAAATTATCCAGGCTACTGTCTACAGGATGTTGGACCAGTTCCTGAGGTTATAACTGCTACCCTTTCTGACTTAATCACATTTTCTCTTGGTTTTGCCATGCAACAAGCAAATAGTTTTAACTGTTGTTTTGCCATACCCTTTCTCAAGGCTGAGATCTTGGGTGCAGTCCTGTTTGCACTTGCCAGCAGATGCAGTGATTATGCAATGGCAGGGATGACCATGGTGCTTGTTTGTGCTTTTGTTTTGCAGCTGTGGTCAGCCCTTCAGAGACTCCTTTAACCAGGACCATGAGATGGCCCTTCAAGTTTCCTTTAATGATACTCACTAGGTGATCAAGAAACGCTCTCCAGCTACATCACAGAAGCCATCCCAGACTTCCAAAACAGTGACAAATTGCATCAAGCATACCAAACACCTAAAATTTTGTATAAAGCATGTTTCTTTGCCTCTTGCTGTGAGGATGTTCTACATGTTCAATACATGTAGCACATAAAGGCAGGAAATCTCAAGATGAATACACAATGTGCCTTGGAGTCACGGTGTCTAGGGAAACACCAGTGCCTGTGGCTTCTGCCTGTACTTCCTGGGAGGGAGTGTCTGATTACATTAAACTTGGTGGTGATCCCCAGGAGCTCTCCAGAGAACAGTTTGAGAGTTGTGCATTGATTAGATCTTGCCTATGCAAAGACCCTTTCAGGTATATATTCTCACACATCTGAGAATACTACTTGTGAATATAATATCTTTGGGATGAGTTGGTACAGTTGCAATGTTAACATGGTTGGCAAAAAGTAGTTTGAGGCTGGGAGGATACTGTTGGTAGGAATTGTCTGGGAAGAAGGATGGAATTGACTAAATGGGGTCATCATCCACAACCAAAGAGGGGAAATAGGAGACCCAGGATGTCTGGTGATCCAGATGGAGAGAAAATAGAGAGAAAGGAAACATGAGAGGCAAAAACGGCTATATAGCTAAAGGAGCTATATGTGAGCAAACATAGAAAGGAGGAGAGAGGGAAGAGGAAGGTAGAAGAGCTGTTGGATATCCAGGACTTCTGTAGGGAAGAAAATTACACAAGGATGAGAGGAATATGTGAAATGTGATCCTTATTAAGGCAATGATGAGGAAAAGTAACATCTCTCCCAAATGTTTGTATTTTCAAGTGAAAATATGATTATTTATAATAGATATCATATATTTCTAACTTCCAGATAAATATTTTAAATGCCAAATGCATATACCAATGAAGTTAATAACAAAACTGTGGGTCCAATCAGTGCAAGATGCTATCAACACACATATGTACATATAATATGTATACAACACTGCTAGGGGGAAAATAATAGTTTTACTTTGTTGTCATAAAAATAGCCAAAAATAACTTTAGGTATTTTCCTCGCCTTCTCCCCTGTATTTTCTATCAGTATTCAAAATGGCTGCATGTCTTGAAGAATTCAGAGCTGGCTGCCCATTCATGAATGCCTCCTTAGTTATTTATCATAGACATAAGTGTTGGACAAATGTTTTTCTTGAACTATGCAGTTGTTGTTTCCATTACCTTATTTCCACACTGCTGGCTGCTCTTCTGTGTCTTTTGCTGGCACTAATTTTTTTCGGGTCCCATGATTCCATGGCTTAACTTCTCCAGAAGACCAGGTATTAGGAAGGTAAATAGGTATGATCACTGGCATGAAAGGTGGAAGAGACGCTTTCATATTTGCAGGAATGCAGTTGCAGAGAAAAAAGTCCCATAGATTCTTCAGAGCCCAGGAGAGACCAGTATATCCAGTCTGTTTACCAGGCACAGTCTGTAGATTTTTGGAATGTATTAAAAAACCACAGGATATTAAATTTAATCACTCCTGTTTCTAAGTACATGATGTTTCAGTGCTTATTTTGATAAGAAGTGTCTTGGAAACTTCTGTGTAAGGACACCTATAATATAACACTTGTGGAACCCCAAGACTAACAAATTTAAGTAGTGAACAAATGAAAGAGTGATTGTTAGAATGAACTCACTGCTTAGGTGAGTTCTGACGGGTTGTCTTTTTGTTTAGAAGAGGAAAGGATTTGCTTGATTTGGTTATTTTCCAGAACCACCTTTTTGGGTTTTCACATTGAAGGAGGAAGAGCATCACCTCCACAAACGAGAAGTTCAATTATAGTTCACAGCTTACTGGTCCAATTGAAATAAAATTGTTTTTACAGGTATGTAAATGTGCTTCAGTTGTGTAGGATCTCCACTTTTAAGGTAATGGTGGAAACATGAGCCTGTGCTCATACACTGACTGTTGAATCAGTCTTTTGATGCTTTGCTGCTGCTGACAGGTTTCTTTTGCTTGTGTATAATTTCCTGCTGAGACTGGGAGAAGTGTGTGTCTCTGTGAACCCATGGAGTGTGGAAGGTGTTTGGCTGCAGGGTTGGAAGTGCTCAGAGACCTGTTGCAGCTGCACTCTCAAATCCTGGTCCTTTTCTATGAGGCTGTGGGGAGAATGGTTTGCTCTGACTGATGTGTTCAGCACTTCTCTGTCTGCATGTGCACATCGATCATAAAGGCGAGTCTATTGGGTCTCTCTGGATTTAAAGCTTCCATATCTTCCCTTTCCTCCCAGTTTCTCCGGTCTGAAAGCGGCACACTCTTCATTAGAGGACAAGTCTGTTTCCTCTCTATGCTGCACTTGGAATACAGCTGTCAGCAGTGCCAGCTGCAACACTGTAATTAAACCACTAGTGTTTTTTACTGTACTTATTATTCGTTGCAGAAGAGGTGTGTTTTCTTACAATTTGTTCCTGAGAAAATAATTTTTCAGTAATATTATTGCCTATTTAAGGGCCTTGATACCATGTCTGTGACTTCCACCTTCACAATGCCCATTGGTAAGAGAATGTTTTTGAAAGACGTTCGTTAAGGACACATAAACTTTTGTCATAGGCTTTTATCCAGTCTATCCTCCTATGAGGGGGATCATTCAGGAAATCTGTCAAGTATACTGAGAAGAGGGTTTCTGAAGAGATAACAGCAACTTTCAACATTCTTAAATGATTAGTCATCAAAATACATTAGCATCGGTTTTGAAAAAGCCTCTGTTTATAGTGTTTGGGACATGGGTACTAAGCTATGTCACTTAAAATTATTCTCCCAGAATATAACAGGAGGGAGAAAATACTGTTCTGATCTGATAATTTTGTTTGACCTCCTGAGTGAGAGACATCTACATGAGATAAGTGAAGGTGATTTTCCTATAACTGGCTACATCTTGTATTCTGATGTGTTGGACACTCCCCATGCACTCTGGCAATTTTTAACTGAGATTAGATGGTACTTGTGAACCCCAAAAATAGCATGGACTAACCTGAGGTGAATGTGTTAAAAAAGAGGCTGAGTGCAATATATAACTCAAATCTCCACTTTCTAAGCAACTTGATCAATAATACATTGTGTCCTCTGGAGCTAGAAGATGCCCGCAACACCATATTGTATAAAACAAATTCAAAATTCAAAAAAGAAAATTTAAAACTTGAACTGATTGTCACAATATAGGAATTTACTTTTATGTTTTTAGCACTTATCAGCTTCAAATTACACCTAAAAGAGAATAAATTCATTCTTTGCTGTCAATTTGTAGCACTTTTTAAAAGCTTCTTCTGATACTCTGGAATCTTTGAATCAATATCTTAATCTTCTGTTCCACTTCAAACATAATGATCTTTGTGTTGTAGTCTTCTTTTAGTAATATATCTTACTACATTCTCAGTTTAATTTTATGTTAGTGAAAATGGGCTATGAAAAGTGAATAACAAGAATAAGAGAAGTAATTGGCAAAACAGGATTTGGGAAGGTAAAAAAAAAAGGAAAACCTCCACCTTTTCACCTCCAAGAGAGAAAGTAACAGCTTTGTTTCTGAAGTGCGTTTATCAAGAAATAATGTAAAAGTAGAAACCTGAGATGTGTGAAAATTACAAATGTCTGCAATCACTGTAGATGGTTTACTCAACAGAATGAAACATCAAAGGGACTGACTTTCTAATTCCTCTGACTTTCTAATTCCTCCTCTAGTAAAGGTTCATTATCACACACACACATTTCAAATAGTGGGCAAAGTGGGCAAAGTCAGGTCCATTCTGAGTAAGCATAGACATTCAAAGATTATTCAATAACAAATTTAAACAAGAAATTTAAGATTTCATTTTACTTTAAAATGTTCAGTTTCATTCAATTCCAGACTAAAACAAATTCTGAGAAACTTACGAGAAAATATGTACTTTCACAAGAAATTAAACAAAATATACAGACAAGCCTTTGTTCCTGTGAAAGCTCTTACCAATGTGGAATGACTGCAAACAGAATAATAAAATACTGCACAAAAAATGCTTGTTTGGAGCAAGATCATCTTGTAAATATTGTTAAGAAAGCTGTACAACAATAAAGAAGAAAACTACCAAGATCAGATGGGGAAGGGCCTTGAGGGGAAGCCGTGTGAGGAGCAGCTGAGGGCACCTGGTCTGTTCAGCCTGGAGGAGACTGAGGGGAGACCTCACTGCAGGTACAACTTCCTCAGGAGGGGAAGAGGAGGGGCAGGCACTGATCTCTGCTCTGTGGGGACAGTGACAGGACACAAGGGAATGGCCTGAAGCTGTGTCAGGGGAGGTTTTGCTGGGATATTAGGAAAAGATTCTTCACTCAGAGGGTGGCAGGCTCCCCAGGGAAGTGATCACAGCACCAAGCCTGACAGGGTTCAAGAAGAATTTGGACAATGCTCTCATACACATGGTGTGACTCCTGGGGTTGTTTTGTGCAGGGACAGGAGTTTGTCTTCGATGGTCCTTGTGGGTCCCTTCCAACTCAGCATATTCTATCATTTTAGGAGCCATTCCATTAAGTTCTCTGAACTGTGAGTAGAAAGTTCTTCAAGTGGCTAATGCACTATCTATCTATGTCTTATCTCAGTGGGCATGAATATGTCAGTTGACAGCTATAGATGCTGTCACCTTTTGAAAAACAGAATACATCTGTCCCTGGTTTTAGAAAGAGAAGGTTTAGATTACCTTGGTTAAAGATCTGTTCTCTTCAGTTTGCTCCTTGGGAGTTTTTGAAGACTTTAAGGATCTAAGCTCTAAGCAAACTTGCTTTAATTCAGTGTCAGTTCTGCTTTGAGGAGGAGCTTGGACTGGATTATTTGATGAGAACTGTCTGAATTATGCAGGGGAGAACATTCTACTGAAAGGTTGCAATAGTTTTGTCCTGGGGAGACAGAGAGTGCAAGATACACCCCTGTTTTAATAGCTAGAACAGGCTATAAAATAGCTGTTTAATGGCTAGAACAGGCTGGTCTTAGCATGGTGGCTTTTATGGGCCTCATTCTTTGCTGTCTAAGCCTTCCTTTTAGTAGAATGAACTGATGTTATTTATGACAAAAAATTAGCTAAAACAGGCAACATAAAACTTTTCCTCTGAATCCCAGGGGAATCCCAGTATGGAGGGCTCATTAATTCAGTATGTATCTAGCTCATACCTAATTATTGCTAGCACTTTTATGACTGCATCATAGCAAGGATGATATCACTGAAACTCACTTAGGGTGAATCATTCAGATGAGGTGGGCCAACATTTACCTTTCTTTTTTGCTCATATGTTTTATTTACTGAGTATTTCATCTATCTTTTTAATGTCAAGATACGTATGAACATGACTGTCTTGATATCTCACCATCAGTTACAGATTTTAATTTTCCAGCAAGAGAGGTGGGAACCATCTAAAGAGGACAAACAGAAGAACATGGGTAGATCACGTTACCATAGTCTCATATGAAATAGGAAATGTTACCTTAATCTCTGCAAATCCAATCAAATAAGGGAGCTGACATGGTATGAGTGAGAAACAGCTCATAGTCTGTCTAACTAATATCCTGTTTCTGATGATGAATCACATCAGTTGTTTCAAAAGAATATATGGAAAACTGAAAATAGACTTCTAGTTGTGGAAGATTATACCAGAAATGTTTCACCCTAACCTCTAGTAGTTATAGATTTGTTTAGCTTTCTAAAGCATTCCTTGGACATTGATAACCATGTTAACTTTTAATTTATATGAGTAACTTCTTACATTTTCCTGTCTGAGAACATAAATGTGAAATATTAATGGGGAAGTCCTGAAGCTGAATGGATTACTTTGACTCCCTGCAGTCTTATGGGAAACAACAGTGGCCTTGCCTTTAATTTACACACATCTCCCAGTACATGCTAATTTTAAGATGACATATACAACTGTCTGCAGTTTAAAGAAGTGCAGCTATTTAAAACCATAATTTTTTTCAGTTTATGCATTTTTCTCCCATATAAATAATCAGATTCAGGTGAGACCAGAGGACAGGTACATACATATGTACATATATATCTACACCTTTCCCTGAAGACTAAATTTGCTGATCTTCCCACAGAAACTGAAAACATCTGCTAAATATTTTCTGCTCAAAGAGAAATGAAATGTTAGTGATTTAACCTTTGCTTTCTCAGTCATTAAGTGATGTTCATTCTGAATAGTGTCATAGCATGAAACCATGCTTTTCCTTTTGTGTGAATTTTATACTGCTGTAATATCTGATATAAGAAATACTACTACAATTAGTCACGATTCTTGAATTGCTTCCTTTATTGTATTGAGTTGTTGAGACAAACACTAGAATAATATAACCTTTGGGAAAGTATTAAAAAACCAAAATCAAGGATATAGACTCCTGAAAAATTTGAGAAACCTGTGTTAAAATACCTTCCATCTAATGACTGCACTTGCACCTCCCTTTTCAAAGGATATTGGCATGTCTCAAGCTCTGGGCAACAGCTTCTGGGAAAGGTAAGACCAACACAATCACACCTGTGATGGATGCCTGTAAATTCCTGACCACAAGTTAGCAGCATTCAGGCGTGCTCGGTGCCCTATTTTGCTCCCTTAAGAGTTTGCTGTTCTTCCATCATGACGAGCAGTTCTGACAAGAGTGGACTGAGATTGCAGGCACCTTGCAAGTGGTACTGAACTGAAAACTCCCTGAGAGGAATCAGGGCCAGAACTAGGCAAAATAGTGGTAGGATTTCATTTCTGAGCTGCATTGGAGTCTGAAAGAACTGAAAATCTAGCCCATGGTCCAAAGCCCCGTGAAACAGGAGCAAGCACGAGATTGTGAAGCCTCCCCAGTCCCTAGCCTGGCTCACACGAGGGCTGTATGTACTCCTGTCTTCCAAACAATATAGGGTTGCTCATTTAAACATACAGTCAAAGCCTGCACCTCAGGAATCTTTGACTTCTTGAGAAGTCCCAATTTTTGTTCTTTCACCTTCCAGCTGTCAAGTTTCTTGTTAAATATGTGTTTCAAAAAATGAACCAAAATAGTCTTTAAGCAATTTAATTAAAATTTTCTATTTTACTAAGGGCTTTGTCTTGATAAACCCTCTCTTCTTTTCTTCTGTTAAGCTCAACTTTTTATGTCTGTCCAGCAATTCCAAGTTCTCTCCCAGTTTAATGACATGTTAACATATATAAATTAAGTTATATATTTATATTATTATTTATATATAATATAAATATTTCTTTCAAATGAAGTACAGGTATGGATAATATATTTTCTTAAAAAGTAGCTATTTGTTATATTCATATGCTGATAGTCTAGGAAAATGGAAACTGCTGACTTTATAAAAAATCCCACAGGGTGAAGGTGAATAAAATACTAAATAAAAAGGCGTCCATTAAATTAATGCTTGAGACACTAGAAATAAATTAAAGGCTCAACCCTTTAAGCCAATAGGATAATTTATAGCATGTGCTATGGTATTTTGTTGAACTGGGCTGCACAGCCTAACAGTCAGCACCCTGAAGTATTTGCCTAAGAAATCTAGCAGTCGGCATAATTCAGAAAGGGGATTATTCTGGTTTCATTTTACCTTATGCCAAAAATGTATATTTTAGGGGCCTATAACATTTGGGCTGATACCTTAAATTCATTTTTATGCTTTGTTTGAGCTTTTTACCTACAGACAATTGTAAGAAGTGAAGCCGCTGGAAAAGGGGACATTCTGAACAGTTTCTCTTGAAATACTGTAATCTACAGCACAGGACAGTGATAGCAAGACTTTTCACTGTATGGACTAAATTCATTTCTCTTGATTATTCTGACAGATACACGTTAGGCAGCTCACCTCTGCATGATGCCAGCAGGGTGTGTCCTCGTGCTATGCAGCAATCTGAGTAGTTCTCCTGACCTGGTCCCAAATGCCTTGTGCACCAATGCCTACTGCTTCCTGGACTCAGCATGAATATCCCAGAGACTCCCATCCAACTTCATTGCTCTTTCAGTATTTATTCAGGTGAGGGCTTCAGATCTTACCTATTGTAAAAGCTTTCAATTTTTTCACGGTTCACTTTTACAATCTCTGGCTCAAGGTTTCTTACCAATATTGGCAGAATTCCATGCTGTCAAAGCAAATGCTTGATGTGCCCTCATCTGTGAGCCGCTCATGGTGTTCAGACCTGGTAACTTGTTTGGACTATCAAGCATTACAGAGTCACACAATACATTGGGTTGGAAAAAGCCTCTGAGATCATGGAGTCTGAACACCACCTGGTCAACTAGACCATGGCACTAAATTCCATGTCCAGTCTTTCCTTACACCTGCAGGACAGTGACTCCACCACGTTCCTGGGCAGCCCATTCCAATGCCCAATCACCCTTTTTGTGTGGAACTTCTGTCTAATGTCCACCCGAAACCTCCCCTGGCACACTTTAGGACTGTGTCCTCTTGTCCTGTCACTTGGTTGCCTGGGAGAAGAGACTGACCCCCACCCGGCTACAGCCACCTTTCAGGCAGCTGTAGAGAGGGATAAAGTCCCCCCCTGAGCCTCCTTTTCTCCAGATTGAACAACCCCAGCTCCCTCAGCTGCTCATCTTGTGCTCCAGACCCTTCATCAGCTTCTTTGCCGTTCTCTGGACTCACTCCAGCCCCTCAATGTCCTTCCTGAGCTGAGGAGCTCAGAACAAGACACAGAATGTGAGGTGCAGCTCCACCAGTGCTGAATAGTGGCATCCAATCACTGCTCTGCTCCTGCTGGCCACACTATTGCTGATATAGGCCAGGATGCCACTGGCCTTCTTGGCCACCTGGGCACACACTGGCTCATGTTCAGCCTCTGTCAACCAGCACTCCTAGATCCTTTTTCACTGTTTCCAGGCACTCTGCCCCAGCCTGTAGTACAGGGGGTTGTTGTGGCAAGCTAAAAGCTAACAGTGCTAACAGTGTTAGTGGAACTAGTCCCCCCAAAAGCAGTACATCCCTCCTGTCAAATTCATCTTCATGATGGTTTCATTCCCTGCTGTAGACCTAAGGGATAAAAAAATGGGAACATTTGGGGCAAGTCACTCTACTTTTGCTGCTGAGCTGCTGACCATGGAAATAACATTTAAAATGTAAAACTCAAAGAGCCTCTTGCAATCAAGATCATAATCTTTCTGTATCCCTCAGTCTACTTTCATCCAGAAATAAGTAGATGAAGTCTGCAAAATATGTCACCAAAACTGCAGCTGCTTCTGATATCAATCGAAGGGAAGTCCTTCTTTTGGCCGTAATTGTTTTTAGAGCAGGCCTTTCTTAAACCAGAAACTGGTTTGTTAACTTGAAGAATGTTCCAATTTTTAAGCATGATTGATTTTGACAGCTCTCATGTAAAGCAACCACTATAACGATAAACTGTCAACTCTTATGGTGCTGTGAATCAAATCTGCTGAAGAAATGAAGGTTTACCCTTTTGAAAGGTTATCATTTTGCACAGTCTGCAGTTTTTCTTTCTATTTTTTCAGGAAAATTACTTTTGTAACTGTCAAAGGTTTAATATATGGACTATAAAATTGAGATATTTTCCAAATTAATTGGCTTAAAGCAGAAATAAAATGTCTTTGCCATTATAGAAGTTCCCCATTGTGACCATATTTCAACATATCTTAAAGCTTGAAAAGTGTTCAAAGGAGTTTTTTTTTTTGGGTTTTTTTTTTGGTGCTAAGCAAAAGTATAACTACTTTAAAGAGCATCATGTCAAACACATAGAATTATTTCTCTGCCTCAGTGATCTAATTTCTACTGTTTTAAATTTAGGTAAACAAACATGCACTCAAAACTCTTTTGGCAAGAAAAAGTGTTTGTGGTACACTGTAAAATTATTATTCAAAAATATTGCTGTACTTTATAAACACAGAAATGAAAAGCATTATTAATGCACAAAATCAGCTTATTTATTCTTATTTTAAGTGGTTCTTTTAGGGGTTGCCATACACAAATGGCAGAAAGGGCTAAACTAATGTAATAATTGATCTGAAATTCCTTTATTTCTGAAATTAAGTAATGCATGTCTTCTCTCTTTCTGTCACGTTTTTTCAGTTGTATAAGTAATTAAGCTTCACTTTGAAGTCCAAGTTTCTGTCTTCAAACAGTCCTAGTAATAACACCACATTTTAAAAGAGGTGAAATTTGAATGTAGATTTTAAAAATCTAAATAGATAGAAGATTAAAATCCTTTGGTTTTTTTCAGTTTTTGCTTTTATCTTTCTATTGCACTTGTAGATGTACAGTGAGAGTCTTTCTAAAGAACTGTTTCTGGATAAATGAAAGTTACACAGCAACAGAAATTGTATCTACATTGGTCAAAGTGCTTAGTTTATTCTCTATGCAACTGCAGAAGTGAAAATATAGCCCTGTTAAGCTACAGTGATCAGACACAGCAGCTCAGCAGGGTATCCACAAAGCTGCTTCAAATAGATTTTGGCAGGTCTTTTATAGTTGTTTCTCAAAGCCCTCTTGTGGTCCATCGTAAAATAATATATGGCTAAAATAAAAGGCAACTACAGTGATTCACATTTTGGAAAACCGGGCTCACAGGAGGTAGAATTGGCTACTGAGGTATTATAAATCCCTCTGCAGAGATGTCAATACTGATTTATACTCTACAAGGGTTTGATAATCTCGGCTTGTAAGAAAAGAGTTCCCTAAAGATGTGGTCCAAAGACCAATGAAGTCATTGGGAGGTTTTCCATTAATTTCAGTGACTTTTAGATCAGTCTGCAAGCATTTAATGCTAATTTGAAAAGGTAACCCTGGAAGCAAGTGCAAACACATATATATATTTAAAAAGATATATCCAAAACGTTAAACTTCAAATAAAACTTGAAATGAGAAACAGATTTAGAAACTTTAAGAACTGTAGGCAATGAATTCCACAGATTATCACTGCTCTTACAGGCTGTGCTTTGCAATCCCACTCTACCTTTCCTTAGTTTTCACTCCACTGTGAAGTGAATGTTAAAACACACACCAGTGTAAGCACAGTATGATTAATTACTGCGAAGGGTTTATACTTACAATGTAGGGTTTATAGCAAAGATTTGGAGCTGGACAATTAATGTGATGAATTTTGACTGGTGTGTCCAGCTAAATCTATTGTGCTCGGTCCCATTTCCATTTTTTCGCCAGTGTTTTTTAGCTGACCAGTGGAAGCCCAAAGTGTCACGTTCCAAAAGAATATTTGTGTTTGAGAGATGTTTGTTTGACTTCCTAGATAGCTGTATGCATTAGCATCTACAAAATTGAGTGACCCCTGTGGATGCTCATTGAAGGACAGGCAGAAACACCATTCACTTTATCAGAAATGTTCTTACCTTGTGCTAGAACAGGCTGCTTGTGGAATCATAGCATAAATTAAGACATAGATATACACACTCTCCTCATGAATGAAAATCCATGGTTTTTTGTCTTTGAACATGAAGCCCTGATAAACACATGAGCTCTCTTGCCATTAAAATTCAGTAATCTATTTCTGCCATATTTGGAGCCTTATTTTTCTTTTTTTCTAGTCTGGTGACAGTTATTTACAATAACATTTCTAATCAAACCATCTTGGCTATTAGCAAAGTAATTATTTGTATTTATAATAAAAATGATCTTATGACTATTTGGAAAAGTTTTTATTAATATTGCAAAACATCACTACACAGGAAAAAAAATATCACCCAGCAAATCGCATATGAAGAACAAAATAGTACTTCTATTACTCATTTTATAAAATCATAAAAATCATGACTTAATTATTATAAAATGAATAGTTTACTGAAAATCCATGACAATTTTTCTAGTCTTTGTCCAGGATAAAAGGAGAATCCATATGTATAAAATTTTTACAATAAATGATTTAAGGAAAAAAAAAAAGAGATGTGGGTTTTAAAAAGAAAATCTGGCTTTGAGTTATTAGACATTAGAGCCAATTTTAAAAATCGTGAAAGAAAGTTCAACTTTGTTGAGATTAGTGATTTTTAAAGAGGTGGGAACAGTCCATTCTCTCCCGATGTTTTTATTTTCACCATACAAAATAATGTTTTTCTGTTTAGAGAAAGACCAGTTGTCCTGGTTACACCTGGGGAAGGGCAGAGTCAGAGAGGTTTTTCTCTATGAGAACTTCCTCTGTGAGTTGATAGTGACCAATTGGAGGCTGTTTGGTTATTGACAGCCTGAGGAACCAATTGGAGAAAGTTAGTTCGCTCCATGAACACACATTTTGAAGGCGGTAACCCGGAAAAGAGCTCTTTTTCTCTTCCAGCAGCAGTGCAGGTAACAGGGCCCAGGCCTGGCCCCATCACAGCTGAGGGCCTGGCAGGGGGGGCAGGGCCAGACCCCTGTCTGGGGAGCTGGCATGGCCCAGCAGGGAGGAGGGGTGGCCATCAACAGCGGGTGCTGTAGCTGAGATGTAGGGAGGCTGAGTGAGGTCCCAGCCGTTGCCCCTCCTCCCCCTTTCTAGTACGGCCTGAGTGTCTTGAGATCCTGGCACAGCTCCAGCATTGCAGCCTTGCATTCCCGTGTGAAATCTTAACTCTTCAGTGCTCAGATAAGTCTTGCAGAGTCTTCGACCTTCCTTTGAAAGAAGGGGAAGAAAAAGGAGATACTCCAAAGTCAGTGAAGCAAGAGCTAAGTTTCTTTAGATGGAAGGAGAATGAGGAGATGCTGTGAAGATGGCTGAAAATCCTTTTGTAAAGTTGTAGGGATGAACTGATATTACACTGAATATTCCTATAAACCATGGAGAAAGACATGGGGGAGTTGGAGTGTTCCATTTGACAGATTGTTGACCAAAAGCATCTGTGTTAAAGATCCTTCGCCCCGAGGAGAAAAGGCAATCTCTGTTTCTGGAGATGAAGCATAAACAAAGAGAGATTAAGAGAATTTTTGGTTTGGAACAGCTCATTCTTAAAAGTAAATATCCCATGAGTTTAACATGGCCCATAAGCACAGCTTTGGGAAAGCTGTGAAGATGGGAGGAGCTTCATGATTTGCAAGTTTTTTTCCTGGGCAGATGTGAATCGTGAAAGTGAAGCCACGAGAGAACTTTTTTTTTCTCTCCTTGTGGAGAAACTTCTCTCTCTGAAGTGAACTAAAAAGGACTATTTCAGTTGGGAACTGACTGAACTAGTTTTTGCGTATGTTTGTTTTGTTGTTATGAAGGTTGGGAGATGGGAGGAGGGAGTGGTCTGAAAATCTTGGCTAATCAAAACTATAACATTATTTGGTGCTCTGGCCAGGAAATTAATTTAAACCAAAACTGTATTGTGATTATTTTTATTTGATTAATTCACACTTTTAATGATTTCTGCCATTATTTTAAAATAAAGATCTATGGAGTTAGAATAGGAAATTAATACACTTTAAGCTTCTTTAGAAAATACTCTTACTTTACCAAATAATATGTTCAGCTACATGAAAGTCAATATGGTCTTTTGGCAACTTCTTGTTGCCAATAACTTCTTGTTCTGTAAACAAAGACACCTTTTCAAAGTACCTTTACCCTCCCACTGGAAAGCAGTACTGCTGCTGGCACCTCCTCTCATTTACATTCTTGTTTGGTGGTATTTAGGAGAGGGGTTCTGCTGCTGACGCAAAAAATGAAGTGGGAAGCCATTCCTGAGGTAAGGGACAAGAAAAATGATGGGGGAAGACACCATGGACATTGCTATGGCAGGCCAGAGTAGTTTGTCACTTCCCTGAAGATACTGCTAGCTCTTCTCTTTCCATCAATGTCTTGAAGGCTGTCCATAGCCTTTTTTCCTGACTATTTCCCATGTTATTCATGGTTTTTCTCCTTTAACCTTAATAACATCTGTCTTTTACTGAGAACAGGAAAAATTGCCATCCCAGTAAACTTACTGAGATGTGAATTCAGAATCCAGCATGTTCCATGTGAATCTTTCCATGGGAATCTCTGGCTTTGGAAGACGTTCTTGACACAACAAGAAGAACTAGTCTTCTAACATTTGGCCCTTCTGCTGTAGCATGAAAATATGCCTTTTTCTTTTTCTTGAGCTCCCGGGTCTATTGCCTCTGAGGATGAATCCTTCAATGGAAGAATTCCATAAAATTCAGGTCTAGCACGTAACTGGTGTTTTGCAGTGTCTAATTGACATAAATCTCTGCATTTATTCTGAGAAAGTAGGTGGAGTGATATTAAGCAGCAATGGACCTTTTCTGTTGTCTACAGAAAATGAAAATCATCAGCTCAGCCATAATTTTGTTACCCTTATTTTGTCAGGTTTCTGATGGCTCTGTGTTATTGGTAAGATTACATACAGCTTTAGGCGAAATAAGTTACATTCTCACTTGACTTCTGTTTTTGAACTCTTTGTCTTGTTTTAATGCTCAACATTATCATAGTAAATTACTGAAGTGAAGTTAATTTTCTTTTACTTCTTTACCAGGGAATCAGTGGCATTGATTTCAGCTATAAAGAACCCTTTTGATACAGTTCTCACTGTATATCAAAGGCATTGTCACAAAAATATGATGGAGGGTCATGTTTAGATAGGATACTTGCCACAGGAAAGTCTGTCATGATCAAGGGAATGCATAGATTATATTATCACAGAAATATATTCTGAAATATTTGATTTCTCAGCTTGCAATTATTGAATAAGTTTTTAAAATTTTCAGTGCTGTGTGAAAAGGAAGTCTGTGCATGAAAGTTTTGGTCAAAAACATTCCAAAAGTTGTAAAAATAAAGCTGAATAAGTAATAAATTATTCAAACCCATCTGGGGACCTGAGTTATACTGTCTGTTTCTTGGCTTTAGGTGTCTGTTCTTGCTGGAGTGTGTCATAGTTTCTGTTAGAAAGTGCAAAAAACCTGACCAGATGATGTCAGCACAGACAAGGTGGCTCCTGGCAGCAGCTATTAAATAATGGCTGGCCTTAAACATGTGAAATGCATTTGGCTAGCTGGTGGTAGGCTGTGCAACCTCTCCTTCTAGGTCCTTTAGCCCCAGCCAGCAGAGTCCCTGGCACAGGGGTGTGTGCACAAGCTTGGAATCATGTCCTTATTTCAGGCAGAGGTGCAGAGGCAGCTCCCCACCCACCACTGGCTCCTCTTCGATCTCCTCTGGCAGGAACCCCCATTGACGCATCCTGAGTTGGTGAACATTTTCCTCTGGAAAGAACAAATGTATTAAATTAGGGGTCCCCAAAGGTTTCTTTCTGGAGGGCTATGTGATAACTGGGATGACCATAATAGAAGCCTACAACTTTCCAATATCTAAAGGCTTCCCTTATTTCTCTTCCTCTCTGTTCCAGACCCCATGAGGCTGTATATGAAGCCAGATGCCTGGTCCTTTTGTTTTCCCAGGTGCTGCGAAAACTGTGCTGGACTATTGCTGGACTGTGCTGGCAGTGCCCATGGAGGAGACCTTTCTGAAACCTTTCTGAAGTTTCTTGGGTTTAGTGTGAAAGCGTAAAGTGAGTTGAAGCTTGGGTCACACACTGAAGCCTCCAGGATCCATCAGGTAAGTCAGTGCAGCCAGCCTCTGACCACTCACTTAAGTTCTGACATGAGGACTATATCTATCTTTTGGGAATCTCTGCACTAGAAGGGACCTGCCTTTTACCCTCAGCTGGCACTGTCATGCTATCCCTGCCTTATTTGTTAAAAAATGCATCTTTGTACATGCACAAAAAAAATAAAATGAGGCAAAAACCCGTCTGCCAACCAACAGACAAACTCAAGAGTGCTTTGCTAGCCAGGCAAAGCTCACATTTCATATACTTCTCACATTTGCTGCTCCTGCAAGGACTGGCTCAGCTTCCCATGCTGGTAACCTGGAAATGTAAATCTCAGTTTCCTCTTCCAAAAAGGAAAAGCAAATATTGATCCATGTTTCAGGTTTTTGCAATATCCTGTTTACCTTTGTCTAGCCTGGAACCAAGCAGCATTGATACTTTTAGATATTTGACCTCTCTCTTTCAGAATTATTCAAGTCTTCCGTAAGTCTGAAGAAGAACTGGTTATAACATTTTCTTTTGCTTGCCCTTTTTTGGTGGCACCCAGTGTCCCAGCTGCCTGTGTGCAGCTCTGAAGATCTCCTGTACTGGTGGTGTTGTCTGACTACCCTGCAACACCTGTCTCTCCCTCACATCAACCTGGCCATGGTACAGAGTTGAAAGAATCCTTAAAACACAGGAAGTGTTTTGCACATTTTCCTCTTGAATGAATTTTTATTGCAGAAATCTACAGCTTAAATGAGCTCAGAGACTGCTACTGGCTTCCTAACACACATCCAAACACCTCCTGCTGCCCTTCCAGCTTCATTCAGTCCAGTGCCTTCTTTCTCCCCTTTCTCAGGTTAGCTCAGGCTGTGAGAGAGTGTGTGATGTGCTGCCCAGGACGGATAAGAGAGAAGAAGCAGAGGAAAGTGGCCAACCAGGAGATAGGAGTCCTCTGGCAGGGCCAGTATGTGGCAGAAGTTTCTCCTAGGCCAGCCAGCAGTCAGGAGATGTAAATAGTCTAACTGGCATCAGCTGGGAAGTTCATAGTGGAAAGGTGTACACTGCTTCATCCCTGGTGGGCAGCAGAGACTGCCTGATGGCCCAGACCCAGCCTGCAAGCTGGCTGCAGTGCAATCCTGCCTTAAACCTAAGAATATAATTTTCCTTCTAGAATAACAAAAAAATTGCCCTTAATTTACTGAGCTATTTTGGAATATGAGATGCAGTTGCTAGTTACTTGGATTGGTGTTGCTCCCTTATTTGAATTTTCCAGAGAATGATGTGCATGCCATCAGAAAGGCATGCAGTTCTGTTTCCCTCCTTCTCCTTGCCTCATTCACTTCCACAGCAGTTCTTGACACGTGTGGTTTGCTGTTCCTGCTACCTGGCCTGAAATAACAGCCTCTGCCCCACTGACTTCTTTTTCCACCACAAAGATCTTGCTTAAACTTGGGGCTGCCTTCTAGAAAATGGCAGCATTTTCCAGCTAAAACACGTGTTTTCTTCCTCTATGAAGAATGCCTTTATACTTCCTCAGGACATGGGTTCCAAATAGCACTCCTATGCTGCTACCCCCAGCCCCCTAGCTGATTTAGTGTTGTCAGTGGCACAGTGTCCATTTCATCTTAATATTCTTCAATGACCTTGGCAGGGCACCATATTCTACAGCCCCACTGTAGAATGGAAGATTTTTCCAGTTGTTCAGATTATATCAAAATCTGTTTTGTAAAATAACCCAAACCTCTGGCTATAGCCCTGTCTTAGCTCACAGATAGGTACTATGGCTAGAGGAAGAGAATTCAAGGACTGTGGTGACTTAGAATTTTCTGGTAAGTAGTTTGTGGTTTTATTACTCCGCTGGTCTTTCCCACAGTAGTAGACAATCCCATTTAAAATGCCCAGGGCATTTAATTTCTTTTCATATGAAATAAAATCCTCTCTGCTAGGTACAAGCAAACTCTGTTTCTCTGCCCTGCATTTCCATTGGTTTGCACAGATTAGTACTTTGTCTTGCTGTTTCCCTTATAATCATAAGCAATCCTCTTTGTGATCAATCCAACTCCTGTGCTGATCCCACATTTTCTACCCAGCAGACCAGGGCGCCTTTGCTGTCTGGTCTCATTGTTTTGCTGAATATTACAGATTTGTGATTCACTATTATATTCCAGTAACTTTTTGACCTGCATTAGCAATGAGGTAGTTTTGTTCTAGGCTAGCCTGTACTGTCACGTCCCACACAGAGATTTTTTTTGTGGCTGAATGCCTGAGATGATTTTCTAAATCTCTGCAAGTTTTTCCAGTTCTCATTTCTATACATGTATTTTGGTACAAGAAAGTAGAACAAAGGGAAATTCTAGCTTCTCTCCATTCCCTGATTCTCTTGTCTGGTAGGAAGTACTTAATGATCATTCTTTGTAAGGTTTATTTCTAAGTATTCTTTCTAAGGTCTCTTCCTAAGTCAAGAAATTTGCCTGGATATTCTGATCAAGAGAAAGAAAAGAAATGCCTCCTGGTAAAAGCCACAGATTTTCAGAGCTAGCTATGGATGCACATAGGAAGCCAGGAAGCACGGTCATTATGCTACAGGAATTAAGACACACCAAATTCAGTATTTTGGTAGAGTTGGAGAGAAAGAAGAACCAGTTTGAAACTTCCCCGAGAGTCAAGCTTGGAGTACAAAAAGAACTTCTTGTATTGCTTGGGGAGTTGATAAAATAGTAATGGATGCATTTGGACAGAAACACAGTTGTTAACATGTTTCTATTTTCTGGCAACAGGAGTGTGGGAGCTGAAGTCAATGTAATTTCACTCTATCTGTGTTCAGGAAAAGAACACAAAAGAATCTGATTTTTTATTGTTATGCTGGCAGTACAGAGACCCACAGTTTTTGAGTTCTGGAAAGCCAGACATTCTTCTGAACTGAAGAATATTAAAACAAGACAGCTTGAACTCTGCTCTAGGCCCAGGAGTGTAAATCTGGAATAAGTTCACTGGTTTTGATGAGGATACTTTGGATTTACACCAGCAACTGAGAATAGAACTTGGCTCTGTGTCTTATTCTTCTGGTGGTAGTGAAAAATATGATCCTAATAAAAGACGTGCAAGCAATCACAGGAGTATTCTCATACTGGTTCTACGCTTAAGTTTTAGATGCAGAATTTTAGATTGTGGAACAAAGTCCATTTTATACAAGAGTAGCTCTAAGAAATCTGGTAAGGAGGATCTATAAGAAGAGTGGCAGTTTAATGCTTGCGTGGCTCCTATAGCTTTCCTGTATTGGCCTGTCTTGCCTTATAAGAGGACATTAAAAATATATTTTGTGTTTTATTTTTTTATTTATGTTAGTTTATGGGTATAACACACAAAATTAGATTTATGCAGCAATTGTTTAGAAAAAGGTTCTGTGTGTTGCAGGAACTGAAGAAGCTCAAATACTTTGTGTTATAATGCCTTCGTGGAAGTGTCAGCTATGGAGTAGACCATTATAGACACTGGCATTATCAGCTTTTGGACTGCAGCATTATTTCTTGTAGTCTAGAAATATTTATTGTGGGTAACTGGTTTGCAGGTGAGGATATTACAAAACCGGTAAAGCTGCCTCATGTGCTGTTTTATCTTCTCTTCTATGAGAACATGTATGAAAAGTCTTAAAGACATAAAGCTAGAACCAGATCAAGCCTTCAAAGATTAGTCTTTTTCTTTTTGGTAATATTTCAAATCCTGCTGTGACTTTTCAGTTGTTTAGGTGCTATATTGCAAAAACATCCTGAGCCACCCTTCTTGGTATGATAAATCCACAGATGGGCTTATAAATGATACACAGATGGGAAAATTTTTAACAGGCATCAAAGCCATTAGATTTGTATTACTTTTTCTGTTGTTTAGTAATATTTGAGAGGGATTGGATGCGTCTGTGACCTGACTAATTGCAATGAAAATTACAGAGTATTAAAAACAAATGGGAAGATGGAAAAGAAAGTTGTGGTAGGATTTTGAAAGGAGTTTTCAATGTCATGGACATTCATTGTCACTTGAGTGCCTAAATGCCTCAGGCTGCATTGGAAGTCCCATCATGACAGCTGGAAAAAACAAAACCCTAGCTAACCCATGATTCTAGACTTAAAAACCCAAGAAGCTATAGTCCCAGACTAAATAGAGAATGATTTGAGGCTATGCTATGCTTCTGCCACTGGCTTTAATTGGACAAGCATGTGAAAGTGCTTTGATTTTTCCTAGAGACAGAAAAGAATCAATATAAGTGTGTCATCAGGCTGCATATTTTGCTCTTTATTCACTTTGATAATTCCTCTCCTTAGCTGGAAACTGCTGCCAGTGTACTTAAAATATAATGTCTTAATCACACAATCCCTTAAACTCAATGAGGTGATATTTAAAGTTTACAGGGATGATACAAGAAAATCCAAATGCTTTTGGTGCTAAACATTCTTGAAACACAGTATCTCTGGATTTTCTCCAATTTCTTCATACTGAACAGTTGAAACCAAATGGGGTTCCAGTCCAGTAATGCACTTACTGTTTACATAATAGTTAAGGGACATGAAAGTCTTTATGAAATCAATCAAACCACTTTTGAAGTTAAAATAACTAAATAATGATACATTCTAACCTAGTTTACTCCTTGACAACAAATGGATCTTAATTTTTTTTACTGTTTGGTACTTCTCTTAGCCTTCTTTCTCCAATATTCTCTCAAAAGAAACAGGGATAGATTAATAGACTGACTTCACTAATGTGGGCTTCTTTTGAGACAGAGAATTATGCTTGGATGCTGTAAAAGAAGTAACTAGGCACGTCTCATTGGGCGTGATGAACAGGGCTTTTACTGATGTCATTAAAGATGATATATTTAGTTATGTTTACTTTCTAATGAAGAGTATGTTCCATCACACAGATGGCACATCTGTTTTATATGACATTTCTTAGTTATTTACATGCAAGTTCATTACTATAGATTCTGTTTGTGTTTTGTGGGGCTTTCCCAAATGGGATTGCTGGTCATACTTAACACTTAGGGAACCACCAGCACTGCACAGTTACTGTAAAATACCTACAATGTCCTCAGTGATGGAAGGGTTACATGGGTGAAACAATAAATACAAGTGAGTTCAACATGCCTGTCTGGGGTTTTTTTGGGTTTTTCATAGGCAAGATCCACAGACTAGATCAAAGTATTACCTGCACATTGGTATTTTGTTTTTTTGTTCTCAATGGCTTTGGGAACATGAAGCATTTTTTTGGTGGTAGGTGTGCTCTGCTCTATGTTCTTCTATGGTAAGGGACAAAAAGGATTTAACAAAAATCTTTCCTTGATCTTTCTGTAATAATGATATAAGACTGAAAGGTTTTATCACTTCTATGCTGTCTGATGACTGTAGGGCTACATATTAAGAAATCTGAGATCCTTCAGTGGTGAGAGGGTTTCAAGTCTACAAGGGAAAACTGTATTTCAGTTTTTCTCCATAACTCTTACCCAAATATAATGTTGTCGTCAGACCATAGCTCAGGTAAGTCTATTATTTGCTTGCTTATTGGATATGTGTTTATTTAATGTTTTTTTTCTATCAGTATAGATATTAAACACCACATTCAGTAGCAGCTGATGGGGAAATCAGTAGCACTGTTTGCAATACAAGTTGCAGATTGTCTGTATTCAGTTAAAGTCTAGTGGAAACAGAATATATTAACCAGTAAATATCGTCATGATTGATAGCCGATGATTTGCCATTTAGACAGAGGAACCCATCACTGGAAAAAATGGACATATATTGTACTGGCATGTAAAATACTACTCCTTATCCTGTAGGTAAAATACTACTCCTTAACCTGTAAGTATTGATGGGCCTTTCCCATAATTCTTCTTTCATTAGAGCTTTGTCTCATGAGCCTGATAGTTTGTATTAAAATGGGATACCAGCTTTTACTCCATGTTCTGAAAGCAATTAATAGGATACATTAAGGGTAGGGTAAACACCTTCTTTCCATGTCAAAGGTTCCACTGGTCAAAATGTTATTGGCAAGCTGATACCAAGGAGAGTAACAATAATCATACCAAATGAAGAAGACATCCAAGAAAAGAAAACTAAGTTTAGGTATGGTGAATCTGCTTTACAAGACTGTCTAGCTGGCTACTTTTAATTTTAAAAACATTGTAACAGTCTTAGTGTAAGGCATTTTGGACAGTCAATAATGAAACAAGAGTAACCTTAAAAAGACTGAACAGCAGAAGTAATTAAGCATCCTTAATTAGTTTTACTGTTGATTTCCCAAGATAATGGTCAAGAGAGACAGATAAAACCCCTGAAACTCCGGGGTTATATAAATGGTCAGACAATTAATGAACCTTAAAATGTGGGTCTGTTGTTATAGAAAAGATGACGTCACTTCTGAGTTGGTAGAGTACTTATGGCATCTCATGCACCAGTTCAGCAGGAGTATTTTTAATGTCTCATCATTGAAAAACTTATTCTTAGTTTGAAATTAATTTGAAATTTGTTATCTTTCATATTGTACAGCTGACATATATCAGGGTTTTGAAATTCATGGTTTGACATGAGATGGTTTGAATGTCTTGGGAGTATGGAAAAAGCTGTGTGATTTAATATTTGCCTTCTCTCAGGTAAGTCTTTTTCAGGCACAGTTCTGGCATGTCAAGACAGTCCAGGGACTGCCTTGGCTAGGCCAGTAGGAGGCTTTACTTCTTCCTTCTTTTTCTTTACTGATGGGTTAGTAGCTTCATTGATTAATCTGTCTCTTTTGTCTTCTGAACAATCAAGGCAAAACAAGGAAAAGAAACAAAATTTGTGAGACATGTAACTAAGAAGGCTGGTTGGACTTTTAACCTTATTTATTTGTATTCATTTGCTAAATCCTTCACAGCAGGAATTGTTTCCTTCCCAAGTTAGTACAAGATGCAGCCCTGGAGGGGGCTTTGGGAATGACTGCCATCAATCCTAAAATAACAAGTGCTGAGTTTGATCCAGAATGGTGTGTTTGCAGAGTAGTCTCAATTTCCAAACCTACTGTGGTTAACAGACTGAAAGGGAAAATATTTGCATCTTTTCATTACACAACTAAACAAAACTTTCTAAATGGCTTTTGGGAGAAATAGTAGGCAAATTTCACATCTCTCAAGATATGATACAATAAAGCTGAACTATGTTACATCTTTGAATCTTCAGCTGCAATTCTACATAGATCTGAGAAGCCCCCACTTGCTTGATGGTCTGAACTGGTTTCTGATATCTAACATATTCCTGAAGATGCAGGGTAGATCAGTATAGAAATGCCATAAAAAATGTATCCTAAATTGAATATACTAATATGTAAAAGTTACTTTAAGTCATAGACCAAAAGCTATTGCACAATTTATATAATTTTTCTGAATCTTTTATAACACTTACATTTCTTCTGCTACTTCTTCCCTTTCAAAATTTTGAAAAGCCTCATTGATTTTGTTACTATTGTACCCACCTGTGGCAAATCGTGCCTCTTTCAGACAGTGATAACTAGTAAGCAAAGCTACCTGATATGTCAGCCAGGATTTATCACAGTAAACAAAGCCCTGGTGTGAGATCCAGTCCCTTCCCTGCCAGAAAGCAGCTAAACTCACCACCATAACTTGCTAACAGCCACTGTGGGGCTTGCAAGGGTGGCTAGACAGGACATTTACAAGGGCATGAGACCTGCTGAATGACAAAGACGTCACACCTCAATCTGTGATGCCACACGCAGCCTTCTGGTCTGTGTTCTCCAACTGTCTCCTGCTGTGCCTGGTTTTCCAACTTTGATCCCTTGCCTGTTGTGCTCCCAGTTTCAGCTGTCATTCTGTTGATTTGGCTGCAGTGAGAAGGGTTTGTGACTGTCTTATGTGAACTCTAAGAGATAGCTTTGTTGGTGTGAATAATTCTCTCTATAAGTCCCCTAATTGCTGCTAATATTTGTTTTGTTTTCATAACATCTCTAAGCTAGATTTTCCATGTGGAGGTTACCAATAATTCTGCATGCCCTGAGGAGTTCATGTGCAGGCTCCCCTGCTGTGTCAACTTTTTACTCATTCTTGGTAAACAGCTCTTGTCCGGGGCAAGTGTGACCTGAAAGATGACATGTGGTGCACTGATGCTCATCTGGATTTTAGGAAAATGCATGACTAGTTGAAGTCAGTCCTGTATCTGTGACTGCCGGTGGTATCAGGTTCCTCTCACACACTGAATCCTCTGTGTGAGCCAAACTGCTTCAGGGCATAGGCCAGATTATAACAGTGCTGTTTAGTTTCCTATCCAGCATTTAGCTCCCCACATTTTCCTTGTGGATTACTTCAAGCTGCCAGTACAAGCACGTGATTTAATGTGCAGCCAGCTGGCTGGAGTACACTCAGAGCCTGGTCAATATTTGGAAAGAAGAACACACAATGCCTGATTTCAGCTGAAATAATGGAATATCCATAAATACAACATGATTTTTGAAGAGGCTGAGCAGCTAGTCATTTGTCAGATTGGTTACCAATGATCTTAGTCTTTCCATCAAAAAAACTTAAAGGGCTTCTACAAAAGGATATCAGAAAACAAGATAGTGAAAGACTGTCTCAAGCACTTTGCTGATGGTCCAAAACCTGAGATTTGCCTCTCAGATTTCAGTTTCTCAACAGAAGAAACAAAAGCTGGAGATAAAGGACATGAATATGAACTGGTTGCAAGATAGCATGTATTTATTTCCACAGAGATATCTCTCAAACTACTAAGTGTGGTTTAGGTCTTCATTCTCCCTCTGCATTTCAGTCTGATGTTTCATACCCAAGTGACTTGAGCAGTTTGGGCAAGGGCAGTGTTATGCCAGAATGAAAAACAGAAATAGGAGAAAACCCCCAACATGCCAAGGAAAGAAGGATCACTCACTTCTGCTGCCTGATTTCATCTTGTTTATTTATAAATTTACATAAGTACACTTTCATTTCTACTTTGGAATTTGAGTTTGGTTTGTTTGCTTCTGTAGAAGAGTTTTCAAAAATGCTAATCTTGGCTTTCACTTAACAGAACCGAGTCTTGTGAATATGAAACTTTCAGGGCTTATTTCTCATTCAGTCATACAGGAAGTTATCCAGGAAGCCGCAACCAAGTCAGATGATAGCATGAAAACATGACAGAATATTAATAAAACCTGAAGATTAATGAAATGACATCTCATGACCCTAGGTTAGCAACAGAAGAAAGTCCTATTTAATTCAATTTTTAAAAATAAAGGTTTCATCTATCTCCATTAATAAAAACCCTAACTAAAATATTCCTGGTTGTGTATGTTTGATTTCCTTGTAAATGGAAAAATAATAACTCAGAGAATTGAAAGTAACCTGAACAATGTGCAATGAGGTCCTGTGCAATCTGCCAATGAACAGCTAAACATGGCACAAATGTTTGTCGCAGCTGTTGTCCCACAGACTTTTATGAGTGTGCTTCTGTGCTACACCTGAGTCTGGTCCTGCAATGTATAACAAGCCACACAAACTGAACAATGAATATGAATTGATTTATAGAAGAAAATCAGGGATATTGAAGCCCTGCTGCTGACTGTATGCACACTTCAGAGACATTTAATCTGGAGTAATTCCAGTTTGTTTTCTTGGGCTGTTGGATCATAGTGATTAGAATATAGAATCAGTCATAGAAGGGTTTGGATTAGAAGGAACATTTGAAAATACCAAGTCCAAGCCCTTTGTGTGCTGGACATTAGGAACCTTCTTTTCTTTTCAATTCTTTTTTTTCAATTTAGCTTGTGTCTTGGTGCCACCTACCAACCAGGCATGGTAGCAGGAGATGACCCAAAGACCCATGCAGTAAATTCATGAGACTACTGAAAAACGCCAGACTCCTGAAGATATCCTGGGACAAAAAAAATATACCTAGCCTAGATTGTTACAATATTAGTTTTAAACAATTTTAATTCTTATTTTTCTTGTTAATGAAATGTGTAACGTTTTGAGGTCTGTCTACAATCTCAAATGCAAAAACACTTGGCTCCTCTGAACCTTCACAGACTGGTTTGCCCTTACCTTTATATTCAAGTGCTGGCAGAAAGATTAGTGCAGTAAGAAGAAGAAGTGATTTTCAAAAAACTTCATGGGCTTCATAGACCTCTGTCCTACTTTGGATACCTCGATCTGGTTTATGAACTAAAAATACCAGAAAAGTGAGATTGCAGACATCAGGCCTGAGAACAGCTGAGGCGATGCAAGAGAACTATGCAACAGTTATTAACTTATTTTCTTGTCATAGATATCTTGGGCTTTCCATGCTGCAGTCACTTGTCCTGCCCTTTAACTAGTACTGAAACCATCTATATTAATCAGCCTGCTCATGGGGCAGGAAATTCATTAAGAAGTTATTTAAGCAAGGCGATAAGATCCTGGCCCAACTCTCACTGACCTCAATGCAAGGATTGTACTTCTCACATCTTGAAAAAGACAGTGACAGAGCTATTGCTTGCTTCCCTAAATACAAACAGATTAGGCTATTAAATTACCTCATCACCTTTATATTAATGTGGGATTTATTTATTTATTTATAAAGCAGAATAAAAACATGAGTACTGTTACACAGATGAGCAACATGGTGGAAAATGAAAGCAGGCTGAATGTCTTTCAGTGAATACATTTACTTTAATTCATGACTCAGGCCTAGGTCTTGTCATGATTTTGTTATAATAAATTCTAAATAAAATAAGATTACCGTGATAAGATAACATGTCTTACCAATGAATGCCTAGAGCACACATGCAAACGGTTAGACTGTCTGTCTACTTTGCCTGTTATACACTAACTCAGCTTAATTTTGCACTGTTATTTCCAAAACTGTCTTTGAAGCTTGATCTGGAACGACTCATCCCCAGAACAATGTCTTAGACTTCCCTGCCCCAAAGAAATAATTAAATTACAAGAAAAACAAACAATTCTATCATTCCCATGATTAATACTCACTTTTGCCTGAAACCTACATTCAGGAGATCTCATCTGTCATAAGTGCTTTTTTGATATGTATCTGAGTTGAGTGAAGGAAGATATTTCTCAATTACAGCAACCCAGAAGTATTAAAAATTATAAGTTTTTAGTCATGAAGTATCATCTCATTGAAAGCAAATTGCTCCTTGGGAAGGAATAGTATAAATTAATCTTTTTATCTAGAAATAAAAACAATTCTGAAATTTTTATGACATGAACTATTGCCATTGTTAACATTATTTTTTCCAATGTCTGTACAGGCATAATAAATTCACAATCAGTTGTAAGTTTATGACATTTAGTGGTATGTAAGAGATTAGTGCTAATGGGAAGTGCTTGCTAGTGTCAACGCAATGCTTGGATTTGACAAGACATCTCAAAGGAAGTATGAGGAACAATTAAAATGGAATTTCTTATGTAGTAGCATATTGCATTTGCTTTTTTATTAATAGTCAGTCAAGATGGACAAAGAGGGACAATTTTACATGTCCAGTTGAGGGTGAAATGATTTGCGTTTAAAAGTGCCAACAACTATAGACTTTATAACCTAGGATCACTGTTGCTACTATAGGTGTCTACAGCAGGTGAGATAAATCCCATGTCAGCAGGAAAAATAATTAAGGTACATGTATTGCCATGTTCCACCCCTTCAGCTTTCCCCATGATTTTTGTTTCTGTGCTTTGTCTTCATATACAACTTCAAGGCTTTCAGACACTAGGTTACTGAGAGTAAAACTGCCATGAGCAGTCAGTTTCTACAGGAGAATCCTATGGGAAATGTTCTCAGTGGCATTATGGAAGTCCAGATAGACTACATCCATAGTCTTTCCTTAATCCACTGAGCAGATCACCTGATCATAGAAGAAGATCAGGTTGGCCATGCAGGACCTGCCTTTCCTAAACCCAGGCTGGTTGGGCCTGATCCCCTGGTTGTCCTGCACATACTGGATGATGGCACTTATTATGATCTGCTCCATGATCTTCCCTACTTGATACATTTCTAAGCCTGGCATAGCCGTAGTGAAAAAATTGCTTGGTCTATGTCTCTTTTATCAATTTGAGCTTCCATGGTCATTTGCATGGGAATATAGTTCAAGTGACTGCTATTCATCTATAGCAGTTAGAAATGGTAAGATAAATTATATGACTATCAATTTTTTTTTCAAAATTTTCATATTATTTAGACAGTCATGTGTAAAAATAACACAATTATTTTGACAAATCAGTAACTGTAGTACAATATTCGGTTTCTAAAAATGTAGATTGTTGTGTGTGCGTAAAATGAAAAACACATTTTGAAATATGTTTCAAAATAGTTGAAATACCATGTTGTTTCTTTGTTCTTTCAGTTGTGATTTATTGCCCCAGTGCTGGTCTGTACCTGTAGCATTGTCTGTTAGCCATGCATTCTGCTATGCTATTTTTTTTTTCATTTTATGAACTTTCTAAGGATTTAACAGTCTTTATGTGTGCCTTAATATCAACATCAGTAAACTGAGAGCAGCATCTTGACTGTCAGTATGTATTTCAGATGTCTATTAATAAATATACTAGCAAGGGAAAGAAATTCTTCCTAGGTGAAATAACTGTTGAAAAAAACTATGTGAAAATCCGACCCACTGTGGAAAGCAAAGTGGTTGAAAGGTGGTGCCTTTCACACAACACTCTGTGCTGCAAGTCTAAATATGAGAGATGTGCCGTTTCTGCAGTGTTATGGTCCATGAGTCCATGCCAGTGCCTTGGAATAGCATTTTCTCACATCTGTTCCTTCCTTACGTGTTTGCCAAAAATGTTGGAAGAAATTATTTCAAGCCACTTAAATATTTGCATTTTTTTGTTTATTTTAATTTTTTAAAATAAACCTTTTTCACATTAATTTAAATATGACATGGTCTGCAATAATTCAAACTGCAGTCTAGTTTTCCCATGGTTTGTCTTACACAACTATGATTTTTTTTCTTAGAAGCATAGCTTGCAAAGAAGTCCTCTTCATAGATGAAAGAAATTGTTTGCAATAGGAAAATCATGAAGAAAAAGCACAATAGCTTTCTTTTTACAAAAAGGGGGAAAAGATCACTCACTCAAACCTGAACAGAAAATTTAATTAAAGTACTTGTTCCAAGGACAAGAATAGTCCAAACAAAGAATCCTGATTATACAAGGAAAAAAAATTATGCTCATGTGATGATAGTAAACCATTAATTTTAAATCATTTTAGCAATTTTCACTCTTTTCTGACTTACATTGGTCACTATTACTATTGTTCTAATAGTTCCCACTTTGCAGCTTCTTTGCTATATTTCACTGAAAGATAAAGATCCTCTACATTCCTGTGCACGGGCTGGTTCATTGCCTTCTCTGTGTCTGAGTTGACTACCTTAACCCCTTTATTCCAGCTTTCTTCCCTGCCATTGTCCAGGACATGCTAAGGACCTTGGACTGGGGCCATTTTCCAGAATGTATCTGTATTTTCAATTGCTTTGGGAGATTTGTTTATTCATAGTATTGAATTCTGGAATTTAGTCGTTTGTCAGCATCAAAAATTTTGATCTAAGCACAGTGAGGACAGGGTTCTTGGAGTGTTTAGGTACTTTTACATGTGGAAAGTAAGGTTTTAAATTAAAAAGTATGGGCCTCAAGTGGATACCTGCCTGTTTTTTAAAGACTGAAGCAACTTGTCAGTGCATACAGACGGGTTACACCTCTGGGAGTGTCAAAGATGAAAGGTTAGAAATTCTGTGTTTTCTCTGACTGTGCCAAAAGCGCTGGCTGAACAAAAGCTTACAAGGTATTCTTCTGAACTCAGACACAATAGCAGTGGCAATATTTAGGGATCTTATAACAGGGGTTCTGAATATGGGTCTTGCATACCCTACTGTTATTTTCTCAATAAAAGCCTTAGTTAAAGATATTGGCTGTGAGTACTGCTAATTCAGAGGAGTATGAAAGATCATTTTTGTGATTGCAATATTAGTACTGTTTCTTGTAAAGGTTGTAGAGCTTAAAGCACGTACATCTCAACAATATTTCTTTTGGAGCTGTGCTTTTTTTATAACAGTTACATCCTAGTGGAGTGTGTAACGTGGCTAGTTGGGTTTTAAATAACAGCTGAGGCAGGTAACCTAGCTTTTCCATTTTATTGGCAACAAGAGTTCAGGCACTTAGAATTGAAACCAGCCTGCTACCTTCGATTGTAAAAGCCCTGAGATGTTGACTTAGCTGCTGTTTTAGCCACGGTATGCTAAGTTCTTTACCTGTTTTTGTTAAATAGTGTGAACATATTGTGACTGAAGATCAGAATCAACAGATTTGACGTGTGAAGAGGAAGAAGGAAGAAGGGTTGACACTATAGATACTGAGAGCTCAAATTTGCACTGCTATAGATGGTGTAACTATGGAAATAACATTTCCTATTGGAGTTTCAAAATTGCATGATGTCACACAATAAGTTCTCTTTGGAGACTTTTTTTCCTTTTCAGTGGTGCTAAGTTAAATAAAAATAAAGAAAATACTGCTTCCAGTAAAATGAAACTGTCATAACACAAATACTTGTGACTATTGTAAAATTGAGGCGATAGCTAAAATAAAAAATGTGAACAGGTACACACAGGGCTGGACTATCAAGTATGTTTCATGCCAAGATTAAAAATACAGTTCCCTAGAGTCTTTCTATAGTGAGTAAAAAACCCCCTAGTTATTTTCAGTGAGGCATTCAAACCACCAGTAAGTGTTCACCAGTTGTTCAAGGACAGGCTGTAGGGAGCCCTGAGTAACTTGGTCTGGTGAAAGGTGTCCCTGCCCATGGCAGGGAGGTCAGAACTAGATTGCCTTTAAGGTCCCTTCCAACCCACACCATTGTGTGATTCTATAGTTCAAAGCAATGGCTCATCTGAGTTACACTTCAGTGCAATAGCTGTATATTAGGGAAAAATCCTGCAGCCCTGAAAGTCAGGAAAGTTGTGAGTTTATTGTTTTGACTGTTTAGTGAGAAAAGGGAGAACATGGCTTCACTGTCTGTCATTGGTGTGAGAACTGCAAATATGTCTAAACATAATATATAAGATTAGAAACATCAAATAGAAAACATCTATGCAGGACAGAAGGCTCTAACCACTAGAAAAATATAAGATAATGGTTATCAACTGAGGGACGTTACAGAATGTGGTCTTTGGCTGTCAAATGGTTGATATTTGAACTCTACTGCATTAAAGGTTTAGCAGAAAAACATCCATGTCTTATGACTACTTTGAAAGCTGTCTAAATACAGACTCTGGCAAGTAGAATCACTTCCACCTTGCAGCAGAGATCCACTACTCTAAATATCCTGTTTAGTAATTTCTTCACTATGGCCTCTTGGTAATTTCAGTACAGGAGTCTTGTTCTTCTTGTTAATCTCCACTGTATGCAAACAGACTATGTAGGACATCTCTGTCTCCAACCGTGTTAGAAACATTCTCAGAGAGAAGGAGAGGTTGGAAGCAGGTCCAGTAATTCCAGGGTACAACAATGGAAGCATTAGATCATCTCAATTTGCCATTAAAAATATTTTCTTAACTTGCTTTTCCAGCTGGCTTAAATTCTTTGTTTGAGTGCTATGGAAATCAGATTCTTCTTGACCCTGAATGCATTGACGAGTTCCTGGTCCATTTATTATTACAAATGGTTATTTTTTAGTGGAAAAACAGTGGCTAGGAGAAACATTACAGAAATATTTTCTTAACTCTGGTGCACCTTGGGAAATTCAGGTTTGGGTGAAACTTTAACCTTTTGTTTCCACTGCAAGGTGGGAGCTTTTAAATTCTACCAAATTCTGTTATTTTCACATTTCTTTAAAAAGCCCCTCTGTGGGCTATAACAAATTCTGTGTGTCTCCAAATAGAGTTATGTGGATTATGTGTGCTGTTTTTCCTAGTATTTCATCAGGCTCATTATTAACATTGGATATATCAAAGGGGGAGCCAAAACAAAGCAAACTGTAACAGCTGTGAAGATGCACATTTCTGTATGCTGGCATGCTGATTTGTGAATTATACTTTTCAAGTAACCTCATTAAAATGTGTCCTTTGGGAAAAAACCCTCACATATCTCTGTTTTTTTCAAAGGCTTTTTCTCCCCTTACATTCCTGAAGTGATGGAAACATGGTGTGAAACATCACAGGCCAAAAGATTACAATAGAATCTTGAAAAGCAGAATAAATGTGCTTGAGACATTTAAAAATTTGAAAATTTCAGCCACAGTGGTTCCCCCAGTGCATGAGAGCTACTGGCAAGTTGAAATAAACTCAAAGGGCCATGTAAATATTTGAGGTGCTGGAAAACATGGCTTGAGAGCAGAATCAGGTAGACTAGAAGATCAATGGGCCTGAAATCCTCCACTGCTTAAAGAAGAGTAATAGAAAAGACATGGTCAGAGTCTCCCCAGAGCTGGTCCCCAGAGCAGACATATTAATTTTCTTTAAAAACCAATGCATCAAAACTAGGATGTGAATCAAAACCACAAACAAGTTAACAAAGTACAATTATAAATGCACTTCTGGAAACTTCTGAATTTGAATTTTTGTGCCAGTGGGCTCTAACATTAAGTTGGTTATTTTAAACTATTATGTAAATATTTCCCTCATTGCTCACTGGGGCCGGACCTAGAAATTTGTGGAAGAGGACAGCAAAATTCTTCCTATTAGTTGGACAAACTGGTGACCAAAGCTAAGGATCTGATCAAAGGCTTCATTCTCTTGAATCCTTTGCTAAGCTCTCACATCTCATCATTTGTGAGTAATGTTTCACACCATCTCCAGAGGGCCCAGAGACTATGTTGCATTCAGGCAGGTGATGCTCTGGCCCCTATTACTACTGATAGCGTCATCACCTCTTGGCTAGACTATTAGTTGTGTGATAAAGCTGAGCATGATGCCTACAGCACGTAGGAAACTCCAACTAACAGAGAAGAATGGAACATATCTTCACAGCCACACTGGCTACCTGAGATCCACCAAGCCACAGAGATTACCCATGGTATTTCAGTTCAAGCTCAAATTTCTTTTATGCTATCTGTGAAGAAATATATGATTGATCCAGTACCTAAAGGGGGACTACAAGAAAGATGGAGATGGACTTTTTATGAAGGCATGTAGTGATAGGACAAGGGGGAATGGCTTTAAACTGAAAGAGGGCAGGTTTAGTTTAGCTATTAAAATGAAATTATTTACTGTGAGGCTGGTGAGGCACAAGTTGCTCAGAGAATTCTTGGCTGCACTATCCCTGTAAGTGTTCAAAGACAGACTGAATGGGGCTCTGAGAAACCTGATCTAGTGGAAGTTGTGTCCAGCCATGGCACGGGGATTGCAATGAGATGGTCTTTAAGGTACCTTCCAACCCAAACTGTTCTTTGATTACAACTTCTCCTCCTTTGCTATGGACTGTGCATTGCAAATGGGATACAGCTCATCTCTCAGAACTTTCTTGTGTTTCAAACAGACCTAGAACTCTTGCAGGATCAAAAGAATGTCAGTAGCTCTTGTTCCTCAGGAACTTCTTCCCGTTCAGTCTCCCGTTCCACTCTGCCTTTTCTAATGTAAATACATAATAGCTTCCCTAATCCTGAAACTTAAACCCTGCCAGAACACTTCTCCTTCTGGAAAGCATGAGATAATAGAAATCATACAAGAGATACATAGTTCTGTTGCTTACTGCAAAGCAGGAAGTCAGGGAACAAGAAAGGACTGTAGCTGAGAGGACCTGTGTGATAGAGCAGACTGACCACACACAGCTAATAGCAAGTCCAGAGTCAAAGTTGTGGCTTTCTTTTGAACAGAGGTGGTTAAGAGGCATAATGGCTAAATTTAGTGATGGAAAATATTTTCTGAGCTGTCTGAAAAATTAATTTTGTTTGCTACCACTAGAAACAGTTGATAAAATCAAAGAATATTTTAAGGTTTTAAGTCATCAGAGTATTTACGCAGACATTTAACTCCATTCCTGTTTAGTGAAGCATATGAATATTTTAGAGTTTTATTTCTACTACTTTTCTATTCATGCTATATGAGAATTGGGCAATATGAGAAGTGGGCCTGGATGTTAACACAAGAAGGAAGCAAGTTTCAGAATGTTCTGTTGTGGAAGCAGAACATCTGGCAAGTTAATGCAAATAAAAATTGGACAAACTAAGAATGCTAGTGCCTCTGAAGTAAGCAACTAGTCCTGGAAGCAGAACTAAAGAAGCTTACAATTTTTAGAACTTGGACTCCTGATAAGGAAGAGGTTATGGCTATTTGTATGGCTGATACAGAAATGCAATTATGAGATCCACTTCAGTAAGAGTAATAGTAAAAAAAAATGCTAGACCTTCCAATACTCTGCCTCCTGCATATAGTCTCTCAAAAGAAAACTACAAAGGGCTGCCTAATATTTTGGTGGAATCTCCCTGAATAACTATGGCTTGTCCTAGGGAAATCTATACATCTCCTCTTTAAAATGGTCCTTATTTCAGTCTTCTGTACATAATCCCGGGAAAGCAATTCCTTGTGTGTACCAGAGCTGACCTACAGTACCACTTCAGTTTGAGTGCAATGCAATAAAAACAGCTAAAGAATGTGCTGATGAGAAAAGTTACTGAAGGAAGTGTCATGAGGTTTATAGCACCTTCTTAGTTTCCTGGTGTTTAAAATCAGCTGAGCTAGCAAAGCAGAGAACTGCAGCTGTGAATCGAAAGCAGCTTTCAAATGCAAGTGTTACTGATATTATGGAGGAATAAAGCTGAAGAGAAAAGCAGAGGATGCCTCTACAGCACCAAAAATCTCTTCATCATATTATTTTGCCTATGCCTAAGCTTTATGTGCTCCAATTCGGAAGGATTTTAAGGGATTACGACAGCTATAAATATTTTTATATATAGCTACATACAGTCAGATGTATATATATAGGTCTATATGCAGGTATATTTCAGGTTCAAAATAAATAGTTTTTAAAAATTCCACACTGAATTCAGTGTGAAATGGCTGAACTACTCTGATTCCAAGAAATTAAAAGGAACCTTGCAATGAATTTGTGGCTCTGCACTGGAGTTGCATGCACTTCTATAGTCGACATTTGAATAAGGTTTTGCAGCTCACTAAAATGACTGATTCCTCTACCCACTTTTTTTTCCATATAACTTTCTAGTCGGTGTGTCAACAAGGTTTTCCAGCCATGATTAACAATGATGAAGAACCAGTTATCTGACAAAGCTATTATATTTTACTGTTTCACATGGGTCAGAAACACAGAGCTCAGCTATAAATGTCACTTTCTCACATGTCAGTGGTAAAATCACATTGTCAGTAAAAATAAAGCACCTGCAAAAAGCTTTGAAGATTGCTATCTGTAGCCTATACATTGGTATATTAAATACCAATTATGCAAACACTGTTAATTTAGGAGTTTAATAAACTGTGCACTATTTAGGGCACACATTTAAATTATACAAGTAATAGGTACAGTAAAAAAGAAACAAGAGGAATAAAGAAATTATCACAGTAATCACAAAGAATTGCTGTGAACTTTCAAAGAACTGCTAGGAGCTTTTCCCATTATTCCATGGTATTTTTGAGGTATATTATTGTAACAGTTTCAGTAATGCAAAAAAAAAAAAAGAAGAAAGAGAAAGAAATATTTATTATGTTCACTTTAGTCACCTACATAGCAGATTGTGTAGCAGACCACATAATTATGCCTCCCTTCTTCACTCTGGACAGATCTGTGAATCATCCAAAAGTTGGTGGAGGTCAATGGTTATTTGATCAGTGCCTTTGTTCTGTTATATTGTGTTGTTATGTAGGAAGTGTATTACATTCTTCTATTCAAAAAAGTGCTGTGGGTACCTCAAAGATGATTTGCATTGATGAATGGAAAGACATACTTAACTGCAGTTGTGAAAGAAGATTTTTAATACAAATGCACACTAAGGTAAATGCTGTTTTCATTGGCATAATGTTCTGCAGACCATTCTTTGCACAGAATGCTTTCACTGTTTTCCTATAAAAGCTATTTGTCACTCAGTAACCAATTAAGATCCCAATATTCAGTCTATTTTTTCTTTCTTTATTGTTCTTTTTTTTATAATGTGACTCAGAGGAATTTTCAAATCAGAAAGACAAGAGCTATTGCTTCATAGCCTTGAGTATCTAAAATAGCAAAGATATTTGGATATGCTTTCACTATACTAAATCCCAGATGACAGCATTAGCTCATTTCTATTGTGAATTACTTTGTTTGTGTTCCTAAGTATAAATGATGTGAAGTAGTGCAACTACAAATAATATAATCATGCATTAATTCACTGGCAAAAAGAATTGTAGGACTGCATTACTAAGGCTAACATCTCTACTTTTTCCCTTGGACACCCTCCATTTAACAAAGAGCAGATCCTGTATTTATCTTTCTGACAGCCCTCAGCAAAAAGTGTCTGCAGTGTCAGTGTCTGCAGGAGCTGGCCTTTGGGCTGGAGAGGCCTCTGGAAATGGGTAGCCTCTGTTTTGAGAAGATTGTTAATGTAATTCCTTTTACACTTTAACAAAACATTTCCCTGTAAGATGTTCAAAGCACTCTTAAAAGGAGGTAGAAACTTCCCCTAAAACAGCAGAAACCTGCAGATAAAGGACTGCACAGAAATTTTTTGTAAACTGGCTATTTTGCAAGGTCCTTCTTGACGACTCTGTCACAATGGCACAGAGTATATGGATGGATATAATGCAAAAAGGTAGAACTTAAGAAGCAAAAGTCAAACCTTTCTTCACAGGAAGTTGTATCACTCCACTGGCCAGCGTGAGCTTTCACCACCTCCAGACAGTGTTGCAGACATTATTTGACTTATGGTATCATGGAATTATCTAGCTTGAAAAAGGCTTTTAAGATCATTGAGTCCAATCATCACCAAGCACACCACTAAACCGTGTCCCTAAATGCCACATCTACATGACATATGAACACTTTTAAAGAGCTTGTTAGGACTCCCAGTCTCATACACACTATATGGTCTACAATGCCCTGCATTAAGCGAAGTACTGCATGATTTCTGTGTAGAAAAGCACACACAGTGTTACTGACCCACACCCACCTGTGTCTTCAGGAGATGCTCACACAATAAGCAGCATCTATGGCCAGGAAAACTCCTGGCCTGTCCAGAGCTGTTGTGCCATTTCAATTACCAGCTACAAAGAAGATAAAAAAGAAAGAAGGAAGGAAAAAAGCAAGACAAATAACCATGATGGAGAAGAGATAAAATGGACTAACAAGTGTACTTGGACTGTGAGAGGGTGCTCATTAAGAGAAAGAAAGAAAACCACGAGACAGAAACCTGCTCCAATGATCAAGTGAAAAAGCATCGTAAAATGGAAAGAACAGCAGAAAAATCTGGTTGGGGGAACAACGCTCAACTGAATGGAGGTACAGAACATCTGAAGGACTACAGCAGCCAAAAAGGCAAATATGTGTTGTGTGTCATTTTCAACACTCACCATCAGAATTCTTCATGACATGACAAATTTAGTCTTTTTGAACACACTTTTCCAAGTAAATTGTTTTGGCATTGTAAATCCCAACAAATTTAAATTTTTTTTAGGGTCATTAAAGATAAAACTAACAATAGAAGTGAGTCTGTTCTGAAGATCAAGCGGTTTCTCTCTCACAGTAAAGCAAAAAAGGTCATGAGATTTTTTTAAACATTAATCTTCTAAGAAGTTTTACACTAAAAGCATGAAAATACTGTAGTGTATAGGGGGAAAAAAGAGTAAACACAATTTTTTCCCCACCAGATAATTCCTGTTTTAGAAATAGTCTATGAATTTCATATTTAAAGAAGAGTGCCAAGGATAAACATTGTGCCTAACTCTATATGGAACCTCATCTCATACCATATGCATATTTTTTGAAATGTCTGATATAATATATTGATTAGGGAGATTTAAACTCTCTGAGAAGCAACATTCTGTTTAAACAATATCCTAATTTATAAATATTAGACATCCAAGGAGTTCTCTGAGATTTTAAAAGGGGAGTTAATTTCTCAAGGATAAGCTGCTACAGGGACACAGACCTGGTTTTCATCAAATATTTTTGATTTTTTCCTCCACTGCTTATAATTATTGTCATTTCCTGCTGGGCACATAGTGCAGTGTGTGTCTATGTGTAAAGTTAGAGGCAGGATGAAGGGAATTAAAGCAGAAAAAATAAAGTACACTTGATGCTTTGCCACCTGAAAGAAGCCTAGTTACTTGCCTAAACTTTAAGACTCATCTCTTTAATTTTACTCAACAGTTCTATTGATGTCCATGGAAATTCCAAATGTGGAATAAAAACAGAACAGAGCTTATTGTCATTTGGGAATATAACAAAATATAAAGCACCCATTTATAAAGTATTTCTAATTGCAGTCATTGCAGATCTCATCATTCTTAATGTGTTTTCACAAGCATGAAGGCAGAAGTCACCCAAACTGATAAACAGAATTCAATGTAAAATAATATAAACTTGTATTTTCAAGGTTTTAAAAGCATTGGCTGTATATCTCTTCTTCACAAATGGCAGCCAAGAATTGTCAGATGATGCATGTTATCTCTGCTAGTGATGTCACCAGTGTACTTTTTTATGTGCAATATATTAATCATATAAGGAATGGAATGTCCAGGAAAAAAAACGGGTCAAGTTGCCTCATTAAAAGCAACCCAAGAAGATAAAAAAAATTGACAAAGCAGATATTAAACAGTTATTTAAAATGATATTATCAGTCATTAATCGGTTTTGGTGGTTTTTTCTGATTGCTGTGCCAGTTAATAAGTCTATGTCTGGAACTCCAACAGCATAAAAAAAAATTGGAATGAAAGAGCTGATATATATGATTACGTATATATATTGTATTGATTATATATGTCTATTTCCAGCCAAACTTAATCCAAAATCCAGAAAGAAGGCAGATTTTGACCTGACTTCAAATGTACATAAACTAATTTCTTGGAAGTTCTTTTCAATTTTATTTTTGGTATGAAGCAGAGAAGTGTTGAATGAAAAAAATAGAAAATACTGAACCACAATTTTGACTCATTTCTTTTGCTTCAGCTGTGTTTCCAGTTCTGTGACACATTTTCTCTTTCAGAAATTTTGTAAGCTCTCAATAATTTTTCTCTGAAGACCTGGCAAACATAGCCATGTCTGGTCTTCCAGGCAGATTGTCCATACTGTCAAATTATATGGCTTTAGAATGTGGAAAATTGTAGCTAATGATGATCTAGATTGGAATATGGGAGAAGAAAGGACTTTGGAGATCAAATTCATTATGTGGCAACTGCAAGCAGCTATGATGCTTAGTCTAGATGCTGCTGCCCCTCCTTCCATAGAGCAAAACTGGAAGTGCTTGCAAAATAGCAGAAAACACAAGATTGACAATATGCTCTGCTAAGCCAGTAGCAGCTTCCAAGTGGCACTGCCAGAGTCCTGCAAGTGGAGAGATGTTGGTGACCGTGCCCCAATCTGGTGAAGCATGAATCCCATTTAACCTAAAAGGAAAGATAAAAATATACATATAAAAATATCCTGGTTTCAGCCACAGCAGAGCTGAGAGCCAATGTGATGTTAGGTACATCACAAGCAAGATCCAGTGATATGGCACTGGAGAGATTTCTAACCATTAATAGATGATGTAGCTCCTGAATAGGGAAAAGTCAGTGAATCTATTAATACTTTTTACTAAATTTAAACTTTTTCAGTTGACAGTGTACCTGAGTATGAGCAGATTTGTTGTTGCTGGCTCTGTCTGACAGCTCTACTCTGCATGCACCACATGCTATAGTGGGATTAAAGTAGCTCATCACTGCATCTCCTTGACATCAAGGCAATGATGACCTTGATTACTGAGTGAAGAAGGTACATGCGAATCAATCTTTTCAAAGCTTTTGCAATGAAACAATTTGCTCACAAGCGTGGGCCCCAAATAAATAAATTTATTTTGTGACAGTGATATCTAGCATGGTTCCTGACACCTGGGATTTGTGGTGAGTTTTTATGAAAATTGCTTTTTTTTGATGATTATCTCTGACTGGACAATGTTCTGAGCAACCTGATGTATTTTACCAGTCCTTGAGCTGGGCTTTTGAGTAGATGAGTTCTAAAGGTCCATTTCAATCTCAACACTTCTCTGATTCTGTAATTCTATTACTGTGATTGATTGTGATAAATTATAATTACGTATGTTGATAATTATTATTGAGGAGGTATATACAAACATTTAGTGCTCATGGGTGTATGGATCAGTGCGTGTGCAGGTACAGATTTTTTGTGAATAGCCACCAAAGAGATACTGGTCCTCTTCACCGGTATTCCTGAAATGCAAACAGGGATATTGCCATAAAATTTGGGTTACCAAAAGGGCTGATGTGGCTAGTGAGAAAGACTTGGGGTGGGAATTTAAAGGCTCTCTGTTTTCTGACATTCTGGGAGGAACCTTCCCCTGCAGTTTGCTGTGCCTTGCTGCTGAGACAGTCGCCCCTGTGTGAGGCATAGGCCAGCTTCCTCATCTCCACCTAACGTGATTCCCTCCTTCCTCCTCTATATGTCATGGTGATGGACATATTGAGGCAATATATAAATACCAGAAGAATTTCTTGTCCAAACCTAAATAAAAATTGACTTAATCTGTCTCCTGTCTGTGTATCATTAAAATTAGGCTGTATTGAAAATTCAAAATGTTTAGCAATGGCAGAGTTTAATTACTATTTAGTGGGAATGAAACTATGTATGAAAAATGCACAATTTTCAGGGAAAGTCAGCTTTTGGATGGTGTATTAAGGGCTGGGTGGTTTTCAGCATCTATCCTGTGGAAAGAGAATGGAAAATAGAGCATATTTTAAGAATATGCAAAGGTATACCACTAAGTAGAAAGATACACTGAAAGCAATAATTATACTGAGCTCAGGTTTCTAGCCACAAGTGTGAACTTTCTCCAAAATACTGCAATGGCTGCAAGATCCCTAAACCTCAGCATTCCTCTTTTGTTTAGCAAATCACTGTGAAGTCTATTGCCTAATGTGCCCTTCATGCTTTTCTAATGCTCTGTCCTCATAGGAAAAAACTGCTTCATTGCAATTACAACGTGAAACAGAAAAGACTATAAAATATCAGCCGTCTGAAAAAAACAGGAAACTTCTCAATCATCACGTAAGGATGCTCTGTGTGCACCATGAATAGGCAGCAAAAGATATAATGTGACACATTTTGACAATTTATGTCAGAATTTTGCATCCCACATACCCAAGCTTCCAAACCTTCACTCCTCAATTTTCCTCAGATGACTTTTGCCTTCAAAGTAGCCACTGTTGAAGAAAGAGCTCGTGGCTCAGGACCATTTAGGGAGCCCTGCAGCTGGATTTAAATAAGTAACTTCACCAGTTGTCTTCTTTATTTGCCAGCTAATAAAATACCTTTCTGTTTCAATTTTCTTTTAATATGAGAAAGCAAATCTGCCACTTTAAATAATTCAAATAAAGGTAAAATAGATGCTACCTAGATGGAAGAACTTGAGTGAAAAATGGGCATGTGCATTTTTGGAATGTATCTGCATTCCAAGAAGAGCATATGATTTTAAAGACTAGAAGTCCTCTAATCTTAGAATCTGCTGATGTAATTAATGAATTCATCCTCTGACAAATCCTCAAATTAATCTGAGAAAATAATAAATAATACTTAATATAATTTGAGAGATCCTCTACTCTGGAATATTTTAGTATTTTCTGTAATTAATTAGAGCAAACTCAAGCTCTAGCATTAATTAACCTGCATTGCCAGAATTATTTTATATTTTTTTGTCATTTCTTTCATTTTTTTTGCAGTTCCTAATCACTGGACATAAGCATTGTTAAGCACTGAAATGTTCCTTTGCAAATATAGTTCACTACATATGAGATACATTTTTAATAACTGCTCACATTGGGAAAGTGATGCAGTTGTGATCATACAATCTACATGCAGATCTCAGCCTTGAGAACCAGACTCCCAGGACAAAATTCAGTGCTGCTGTAATTTCTTTAGTGGTTTGTTCTATTCTGCGTTTACTGATACTTAAAGCTCAATGGTCACAACATTTTATAATCTCCTCAGAGGACATTAAACCAATAGCAAATAGAGTGCATGTCTGTATGATTGGTCAGAAAAGATTTTGAATTTTCTTTATGTATTATTCAGTAATTGATTCAGGATGCTACTTTACTGCTGCAGCTTGTATGCAAAAAAACCCTGAAAATGTACAGGAGTTAGTAGAAATATTGGAAAAGATTGCTTTTAGCTCAAGGATTAAATGAGTTAATAACTTTATGTTAAATTCCTGCTACTTTTGGGTTGTGTGATGTCATTCTCTAGGCTAGTTCAGGCCAACAGGTCTTGTAATTTTCTTTATGTTTCATTATGTAACTACTTTACAGACACATTATCCACGCTCAGTGGGCTATACTGTATATAGTGGCCTTTGCTTTAAATAATGCATTGCACTTGAGGATTTCTGTATAAAAACCACACACAAACAACATGACTAAGCCACTTCCACCTGTGCCTGCACATACATTCACACAACAAACAGTGCCAGTGCCCAAAGAGTCTCCTGGGCTTTCCAGAACTGCTGTGCCTTTTCAGCTCTCATCCACAAAGAAGGACTCAGATTTCTGTCTTGGCCAAACAGTGCCATGCAACATTATATTTATCTGTTGCAGAAGATAGAACCAAATCTACCCTGAGGAAAAAGTGAATTGATGGATCCAGAGTCACTCTGTATTTCCAATATTGGGCTCACACGGCTTTTCTCACTTCCATTTTGTTTGATAAAATAGGTGTTACAGGCCTGGGTTTAGCAAATTAAATTGGAAAGATATGGACAGGAATCACACAATATATACTTACAGTGAGCAGCATAAACTTTATTTTATAATAACTAGCTGCAAGACGAATATCTTAAAATATTTTCCCCTTTTTCTCTATAAATAACACTTCTCAGATTTTTCTTAGCTCCCTGAACCTAATTTCCTAGAATCTTAGCCATCTCATAGTAACATAAACACAATTTATCCTGTTCTGCCTCAAAGTAGGCACTGTACAGTGCTCTTTTAGATACTCTAAACTTATCCAAATAAAAAGTAGTTCGAAACCAAAAGGAAATCCTTTACAGAGACACAGAAATTAAAAGAAAATAGCTCGTTAGGACTTGATCCAAGCTATCCTAACAACTATGCAGACTTTCATTGTGTCACTAAGCTTTGCATCCAGTCTTTGGGACTGCAAACAGTAACAAACTGAAGCAAATTTTTACCTCTTGATAGAATTTCGTTAATGCTTCCTCTTAAATTCTTAAAATTAAGATTATTATTAAAATTACTAAGCACTATAGTGCTTACTATTTTGCTCAATCAGAATCTCACCACGGAAGTTTTGTGCAGTGAGTTTTGTATCAGTACTTTGAAATATTAAAATATTTTCTGGCATTGAATCTTAATTAATTATATTGAAGCATTGTGGAACAAAAGATAACGCTCAGAAAACTTGATTTTAAAATTGCATGACAAAACAAATCATGATATCTGTCATAAGCTTGATTTAATAAAACTTTTTCTTCAGTATTTTTTCCCCCAGCATTGTAATAAGTTAGAGTGCTTTTGAGAATTATATACATGTGGGTGACTAAAAAAGAAAACGGTCGGGTTTTTGTTTTCAGTTTTGGTGAGACAAGATTCAGATATCATGAAGCTTATTATCAGAAATTGCTAAGCATGGCATGTCTGTTTTCCATGATTCATGAGCTGTCCTGTTGGACTTGCTGCAAGAGCACCTTCACCTCCTATGACACTCTGGTCAGTTATTGCCTTTGGTTTTAATCAAGGTTATAAAAACAAAGCAAACTTTGGATGACTGCTTTGGATTACACACCAAGAAATGTGAAATTAAAAGAGTTCTGGCCTAGTCTATGTAGAACATATCCTATTTCTCCTCTCTTTTATATGCTGTCTCAGCTAGGAGAATATGGAACTTTAAGTTCTCTTGCAAGATGCCGTAAATATTTTGAGGAATGATGATTTTCTTTTTAACTGGGAGTTTCATATATTAAAACACCACACATATTGTTCAAATCACAGCATAAAAATAAAATCAAAAGCAAATTTCAAGGTCAACATAGCATTTCAGGAATTCTGTGTTAGTTGTAGCAATGACAAGAAGGAAATATTTCACTCATTTAAAGCAAGATGTTGGCTTTCTTGAGAATTATGTGAAACACTAAAACCCCCTAAAATATATCCACACAGCTCCTGGATCTGCTGTGCTACAGAAAATATTTTTATTAGCACTCATCACACAAAAATACCTTATCCTGTCAGGAAATTAAACCAAATTATGTGATAGAGCTTTTTATTTTTACATTGGCACAGGTTCTGCAACTTGCAAACATATGGACCTTTCACCAAAGTAGACACAAGGATGTTTTCAGAACCTTAATGTTCTAAAAGGAAGGCAAATATTCTTTGGAATATATATATAGCAGAAAATCCAACATTGCTACTTCAAATGTTTCTGTCAAGCAAGATGATATTCTTGCCAAAGCAACACCAATGCTTTTATAAGCACCACCCTAAAATTATTGCTGCTTAATACAGATGTTATGTTGTTTATTTGTGTCCTGGTGAACTCCCTAGTTCAAGTTGGAAGTAAGAAACATTCACCATTATGTGGACAGAAGGACTCTAATTCTACCAGCTCTGCTCTGTTGAAACTTTGCTCAGTATTTAGGCTGTGAATTGGCTTGTGCCTTTTTCTTTGACCCTCTCTGTTAATCCAGCCAGCTCCCTAGTCCTGAATCCTCATAAAGCATTTACTTATGTCCTAAAAATGCTCTGTATGAGAGAAACCTGCAGCAAAGACTTTGCAATTCACTGCCAAGATCCTGTAAGGAGTTAAGAGCTGACTGTGAGGGTTTGTCTGCTTCCAGAGCCAGGAGCAATATCTTTGCCACAGGAAATAAGAAAATGCATCAACAGCTTAAATTATCTTCCAATAGAAGTGCTTTGCCATGGGGAGATACACTGAATGCCAGACACTGTCACAAAATCTGAATCAATTTCACTACTGGTCTTTCAATAAGCAATAATGATATATTCAATCTTTTGTTCAGTGACCTATTTTAGGAGTCCCTCTTAAGGATTTAGAGAAAAAGTGGAACCTGGAGTGTTGGCTGATTGCAATCACAAGTATCAAGGTCAAAAATGTAGCATAATGCCAGAGGAACAGAATGTCAGGGCACCTGAAGGCTTCTGCTGGGGCTGCCTGCACCCCCTGTCCAGGGCATCAGACCTGCCAGCCCCTGTCCCAGGGATCCCCCAGCAATTCCAGCCTCCATCTCCATTCCTGTAGGCAGATGACCCCTGGATAGACTCCCTCCTCCCACAGTGTGTGCTGCAGCTGGTCCCCATCCCTGCCTCTGGCTTCTGCTTCCTTTTGTCCAGTGTGGGAACTGGCCCTTGTTTACTGCTTGGTGTCCTTGGCATGGCTGCAGAGAGGCATGGCCCAAGGTTAAGCCAAGCCTGCAAACAGCAGCCTTCTTTCCTTAAAATCACTGTTGCAATGGGTATATTTCAGGACACTCTTTGTGCTTGTGTATTAAGTGGAAGAAGTTTAGACAACATTTCCTGAAATCATAAGGTGATGCAAAATTATTCAAGGCAACTCTCAGTAAAAATCTCTGAGGTCAGTAGTTACTTAAACTGCTTATTGGTGCAAGCAAGAAAGATTTCTTTCAGAGGGTCAAGGAGAAATTCAACAAAAGCTGATCGATAGTTGAATTAATCTGCCTGTTAGACAGTCTTTTGACTCAGACCAACAAATTTGGTAGCCAAACTGACAAATGTGTATTTTAGACTGTTTCTCCGGATAGTACTATAGATAGAAACTAAAGAACTAGAGAACAGAGGGAGGTAGATGTTAGTAGTAAATGAAAAAAATAAAAATTGGCCTGGAATTAAGGGATGAGTGGGTGAAATTGGCACAAGCTTTATTAAAAGTTTTTCAAAACTATTTCATAGCAGGAAAAATTGCATAGCATTAAATGCATCAATCATACCAATATAATAGAAACTGTAATTATTGTACCACGGAAGGAAAAGGGATAGACCAAGGAAGAGAAGTTAGGGCAACAGAGTAATAAACGAATTTAGTGCTACAAGTTAAAAACTCAGTTGAAGGAAACCAACCAAGAATGCACCATGAGGAAGATGAGTGGGACAGAAATAAGAAGCTAAATAACTAAGAAACTTGATGCTCAAGAAAACGCAGCAAAAGCAGTAATAAAGAAAATAACAAGTTGGTAGAAAGATTAGTCATAAAGGTACTAAGAATTTGTTTACTATGTGTGTAACAGCTTAGCTTTGGTTGAAATAGAGAATGCAGGTGTTGATTGACAATTCAGTAAAATCAATGGAAATATTCCTTGTGAGTAATAAAGACTTTTGGGACAGAAGTTCAGGTATTGGGCTATGTCCAGATACCAAAGAAAAGTCTTACTAGGTAAAATGGTTCAAGAAGTAAAGCAAATGGAAGAGAAATAATTGCTCTTCTCTAATTACAGATTATGGAGCCTTGAGCAGTACCACAGTTATTGGATGTTCTAGTGGTAAAACCCTTTGTGTAAGGACATGTTCTGGTTAGAGATCAGACTGCATGTTTTCAACCAGAAATGTTTCCATTTAGAAGTGGGAAAGGATGATTACTGCTAAAGTAGAGGCCGTCAGTATTGTGTTGTATAAACCAAGACTAGTGTAAATATGAATTCATATATTCATATATAATTAAATGCATAGAGAAGCAGTTTTCCAGGGGATAGATTATTTCTTTCAATCAAAATAGTTTTTCTTTAAAATAAATAGAAAAGTGATTCTATGATTCTCCATTATATTTCACATGGGCATTTGAAGTTTGCTAAATTCTGCACTTTTCTACTCTTATTGGCTGACTAATAGTATTTTTGATTTAACATTACTTTTTCCAAATATGAGTATTATTTCTGAGTCCTCTTCTTTTCCCCTGTTAAAAGGATTTGAATGTTACAGGTTTGTTAAGAAAAACACCATGCTAATGCACACATAAATTAGTTTATTAACTATAACATATAGTTATTTTGGCTTCTTTTAATGTTCTAGGTTATAATTAAATAGCCCCTAGTAAATATTTGGATGCCAGTACTTTATTTATATGCCATTTCAAGTGATCAGAGTTTTATCACAAGTCTCAAAATATGTTGTGTGAGAGTCTACTGCTGAGAAAAGTCACTACATGGAAAAACTGAAGTTTCAACCTCTTACGAATGTGGAAGATATCTTGAGCTCGGGAGCTGACATCTTCTTCCTCAGGTTAAATAATTCCCAAGTTTCTTTTTCAAAAAGTTTAAGCATATATTTGAACATATCTGACCACATGATATGTTTTGATTTTCTTTGCTGAATGACCTCAATTCCGCTGATAAAGATATTAGAAAATTGCCAGTGAATATAATTTAAGATTTTATGAATTACTGATTTTCTGAATTCATCTTCCAAGGAAGATAACTAAAGTATAGTGAAGCAAAATTTATCCTGAATCTATGGCTTATTGTTGTAACTATCTAACTTTATGAAAATTGTACTAATAAAAACCTTTTGGAGAGTACAAGCCTAAAAATTCTTTTTCTAATAATGGAAAATATTGTCTTTCCTTAGCAATATAATATTAGAAATAATCTGGGAAATGCACTATTTTTCTCTTTTGCATGTCTTTTTTTCCTCTTGATGCTTTTGCCCTTGAGACCTTTTTTTCTACCTGGGTCTCCAATACCATTTTCATGAGCTCCACACGGTCACTAGTTGTTGGGCACTGACACTCTTCCTTTATTCTGATGCCATGTGCAATGATCAATGTGGAATTTTTCTTAATGTCTTACAATCTGTTTGTTTCTGAGAGTGAATAGCTGGAGTAAGAGGTCTATCCTTATATTTTTACTGTTTGTGAACTTTTGTTCTCATATGTTTTATTAAGTTCTCTGCCCTGGTAGAACTTGGAATGACCATCCTGCTGGGAACTCAGGTAACTCATTGACTCCTCTACCACAAAATTCACTGGACTTCTTATTCCTTTATTTTATTCTTTCCCACTAACTGTGCTTTTAATATGAAAGTTATACCCATTATACCGTTGTGCTGAGTGCAATTCTCTTTTCAGTTTTCTTGCAGTCCTGTAGAACCCAGACTCCTGAGAAGTTCAAGGTTTCACAGATATTCCCAGTAACCTGCATTACAGCAGGCAGAAACATGTTGCTCTTGAGCATTGACACAGCCATTCTTTCCTACTGACTGATCACAATGGAGAATTACACTATTTTAATCTTTTATATCAGAAAACACTTGAAGAAATATATGTTGAAAACTGCACATGTGAAGCACCTTGAAATACAAATCCACCAGGAATTCTGAGCCAGAGAAAAACCTAACAATCTGATCAGTAGTGCTTCCTGTTTTAGAGTGTTACTAAAATATATTTTATTTACTGTGTAGCTTTAGTCAGAGCCCTTTCATTTGAGGCACACTTTAGCAATAAAATTTACAAAGATAATTTGCTAGCACATTCCTTACTTAGAACAAGTTCTTCCAAGCAACTGTTAAGCAATTCATCAGTGGACAGAGAAGCAGATGTTCTGAATACAGATACCATAATCATCAGTCCCCATTCTCTAGTTTATGGAATGTCTCTGCCTCATCTTCTGTGTCAGCTCAGGTTATATCACGTATATATTCTATTTCAGTGGACCTGCTTGCTAGACTATACCTCTACCAATGAATTTATCAGGCAAGTGGTTGTTTCCTGTACAGGTAGGTTTAATTTGCAGCACAAACCAAGATGTATGAACCTCCCCAAAGGGGTGGAAGGACATGAAAAACTGCCTGACCACTGAAACAAGAAAACTTACAGATATTCCTGTAAGGGAGATGAATCTGGACAGTGCATCAAAAAGAAAGAAATGTGTGTGGGTAGATTTTAGTGGAGAGCAGCAATAGGAGATGGATGATGGGAAAATCTGAAGATGATTACAGAGTAAGGTAGATTATAGATCATGGATCAGACTGGATTATGGACAGGAAGGTAGGGAGGGAGCTGTGAGAACTGCATGTGGCACAATTGATGAGAAATAGGCTGATGAGATATAAAGTGATAAAAATGGGTATCCCCATGTGCTCGGCCCAAACCATGCTTGATCTAAACACGTGGTTGAACTGAGCTGTGCTGGACACTTAGGAAAAGGGTGCAGGTAACCTCAAATGGCAGGAAGGAAGGCAAATTCAGTGCAGGCTATGGGCTCTGCTACTGAGGTGGATTCATATCCCTACCACGGCACAGGCTGTGGTGTTTTAGACGACTACCTTCAGTGCTGCACACCTTACACTTCCACTGAGAACCTAAGTGTTATGACACAGCCTTTTGTCACACATGTTCAACTCACAGCCTCCCTTTTCTGTCCCAACTCATTCTGCACAGAGCCCATTTGTCAGGCCAACAATGCAGCCCACAGGTCTTCATCCCTTCATCTCCCTTCCATCTCCTCCTCCCATTCTCACCCTATCAGTTCTACAAGAAGGATAGGCTGCGAGCACCAGTCTTTCAATATCAGGTGCACTCATGGACAATTCTTAGGAATGAATAGTGGAATTAGAGCTGGGTTATGGCTGGTGTGTCAGCATTCATCAAAAACAATGGAATATCAGCTATACAGAAGACACTGACTGCAATCCTGTAAATCAGATTCAATGTTATCCGCAGTTTGCTTGAATCGTTAATATTTGAAAGCAATATAAAACAGAGAGGAAGTAACTCGTCCAGAACAAGATCAGACCAATAATAAGAATATTTTCTGTCCTTTCTTATATGTTGTGAGAAACTGACTTTTAGATCAACCCTCATTATAAACAAGAGTTGCCACATTTTGTTATCTTCCCTAGAGAGATGCATATAACATCACTCATTCTATGATTAGCTAATTTTCAGAAAGATTTACGTTTTGGTTTGCTCATGCCGTTTTCCAGCCTTTCAGGTGATTGCCTGTGACTCTTCATTTCAACATAACTCTGTGGAGCTTGAAAACTGGATTGCTACACATTGCCTGTGGCATTCATTAGCCTTCTCAGAGCATTTGGCCCAGTGTCTGTGCATCCTGTTGCTGTGAATTTCAAACACAGGTCACTGGACTCAGTGTTCATCTGCTGTGACCTGCTTCAGAAGAGCTGTGTTGAAATAAACCACTTAGTGATTTTCCTTATCATTTGGAAAGCGAAGACAGAGACAGACCAAATAACTTCATGTTTGCTTTTCATCAGTCAATGCCAGTTGGTATAATTTTGTTATGATAAAAGGCAAAAAGTAAAATATTTACAACAAATCTTGGTTGCTTGAGTGTGGATATCTGAGAGGAAGTAGTTGGGCATAAAGTGTGGCATAAAGTATCCTGAAATGTTTATATGAGGTTTGCTTTAAATCATGAACATTAAAAAAAACCCCAAAAACCAAACACTGGCCACATTATTTTCACACCTTATGAATGAGTGTATTAGAAAAATAGAGAATTAGCTAGCTCAATCACTTTGAATAAGTACTTCTAGCTTCCAGCCAAGCTAATGTATACTATTTTCCTGGATAACTGCCACATGTTCTCACATAATTTTTTTAAAACTGTGATATTTATTTAAGTGTCAAGATGGGCTGTGCTGTACTATGAGAATTTATAGAATTTTTAGGATTTAACTTCATATAACATGATTAATAATCAAAGTTGAAATGAAATAATAAGAAAGAAGTATTACTGAAAAGAACAAATTCCAGCCTATCAGTGACAAAGGTAATAATTTGACAAAGCATAGCAAAAACTAGACATAGACAATTGGGTAAAATGAAACACAGAACTGTTTCCTGCAGATAGTTAATTTACTGGACTATGTTCTCTAAGGGTTGCCAAAATACCTATGTAGGCTCCTGGAGAGGACAGATTAATACTAATTGTGAGATCTGGGGTGGCTCATGCTATTAGGAATCTGGGCTGATGGGATTGCATCCACAGGCTGTATAGGCAGCTCATCATTTCAAGAAACTTTCCCCCCTCAAATGAGGAATAACAAAGCCCACAGCTGCAGTGGATGATGATATTTCAGTTACTTGTCCCAGGAAAAGCCACTGCTGCATTTAGCTCAGTAAGATTTAAGTACACAAAATATGGCTCGAGGATGGCACAGAGCTAATGCAGTTTATTTCATCACATGGCCATTATTATATAACTAGGGAAAAGTTTTGTACTTTTTAAAATCATGGCAAAATAGTTCCTGAGAGCTAGAACCAAGTATAAAAACTGTAGCCTGCTTTTTTGTTGTTGTTGTACATGTCTGTATTTCACAAATTCAGAAACGCTGGTCCTCATATCAGGGATCAAGTAAAACTGAAGAAGAAGATTTCTGAGTTTTAGGAATCTCAGTGTGAAAATTGAGATTATAATAACAGTTTTCTCCTTTTTTTTAAAAAAAAAAGGTAAGTATTTATCATCCTGCATTTTATTACCTACACATAGGTCTCCTAGCTCATTGTCTGACACAGTATATTATATTTTCACATGCAACACAGAAGCACATTTGTTATTGTAGTATTTAGTGCCGATAAAATATAATGTATAGTTTGAAAGGGGAAAACGAACCAAACCCTCTTTCTTCTGGAAGGTACTTGGGAAATTAAAACATTTTATAATGTGAATGTGAAGAACACTCTGCTTACATCAGTCAGAAAGGCATATACTGCAAAGGTGTTATGGATATAGATAAAACTGGCTCTTATGCATACAGAAGGTTGACTTATCCCGGTGTGAGATTCCCTGACATGCTAAATCTGTTCCAGTACAAGGAACAAAAAAAAAAAAAAAAAAAAAAAAAAAAAAAAAAAAAAAAAAAAAAAAGAAAAAAAAGAAAAAAAAGTAAACCACATGGAAATTATGTTTCTGTGTGGAATAAAGGACTCTATGTACCCTTGCTTGTATCTGTTATTTCATACTATTTAAAAAAAAGAAACTGAGTTAACTAATGGAATGTTAAAAGGAGGTTAACAACACAGTATTTTTCTAGATGAATAAATTGAGACAAAGCGTAATTAAATGATTCATCACAGACTGTGCTACAAAAGATTTGATTTAATGGAATCACCATCTACATGTTTTATTGAATTAAAATGTGAACAGTTAAAAAACTGAATAATGCTTAATTCATTGCAATTTAATTTGTTTCAGTTATCCATGTAGGTGAATCTCTAATTGTAATTTTCTTATCAATATTTAAGCTATACTGAAAGCTTAATCAATATAATTGATCATAGACATAAGCTGTTTTCACTGCCAAAATCAATTATTTTGATTTAGAAATTACTTAGCTCTGTATTGCTTCTGAGCAGTTGCTATATGCTAATAAAAGTTCTCACACCAGCAGACTTGTTAATTATGTCTATGTAGCTCGGAGCTCAAATTCATGAGGGCTTGAGGCAGACTTCTTAGAAGCTCCCCAAGCTGGAAAAATGGTACCTGTAGCTCAGGTGAGCTTTGTGAGAAGTTTTAAAAATAGATTGTAACTAAAAAATGTAGTGATGCAGTTTTTGCTCTCTGAAATGGGGAGAACACATGTGTTCTAACAGGACACGTTTACAGCTTGTTCTTCTCAGCATTTTCTCTGGAAACAGGGTCAAGTTACATCTTTGAGTTTCAGAAGTGGATAAACTGCCATTTAGCTACTTCTCTTACACTAAAATTCTTTTTTCCTAGTATCTAGCCTGAAACATCCCTTTTGAATGTTAAGAATCTAATGTTAACATAGATTCTTGTTGTGCCCATGACTGACATGAGGAGAGGTGGTGTCCCTGCTGTGGCAGAACTTTGCGAGGCACTAATTTAATTCTCTGCCTTCTAACCCTGATCCTCTGATTTTTCAGTTGTCCTAAATAAGCCATATTTCCTGTGACTCTCTGGATTCCTGCTGCTCTTGTCTGAGTTGCTGTTGCTTGACTGGGGTGCAGTGCTCAGACTTGGTTTCATGTTCTCTGCAGGGAACCCCAGGAAAGGCACTGCAGATGTTGGGTGTAGCAGTCATCCTTCACCTGTTCTGCAGGCTCCATGAATTCTTTTCAGATCCAGATAATGGCAATTCTTTTTCTCCAAGACACCTTGGCATTGTGGGTCATTAGCCAGTTTGCAAACTGTAATAATCCCTCTTCCCCCCCTTGCCAGGTGGGATGTATGTAGGCTTGTCACCCACTTGCCTTGGTACTAGTTCAAAGCATTTCTCAAAACCCAGCTGGATTTTGCAGGATTTTTGGATTTGTTGGTGAAGAAGTAGAGCTGTGACAATGTTGAAGGAAACCTTCACTTGGATAGAAGTTCAGACAGAATTATTAGCAGCTAGGTTGGTGCAAGGCCTTTCTTGAGCTGTCAAAATTCACTGCTGATTGAAGCTAATGTAAATAAATGGACTGTGCTTCAGGTTTTATTAGCTGACCAGTTTACTGCTCAAATCCCTGCTAGATGCTATTTGAATAACTAAAGAACAGGCCTTGAAAGTTTTGTAAATAATGTGTTAGTCTCACTGAGATTGTCTGCTTATCACTAGTTAAAGAAATAAGAATTTTAAAGAAAAAAACATTGAAATTAAGAATGTGCTAAAGTCCAAACTCAGAAAAAGGCTACTAGTCATTAGAAAATAACTTTCACTGTCCATTTTCCACCATTTAAGAGTTGCAGAACCTTTCAGCTAAAGGTTAGATGTTTTTGTTATTAATGAGATTCTCCTAATTTCTTTATTTTAAATTGCTGTCTCTTGAAATTACTATTGAAAGGCCTAGCTTGCTGCTAGGACACCAAGCTGTCAAATATGGTTGCTTCAAATAGGATTATTTTTCACTCTATAAAGTTTAATTTGGGCTCCTCAGAGCTTTAGTTTCTTGGAGGAAAAAGGAAACCATTCTTTATTGATACTTATCTCCCAGGCACATGGAAAAATGTGGAATTGGGCAGATCTTAAACAGAAATTGCTGAGCTTAAGTAGTGTGTGGGCTGGAAAAAGAGAGAAGATGGGTGCAGTGTCACACATTAATTTTTTTTCTGTATGACTGTTCTGCAGCAACCAGTCCCAGCAAGTGCAATACAGCAGCACACAGGGAAGCTGATTACAAACTAAAACTTCTCTAGTATGTGGTCATACACAGTTCAGCTTAAACAGCTTTCTAGTGAGAAAATAATCACAGTGGTTTTAATTCCCCAAATAATTCCCTCTTGCAGAATGGTTCTCCCTCATCTGTCCTGGCAGCCATGCCCTGAAAAAGAATCCATTGATTTTTTTTACACATTTTTACTCACTTTGCTTACAGAAAAATGAGTTTTCTTGCAGGAAGGCATATTCATAGGAAAGAAGTCCAGCTGTGCATGCTGACATATGCTCCTGTTTCCAAGTAAAACAGAGTGGTGGGATAGTTATTCATTGTAGAACATAACATATAATTGAACTTGTCTGAGGTAAGTGCAAGATCTTTTTTTCCATAGGAAGCAATGACTATTGGAAGCATTTACTTACATAATTAAAAATAAAATCATATTGTTTTTTCTTAGATGTGGATCTTACAGCAAAAAATGTTTTCCAGCAAAAAATGTTTTCCAGATAGTGATATGAAGATCCAATGCCAGTCATCTTCAACTGCTTTTTTTTAATGGGAACCTGCTCTAGTTTCTCATTATTTGACAAATTTCTATCATTTGTATTTCTCCATTGCCAAGAACAAGACAATTTTAAAAATCCATGAAAAAGCAATACTTTCCTTTTTCATGAGTACTTCCTTTTAGAAAATGTATTCCTTACTTAAAAGGAGTATGGAATTTTTAGGAAAAGGAAGTGTTTTGGCTTGTATGTAATTTTTTTGAAGCATAATCATTACAGATATATGAGCATGTTTGCCTGCCACACAGGCACAGACCTAGTTTTCTGAAATTCAGTGGAAGTGTTACTTTTGATATCTGTGTTACCAGGTCTGGTTTTGCCACAGGCAAAATTCTTAGTGCTGCCAGGTAATTGTCTCTTACTTTCTTTATTACATCCTGCAAAATTTGTTTCCTGGTTTCCTTAAAAACCTAACTGAAAGTGATTGCAATTTTCCTGGCTTGATAATTCTATTAGAAAAAGAAATGAACAAAAATTAACACGGGGGAGATTTGAATTAACTTGTTAAAGAGGCTGAGACTGTGATCCAGAAAAGGAGGCACAGAGATGTGTGATGAAACTGGGAAACACATTGGGTTTGGTGGCTGGGACAAGCTTACATAATTTTAGTAGAGTAAGGACTACCTGAAGAGAGATATACTGGTAAAATGTAATTCAACAATGACATGGGTAGATACACAGGCTAGAGAGATGTGAACACCAAGAGTGGGTCAGAAAGAAAATGGGCACAAAGAACCATGAAGCAAAATGGAAAAGAAAGATCTGAAGAGGTGCTGTAAGAATGGCAGGCAAATCAGGTGTGGTTTGGCATATAAAATGATGTCAAGGAGACACAGTACGGAAAAAGAGAGGAAAATTAAAATGGGAGTGGGTAGGAAAGGGATGTAAATGGGGCTAAAACTGAAATAAGATAAGGTGCTGCAGAGGAGTTAATGGATTGAACTAGGGAAGAGTTGCAAATTATTGGCTGGATCTCTGTCACAACTCTGTGTTCACATATGCTTCTGTTCTAAAAGAGACTTTCTTTCAGTATTACCTTTTTGATTTGTGACCTTGGGTATCCATTGATCCAGCAAAGTCCAATCGGGGTGTTTAAATTTTTTCTGAGTTTCTTCCTGCTCCAGTTATATTCCCTCATTTAGCTACATTTGAGCCAAATCCATACGATCCAGACATCTATGAAAACCCATCACTGCATTTTATCTTTCCACTGTTGGGATGAACTTTAAATCTGATCCCATGACATCTTAGCAGTGATTTAGCATTCTTTGTTCTCCTGGCCACTTTTTCCCAGTTTCCTGCCACCTTATTTCTAGCATGGCTTTTGGTTGTGCAGCACCACAAACAATTGTGTCTGCGCAAAGCAGTGGTAGCGGGTAAGGAGGACCATGTGGAGAGGCAGATGAGTGGCAGGCAGAATTATATGCCTGTATAAACACTGTTTATACAACCTCACCCCAGCAGAAGTCCCATGGTATGCCAGTGTACAGATACTGACGCCGTCCACCTCAGTCCACTCAAGTTCTGCCCACCCAGTTAGCTCTTGAGGAGGGGGGAGCACCAAGTGGCCCTCTCCCGGGAACTTCCAGAGCCCGAGATGAGTGTAAGGCACAAGCCTTTGTGGCAGTTGTCAGCGTCGGGGAGAGATAAAGAGCCAGGAGGGTCCTTTCAGGGTTCCAAGGGTTTATTGAGGGAACAGCAGAAGGACAACCACAGGCAGGAAACGGATACCGAGAAAGGCAAGGAGAACGGCTTTGCACGAACTTAAATAGGGCCCCTTCCCCATGGGAGGGCACAACACAAAAACCAATGGGGAGAACTTAGGGGTGTTACAATGGGAGGGACTCGGGACACATTAAACCAATAAGGAAGATTATGGGAGGGTCACAACTTACAATGAACAATCACATAACTAGAAACCAGTAACTAACAGCGAACTTTCTAGAACGACAGGTGTGGTCGGGGGAGATTGGCAACTTGGAGGGTAGGGGCTAAGGTGACTGACAGGGAAGGATCAGGAACAAGGGGAGGGGTTTAGGCTAACTGACAAGGATGAGGGCGGGAAGGGGCAGTCTGGATCAGACCAACTATAAAAGGGGATTACATAGGGAAAAACCATGTATGAAGAACAGATCCATAACAAAAGAAAATGACAAACTACAAGAAGATACCAAAGCACATAAAATGTTCCTAAATAAGCTGCAGAACATATTTTCATTAATTTCAGTGGGGGTCAACAAAATGCTTTTCCCCATGGGGAATGTGGCCTTGCAGATTAAGCATTTTGGGTGTCTCACTGTGCTCTAGTATCAATAAATAAAATTAAAAGGCATTGTCAAAATGCTTTATCGCGTTTAATATGCAGAATGACAACCCATTAGGGTTGGTATTAATTCTGTTAATACAGGTGGTGAATGGGTCTAATGACTCCACTGAACTTTGATGCCAACAATGCAGGTGCTGATACAATGCCAAGGGATGGATCTTTTCATATATATCTATGCACACATATTAAATTCCTGAAGAAGAGAAGTTTGTTTATGAAGATGGTGCACAAATGACATGTGTTTTTCCAGACTGAGAAACAGCTGATGACTCCAGTTATTTTAATTTAATCTGAAATGATGAAGGTTGGCATTGTTTTCCTTGAACTAAGGGGTAACTAATCAATTACTTCAGCTGGTTACAATTATATTTCACTTAGGCATACTACTTTGCTACAAGGAATCTGAACTGAGCTGAACTCTAGATCTTTTAAATATGACAACTTGCTGTTGAAAAGAAAGATTTGTTTTTATGTTGCACTATTTATTTGATTTAATTTTTCAAGTAGACCAAAATAGAATTTAAAACCTAAATTTGGAATCCTATGTCCCCTAAGCATATGGTGCAAGTGAAAAAAGTGAAAAAGTCTAAACAAATTAACAATGCCTAAAAAACGAAAAAAGAGGAGGAAGAAGGAGAAAGCATTGTGATCATTTCCCTCTATTTAGCACTTCTAAGGATGCACCTGGAGTACTGTTTTCATTTTGAGGCTTCTCAATTAGAAACAGGTAGAAACGATTAGGAGTCTGCAGTTCAAAATGCATGAGGAATTGGACTTGCTTTGACTGATCAGAGAGGCTGTGGGGTTTCCATCCATGCGAACTTTCAGATCTTGACTGATCATTGTCTGGTTCAACAGGGTCTGTCTGTTCAAACACCTCTGCTCTGAAGAGGGGATTGACCTGGGGATCCCTTCCAAACTTAATTATCCTGTCATGATATAATGAAAAAATACTGTTAGGTATAGTTACATCAGCCTATCTCCCATTTATTACCTATAAAATTTTTAAAATTTGCCTTTAATTATTCAACAGATGTCTTGTTGTCACTTACAAGAATAAGTAAGATACAGATAGTAAATGTTCTTGACTGAACAGTAAACATTGCTTCCTGAAGCCTCTTCCTTATTGCCTCAGCTTTAGACATGGCAGATTTAAAGACACAGTATCTTACTATAACACCTCACTTCTACACTTTTCTAGCTGTATTATCCTACATACTGAATGTAGTAACTTGAGCCTTAATAAAACATATATTTTAAAGCACTTCAGTTTTCATGTTAGCTTTTATGTGGTAGAAAATCTGTTAATCCTATCTTTCATGTCTTCTCATGATTAGTCATCCTTTCTGCTAAAAATATGAATATAATTTTTACTTGGAAGGTTTTGGCTTGTACTGTACAAATATCAGGGTTTCTGTGGCAGTGGGCTACAGGATGCTTTGGGTGGGAAGTGATGTGAGCTGCTCACATCCAGCCACAGCAAGGACCAACCCATGAAGGTGCTCCATCATACCCCCAGACTGCAATTACCTGGGAGGGGTGTGCTGAACCATGGCTCAGACACATGAAGAGAATATGTTTGGAGACAAGATGCCCTTGGGAGGACACTTTGCTGTTTGGAGTAGATGCTTTGGAGATTCATGGAAAGACAGCCTGTAAGGGAGAGATGTGTAACAGCAGGTGTGCTTGTTGGAGAAGGCATTGGTGTTTGTTTATGTGTTTATTTAGCTGTTTGCAATTTGTTTTTCCCCATACACAAATCAGTGATTAGAAGTTAGTGTGAGCTGCCAACTAAAGAATTTAAAAAATCTCCAGCTGAGAATTCTTTTCCCTATATTTATCTTCTAGCAGTTGACCCTTGCTATCCCCTTCCCTGTGAAACAAAGAATTCTCTAGTATGATATATTTCCTTTCCAGCAAAGTATGCCTAAGTTGCATTCAAACTGACCACAAGTCTTTTAGGTGAATCTATAAATATATTAAACTATTGATGTCTCTGTCACTAGGTCAGCCCTTGAAATGATTAACTGGCCATTGCCTACAGACTTTACAGTTTCCAGTGGTGGAAAGGTGGATAGAGCATTGCAATACTAGTCTATGCTGCTATGCAAGTCTATGCTATGCAAAATAAACTTTTTCCATACTGTTTCCATAGTTATCTAACCTGCCTTCAATAAATTTTGCAGGGATATCTAACCGAGACCTGTTGTTGAGCTCTTAATTCACTACAGTTCCTTCTTCATCTTTTACAGTAACGATTTCTGTCTCTGTCTTCTGTAGGGGCTGAGCATTTATTTTCCTGAAATTTTGCACTTGTCTGCATTTTTAAAACCATCACAGTTTCCAAAATGTGCTAAAACACTCCATATGACTGCCTCATTCTCATTTACAAATGAAGCTTCTCCCTTCTTGACTACTCCCCTCCTTACTCCTTTCCTCACCTGGTTACCAGTTTCCTTGTGAGTACCAGTTGCCATAAAGAGCCAACGATGACAGTACAAGAGAATGCCAAACACAGTCCTAGCTTTGCAAAAAAAAGGAAGCACTAAGGAATTAGACATTAGCTAATTGAATTTGGCCTCATAAACAAGTACTCAAGAAATTATAAAGCTATCTCCACAAAAAATAAAACAATCGGAATGTAAATATCCAGAAGAAAAACAAAACTAGATGGTGGAGGTTTCTCAAGGACAGATCAAATCAAATAAATGTAATTTTCTTTTATGAATAAGTATAATTACTTCCTTTGACAGGGTAAATATCTAAATGGAGAATGGGAAGGTACATGTGCAATGTGACATAGTTTGAACTTAATAAGGCTTTCATGCCTTTCTGCACGACATTCTCTTAACCTAAGAAAATATGATGCAGTTATAATGATCATGAGGTGAACACAGATTTGGTTGAACAATTTTTATCAGAAAGCTGTTATCATTGTCAAGCCAAAAAAGATGAAGTCATGTTTACAGAATAATAATGTGGATGAGGAAAATAAAATTCAAGGTTTATAATGAAATAAAACATCTCTTTTAAAGTGTCAGTGCAAATTTTTATCTTTACTGGGAGAAGAGAAATATAGCTTAGATAACAGCAATGTTTAAGACCAGATGTCATTCAATTTTCTCTTATTCACCAGATTTGATCAAATTCTTTGCTGGACTTGCCTCTAATCTATGGGAGTATCTGCAAATGAAAAAAAACAATCTCAAGATAGGAAATGACAAATAAAATATCATAATCATGAATAAAAAATGTATGTGGAAGATGCATACTTGAGGATTTTACTGTTTTGTGTGCATTAAATCAAATCAAGAAGCTGAAAAAATTTACTGTTATGATGTAATCATTATCCTCATAATAATTTTTAATACAGTAAACCCAGAATTTCTTGATTTTCTTTGGGAATTCCAGTACACCTGTTATATGAAGGGAAGCAAAGATTTTTTTTTTTTTTTTATTCCTAGAAAAAGAAGAGAGTGAAAGTAAGCAAAAGCCCTCAGTCTTGATGGAAGGGGTAGACATCTGCACTTCATTAGAGGAGAAAACCCTTATAAGAAATGTTTACCTTAGGGAAGAGAACATTCTTTCTAAATAAACATTGCAACAAGATCTGTTCATACCCTGACCCTGGCTGCCAGGGCCACAAATGAAGGTCTACAAAGAGCCCATTTTGCAGTCACAGTGCTGCTTTCTTGTATTTTCTTACGAGTTGAAGGATCTTGAAGACATGGGTCCCAGGAGAGGGTATGAAATGAAATCCTTTTGCTGCCTATAGCTGTATAGTATTTCACAATGTTAAAATTTGCAGCAGACAAGGCAAAAATATTCTCCCTTCTTGTCCCCCCACTCCCCCCCAAGAAAGAGACCCCTAGAAAGCCACCCCAAAATTATGTTAGCAAATTAGAGAGTTTTTCATAAAATTACAAGTAGGATGCCTGATGATTAAGAGCATTTCTTAAAGGTGATAACTTTACATGTATTTAATCTCATTGAATGTGAGGTGTTTAGCAGTTAAACATTCCAAAGCAGTTAGGGGTCTAGGATCGTGCTGTGACCACATCACTGAGTGCTGACCATGTCATATTTCTGCTCTGAATGGGAGCCATATTGAGTTGCATTGGAATCAGAGGCATCTACTGAAAATCCCAGAACTTGAGAAAGGTAGGGATAAAATAAGGGATAAAATTATTACGCAAAGGCTGCCTAAAATGAAGGTGGTGACTCTAAACCAATGTTGTACTTTCTTCACATGTAGTTTTGATTTCCTTAACTCTCTCTTTGATCCTTGCAAACTTGTTTCGTTGTTTTGCACTGGTATGCTGGCAGAATGAGGAATTGTCTATGACAGTTCATCTGTTTCCACTTCATGAACAACCACAAATGTTTGAGTGGCTAAGCATTTCCAGTTTGAATAGAAGTTTCTTTCTTGTTTTTCCTCTACTAACTCTGTTTTTGGGTTGAGATTTTATTTCTTTTTTAATGTTCAGACAGAGCATGGGAATTATATTTATACAGGTATTAGCTGACACTAGTTGTGTCATAGTTGGATGTTTTCCCCTTCTTTTCAACTCATAGCCAGTGCTAATTTTGCCAAATGTAGGTTGAGGGATGCAGGTATTATCAGAAATAATTACTTTAAAATAACTATGTATATATCATTATATATATCTATATTTATTTATATGGTATATTGTATTCCTATGTGTTTTTATACCATATATTTATTTATATGGTATAAAAACACATAGGAATACAATAAAGTAGCTGCCTCAACATAGGAAGTGATGCTATAGATGTTTATAAATGTTAATACAGGGAAGAAGTCGGGAAAGTTTCTCATGGTCAGTGGAGATTAATTCACTTTCCTAGTCTCCTTTCCATTGTCTTGTCATGTCTACTGCTGGAGAGCCATGAGCAGACCAGCATAGAGATTCTTACATTCTTTTCTCTACACTTGCAAGATCTTTCTGAGCTGAGCTATACAACACAGACAGATAGGACAGATGGACAGAAAGACACACAATTCTTCACTTGATGCTATCAGTGTGGAAAAAACATTTCTATGTCTTTAAACATTTTATTTCACCCAGATTCTTAATAGAGAAGTTGGGCTACTCTTGAATGGTGGTTACTCCTGCCACATGTCTCTTGTTTCAGCCCTATTATAAGAAACTCTTAGTTTTCTTCTACCATTGACTATATCTCTGTGTTAAAGGTTATCAGATTAGACTAGAAGAGATTAGAACAGAACATTCCAGTTGCAAGGTACCCACTGGGTTAATCTAGTCCAACTGCCTGAGCAATTCAGGGCTCAGACAAAACTAAAGTGTGTTATTGCAGAATCTTAGAATTGTAGAATTTTTAAGGTTGGAGTAGACCTTTAAGATCATCAAGTCCCACCACGATTATGGGTGTTTTACAAATACCTGTTAGACACTGACAGGCATAGGGCACTGACTACCTCTTAGGAAGTCTGTTCCAGTGCAGTTTACATTCCCCATGTAAAGTAATGCTTCCTAATATCAAGTTTGAGCTTCCCCTGGCACATCTTTGAAACATTCCCACACATCACTGGATGCCAGGTAGAAGAGCTCAACACTTCCCTCTCTACTTCCCTTTCTCATGAAGCTGAATAGAACAAAGAGGTCACCCCTCAGCCTCTCTTTCTCTGTGGATTCTACTTCAGGTTTTAACATTTCCCTCAATTTCCTTGTCCCACGTCTGTGCCAAAGAGTCCAGACTTAATCTTTTTATCCCAACAATGATCACTTGATTTGCAGGTTTCAGTGGATGACCTCTTTAGTGGCAATTATCTTGCTACTCACTGTGTTTAGCTGGCACTTGTCCTATACAGTGGTTTACAAGCTGATGCTTTTTTGTTTGCAATACCAGCCCCAGTTTCCTTACGAACCAGCTTTTTCCTTATGAACACCAACATATAAAATTTTTAACTTGCCTGCAGCCCCTTAAAGGACCTACTTCAAAATGATAGCTGTATGTTGATAATATAGTTGTATTCAATCCTTGGAGGGAAAAAACAGTAAAAAACTGGCTCTTTTAGGCACTTTAACTGTATCATGTTAGATACAGAGAGATTAACTGTGTCTATGGGCATGCAGAGACTTCAGCAAGAGTTCTCAGACAAATTCAGCTCACTGAAGTTCTGCCCCTAGAAAAGTTAAAAGAAAAACATGTAAAGAAAAAAGCCCCAGAAACTGCAATTTTAGACCCCAGCTAGAGATCTATACATTTATATGGAACTCTCTATATATCTATTTATCTATCTATAAATGTACATAGAGCAATAAACATAGGGCTGAACTCCTGGGAGTGGGGCTGAAATGCTCTTATGGTCTCTTTTACATTTTCCAGCCTGTCCACATTACAATTTGCATCAGTGTCTGTGGAAATCCTGTTCTCATGAGGTTTGTGAGGTGATGTCCTGAGTGCTGTCCGTTTTCAGTGAGTATTAATGAGCCTTCTCTTCCAGTGCATTTTAGAAAGTCATACTTTCTCCTCTCCGTTTTGTTTGCAGGAGCATCAAAGTGTAGTATTTTACATGATGTTTGTGAAAAGTTATTGAAGAAAAAACAATTAGAATCCTAAAGAAACAAGATGAAACAACTGTACAGGCTAAAATTCCAGAACTCCTGCCTTTTTTTACATTTTGGTAAAAGAGAGAGCCAGCAGGGATTTTTCCCTATGAACCAGCATGGGGCAGTGTTATCCATGCAAACTCATACCACCTTTACTGGCAGATAAATCAGCACTAGTGTCTTTAAGGTTTAGACATAAACATCTGAACAGACTTGGAACCTCTTGTAAGTAACTGGCTTGGACAAATATAGCTACATAGAAAGGACAAAAATTGCCTTCAGCCACAGAATTAAATGTATTGCTTTGTGTTATACATTTTAGGAAGCAAAGAGTGTGCCATAATAGCTAGGCACAGGCATCCCCAGCTGTAAGGATGATTATGATGATGATGACAAAGATGACAATTAACATTGTGTCCAGTAGTTGAGAATCAAGAAATAGTAAAACTAGTCATGTTCAAGCGCATACTAAAAAGGTAATGGAGAGAGGTGTGGGCTGATGGAGGCACTGGGTTTTACCAGGTTGGTTTGTATGCATTTTTACAAATTTTTCAGCAGCTTTATTAACTTCTTTTGCTTCTGTCACAGGTCACCTTTACACTCCTGTCACTTCAGGAGTTACTGAGGGTGCATGTACATGTGTACTGGGGGACTTTGTCTTGGCAGGATGTCCAAAGATTTGTTACCAAATATCTCTGTAATCATGAATAGTGGGGCCTGAACATGCTCCTGCTCAGCAGCTGCAGACACAGATTTGGATTCTTCTCTTACCTCCTGTCACGATCCGCTATTAATACAGAGCGGGGGTCGTGATGGTTCGTTCGATCTCAGAGGTACAAACAGGCAAAATGCAGGGGACAAAATCAGTNTCGAGAGCGGTGTACCATGAAGCACAGCGAGCACCTGCAAACAGTCCCTTGGCAAGCATCCACCTGGGTCAGGCCAGAAAGCCATTGTTCAGAGTCAGTCTGGGTGGGGGTCCTCAAAGTCTCCTTGCGACGGTCGGGAGGCAAAGACGAGGGAAACTTCGGACCGACCCTTACACCTCCTCTCCACCTGTGACAGATTTTCTGCTCTTCCATACTACTCTTGTTCCTCATGCAGTAAATTCTTTTGAAGAATAGCCAACATATATGCTTTGATGGTACAGACAAATTTTTTGAGCTCAAGTGTAATATCTTTGAAGTACAGATTTAGGATACATTTATTTATTAACCATTGTAATTGTTTCATTTGAATACGGTTTTTAGAATTTTTTGGTTACTCAATGAAATGTGCCACTTGCAAGGGCTTGCTTCTAAAACCAGAAATAGATATATTCAGGGATATTTAGCTTGGGTAAAAAAGGTTTCCCCATTAGAAATAAATAAATGTTGAAATATTTGCTACAGAAGAGACTACATAGTTTTCAAATTCCCTTCCATCAAATGCATGTCTCTGAATTCTTCTGGTGGCTCTCTGTGTAACTAAAATGTCATAGCTGCAGGTCTGTCTGACATGACAGTAGTAATATCTTCCCCAGTAGGGTCTTCCCCAGTGTTTGGACAGCCTACTAAATCAGACTGGGAATCTTCAAGATTGCAACAATTTTGAAAGCAAAATGAGACAGGTTAAATTGGGTACAACTGATGTGTTTTGAGTAAAATCAAAACTGTGAAAGATTTGTCATTCTGTAGTTACATGTATTAATATTAAAAATGGTGATAAAATCCTGTGTTATTTACCTAGTTAAATATTGATATTAAAAAATCAGTTTAAAATTAAGAGCAAACATAATAAACGGATTTTTCACTCCCAAAAGGAATCGAGCTAGGTGGTGTTGAGGACCCCTTCTTTGATCATTGCTCTCTTTGTTCCCTTTAATGATTGGATTTCAGTGCTGCTGACAACCTCAGTTAATCTGCTGTGTTTTCTTCTTCCCTCCTACCAGCTCCTAAATGGAGACTGTAAGGTATGTCATCACATTTAATTTATCACACATGAAGAAGGTAGTGTTTGCCCAGATGATCTGACAGGGGATTTAGGATGCTGCTAATTTGTGGACTGCTGACAAATTGACAAGTTGGCAAAGCAGTGTTTGGAAAAAAAAAGAGAAGCTAAGCAAGTTTTTCTTCAAATAAGCTGTGGATAATATTGCTGGGTCTGTTTTATATTCCTAAAAATTAACAGGAATGAAAAGTCAGGAAAAGACAATTATCAAAATTGATACCAAAACATGTTTAGGAGCCATCTCTTGCATAAAAATAAATAACAAGGTGGCTCTGTGATTCAATCTATATTTTAAAAAGACATTTACAAATAGAACTGGAAACTGAATACTTTTAATAATAGCCAGATTTCTGTGATATAATATCCCACAGATGAAATTATGTGACTCTGGGAGCAAGAACACTGTGAGGAAACACAATTCAATTTAAATATTTTGAGAAGAAACGAAGAAATGAGATTTGAGAATAGGAAAAAAGACTTCAACCTTAACAGTACATTTTTCGTAATGTGATACAGAACACAGAAAAACAGACACTTTTTGTCTTGTTCTATCCCAAAATCAAATGGTAACATTAACATAATTTTTCTCTTACAAAACTATGAAAAGGCATCTGTAGTTTTTGAGACATTAGGTTCTTATACACTTAACACATTTTTTAAAAGAAAATTTGTCCACTTTATGAAACTTTTTTCCCTCTGGAACCAATGTTGTGGTGCTGTGAAAATAAGAAATAATTAAATATCCACATTAAAAGTACTTACAAATGCTTTAAACAGAATTTGTCACAAAAATTGAAGGGACATAAATTTTTAAAAATGAGGTTCCTATGTTAAAAGTAAGGACATGTCAGAGCAACATACGTCAGTGCAACAAAGGTATAAAGAAAAACCCATTCTGTCCTGACACCCCTGAGGAACCAGCCCCTGGCAAATTCACACTTGTGGTTTGAACGCAACAGAGGTTATGGAATGCAAAGTAGTACAGTGCTGCCAGCTTCCAGCAAAAAGCCCCAACTAATTTGGCCAGACAGTGAAAAAAAAGGAAAAAAAAAAGAAGAAGAGAAAGACTTCATATTGTCAGGGAGGATAATTTGTAGCTCAGTCTCTCAGGTTGGATTGCTTGTGCTGTGTCTGTGGTACATATTTTCAGCCCAGCCTGAATTACTTTTGCAGAATTGCCCTGGACAATCCATTTGTTTAAAAGTACGAAGTCTTAAGTGTTCTTTAGAAGAATGAACAGACGGTGCAGTTTGAAGGAATGTTATTTAAAAATGCTTTTGGCTGGGCCTCCTGCCCTCAGTCTTTAGTCAAAGCAAGTTTTATTTGATTGTTGCACTGAAATTATGCTAAAATCCCTTGGGTGAAGAGGCATTTTTTGTTGCTTAGGGAGAAACCCTGGGTAGAACTGGACTTAAAATTTCTCCTTTGGTCTTGCCCTTGGAGAAGAATGTTTTGCTAGAGCACTTAACCAAGCCCTGGAGCTAACCTCAGACTTCACCACCCTCCTATTGCCTTCCACCATCTCCTTGTCCTGTGACCCTGGCAGGAGCTAAGGGTTTTGCCATACTTCTCCTTAGGCTAAAGAGATCCGTGTCTCAAGAACTGTCTTGAGTCAGCACAGGGTACTGGGAGGGCCATGGGGCAACGTCAGCCACATGTGCCATCGACTATGTAGGATAGGAATCAGGAGTGTGCACAGTCCCATGCTTGTTTGTACAGATCCATTAATCTGTCTACTCTTTGAAAAATGGCAAAATTTTTGTAATTTTTCAAGTAGAGCATACTAGGAGTAATGTAACAATAGTAAATTGCATAAAGTAAACAGCAAATCAAAATTAAAAACTATATGCCACATGTGTAGCTCGACAACTGATGAAATTCATTTTGTATAGCACTTTCTAAAACTGTTTTTCCACATGTCAAAATCACAAAAGGATACAGGTAGTGCTATGCATAAAACTGGTGTCACCACTAGTTCAAAGTTAAATAATCACTTAGCAAAACAGGACAACTGTTACACAGAAAAAATAAAGCCAAGTATCCCAAATCAGTTTGTATAAGCTTTATCAAACCATAGGCACTAGTGAATCTATAAAGGCAAAATTTAAATTGGACTTCTAAACAATTCTTTTTGACAAGCAAACCATGTCTTCTTCTGAGTATAATTTAAATTTTGAATAGCTTAGGTACTACCAGCTATTATTACAACAGAAAGGAAAGTGTGAGGGAGATTTTGTAAGAATCATACATGAGTTAAAAATTTGCAGCCTTGGGATTTTGTTGATATGAAGAGCCTGACTTAGAACATTGTAAAATAATGCTTTTCATCTTTTAAACATATGAAGTGTAAAAACCTCCTAGGACACCTAGGTGGACAAAATTTCAGGGTAAAACTCCGTTTATGGATGATATTTCCATGAGTATTGCTAGAAAAAGCCCCAACTTATGAAATAGAGCTTCTCTAAAATAGGGAAAAATCATCATGAGAGAGGACAGAAATTAGAGGGAAATTAAAATAAAAAACCTCTCTCCTAATATTATGCTCCCAACTGAGTTCTTGGAGGCTTAATTTCAGTCCAGCAACTGAAACCAGCTTCTTTAATTGCATCAAACCCTTCCCAGCCTCCGTGGGTCTCTTGGGCTGGTGTCTCCTTCCAGCACTTCTGAAGCCTGGCTGGGCATCATCTCCCTCCTCAGGCTCTGCTTGTGTTTGATGGTTTGTTTTCCCTTGCCCAGTCTCTTCCTCTGCCAGCCCACCCTGCCTGCTGGATGAACATTTCAGCGTTTCTTGATGTAATGTTCTTTCCAGTCTGGTCCATTGGGTGGGACAGACCATTACCTTCCTTTCCACTGTCTTACATGATTAGAGATTGTTTTTTCTTTATTACATTAAGCAATCTCAGTTAATTCAGTCTCTTTTTGAACCTTCTACTTTCTAAGTTGCTGATCATTGATAATTTCTACAGTCTGTTCCCTGGACTTTCCATAGTCTGTCCAAATTCTTCTTAAAGCAAAACTGCCTTAAGCACAAGAAAAGATCTAGAGCTGAAATATATAAGGCAATGGTAAAGTTGAATTTTTAAATGCTACTTCTTGATTCTTTCTGTGAGATTCTCTAGGATTTCCTGTAGGTGTAATTTCCCTTGAAGCACATATTTTAACATGCATCTCTTGTCTTGATATAATGAAACAGCTGCATCTTAGAAGCTTCAGACAAGAAATGGGATATAGGATAGATGAAGTGTAGCTCCCAAGATATATTGAAATATTCTAATTTTGGCTGCACCATTTTTTTTTTACATCAGACTAATGCTTTTACAGCTTTGTCACAAGTTTTGCTTCTTAAACTGAAGGTTTAATTGTAAAATTTTATTTTCAGCATAAATAGTTTTTCACAAGAAGTTCAAACTTCCCATACTTGAACACATTGGAAATAGATTTCTGTGGTCATCCTAGCACTGTGCCCTAAAAATCCCTTTCTCAAGTAAAAAACCCTGCCTTTGAGAGACAGGAAATTTTACTCTAGGTTTAAAGCAGTGCTAATACTTCTCTACATCTTCCAAAGGGCGCTGGACACATTTATATGGGGTGTGAACAGGAGATTACATCTCCTTCTGAAGTCTGTGTGGATAAATTGTGTGGAGTACTGAAATACTCCCAAACTCCAAAATATTTACAAGCCATAATTCTTTTGTAACCTGTCTCTATGGAAGCAATTGTGAAGGACTACTAGGTGCCCACATTGCTCTGGCTTTTGCAGCCCACAGAGAACTTGAGTTCTTGGATGTACATTCCATAGTATGAAAGCTAACATACAGCCACAGCCTTGCCAGTCTTATACTTTAAAAATGGTGAGTCATGATCTCAAGACATGAAAGAGCTTTGTGTGACGGGATCCCCAGTCAAGCTGGTGCCTTCAGCTGGAGCTGCTCCAGCACTAAAACGGAGCAGTTCTCTGAAGCGAGGCATGCCAAAAGACACTGAAGGTTTCCAATCCCTAGAGGTGTATTTCAATAAAATCCAAACATAGTCAGGTGGAACATGGCAATTCTTTCCAGAGAGAAAACTCAGGATTGCTGGGTGAAATTGGCTAAAAATGAATCCTGAAAACACTTATTGCATTTCAGCAGTTCAGGATTTTTTTTTTCCTTTCCTTTCAGTCCAGCAACCTTTGGTGGTGTCTTGAGTTGCAGAAAACATATCCTGACCCTCTGAGGTCTCCAGGAAAGCCTTCTGTAGGAGTTGTGTGGTGTCTCTTGATTTCTTGGTTGCTCTATGCATGCCTACCCATTGGTCTGCTCTTGCAGTTGGACACATCTGGATGCAGATATTCCCTTTTCTGTTGAAAGAGAAGGAATGTCCTCCTGAGAGCTTCTAGTGATCCAGAGGGCAGCAGCCAGGAAGCAGCATGTGGTCATCATTCTCCCAGACTCTTTAGCAGAATGTACAGTATGTAGTGACCTGAAAACAAAGTGATTAAACTGCCATACCCAACTGTCATCACTTTTTGAGTGAGGTGAGATGACATTTAAGGAAATTTTTTTTCTGAGCAGTGAAATCAATGATATCTGACTTTCTGAAGATTTATTCCCCTCTTTGCAGTCTCACACATTTCAGTAATCCTATTTTTCCTGTAAGAGTCCCACGGTAAGCACTATGCCTGGTTTGGAGCTGTGTGCCTGTTGATCTGTCTGGCCAGCAAGCACATGTTTGTCCAACAGGAAGTTGCAAAAATGCAATGTATAAATATGGAGGTTTGCTTTCTTTTCCTGCAAACATAAGGAAGTTTTCGCTAAACCAAACTGACTTTCATGACACTTATAGGATTATCTGTTGGGAACTTCAACTTACTTTTTGTATCTACATAAAACTGGCTAATAGTTTCCAAAATTACTAGAAAGGGAGGGGTAGATAGTTGGACAGAAATATATACTGAGAGACAAGAAGATGTGATAAGCATATTAAACCAATTTCTAGATGGCACTGAATTAAAATACTGAACTGCTTACAGTATTTTTTTATTTATGTCTTCCTTAATAACCCTTTATTGTTCACTTTGCTGCCTTTTAAAAATTTCAATGTATTTTCTTTTAGTGAAAGCTGAGCTTGGTCATTGGATTTAAATGCTGCACTGCTGCCTGGAACTTAAAACAAACAAATGTAAAAGTTGTGACAAGATAATGAGATCTGGCAGGACTTTTTCTCTGAAGCCCTGGTCACAAGGAATAAAGGCTATCAAAGGCATGTCTTGTTTGATCCCTACTTTTCTCTCCTTTCCATTTAAACATAGTTACTATAGTATCCAGAGCTCAGGCGGTTGCAAAAATTTATGTAGTGTTTGTAATGTGTTACATTTATTGTTTTTGTAATTTAATTCAAAGACTTTGCAAGCAAAATTCAGAAATTCATGGAACTGCATTTTCTGTAGTGTTAGCGTTCTCACAGTGTTTCCACAATCATTAGAGAAATAAAACATGGCTTAGTTATGTATTATTGTATTTACTATTCTGCTAAGAGGTTTGGCCCTCTTGCAAAATAAAAGAGCATATCACTATTCTCTTCTAAATAATAAAAAAAAAAGATATTTTAAAAATAGAAGGTGAATATAATGTCCAAGTAGAAAAATTCTCAACAAATTAGGGGGATTGAATAGGGGAAAGAAGGAAGAAGGACATAAAAAGGGAGTTTTATATAAAAAGGGTTTTTAAAATCTCCTAAAGAAATTAGTGTAATAGGCTCCACTACACTCTTGTATTTGTCCTTGTAGTGCTTCTGCAAATTTGTTTCTTGACTGTTATATTAATTAGTAGTCTGTTTCTCTACTTAAAATTTGCATAGAAATGTGAAGTAAGGCAGAATGCAAATATTGGATCAAAGGCCAATGTAAATTCAAAGTCAAATATTATTTGAATACTAAGTGGAAAATGACTGCCTGAAAAAAGTTTAATCTGAAATGTATTCTCTCCCCTGAAGTGCATGTAATGTTTATATACACACATGTATACATTTTTATTATGGAGACTTTTTCAAGAAGTAGCAAACACAATATAATATAAGAAGCAAAGTCCTATTAGCTGCTCTTCATAATTCTGAATAACCTTGGCAATACAAAGAAATCTATTACAGTTCCCACCAGTGCCAGTGAGGTCTTTAGCAAGTTTAATGGGAATAAATACATTCTTCCTAAAAAGCTTATGTATTTTCTTTTAAGATACTCTTTTAAAGATGATATTTTTAAAGTTCATTACCTTTTTATAGATGACCTTTTTTGTTTATTGTTGCAGGGAAGATAAATTGGACAGGAAAATATTACATGAAATAGTGATATAGTAAAAGTTCCATGCTATGTGTTTTGGGTGAAGTAATAAAGCTTGAGCCACTCAAGGTTACCCTTTGACAGATGTGAGTTCTGTGAGTTTGTGTTCTGACTCTGAAAGGGCATCATGGTTTGGGAATGGTATTCCTTAATTTAGTGCTCCCATTAAAATGAAAGACTGGCTGCTCCTCTCCCCCAGCCACCTCTGATGAGAGAGACAAAAGGCAAAGATCTTGAGTTAAGAACAATTTACAGGAAACAACGAGATAAGAAAGTGAACAGTAAAAGCAACAATATTAGTAACAAAATTATATGAAAAGAAGATTATTTACATGTGAGAATGCTCACTGACTGACCAGGCTGGCACCAAATACCCCCAAGATAATGACAAAGTGGTGGCAGACCCTCTCTGCACATCACCTTTTTCTTACTGACCTGCTCCCTCTTGGAAGTGAGAATCCTTTACTTTGTCACAGTGGTGACATAAGGTGGTATAGTACAGTAACCTAGACATACCTGCATGGCTCCACACCCTGCCCCCTCACAGCTACTGCAAAAAATTGGCTCTGTCCTTCCACACTGGGAGCACAGACTGAAAAAAAGACACTTTTGAGGCATGGAGCTCATGGGGGTGCTAACCTAGATCAAACAGTAGCATCTTATCATTTTAATGGCATTTAATACAGGTCATATATTGACAGCAAGGCTACCAAGAGCTAACAAAACAAACATCTGCTCTGCTTTGAAGTTCATTCCAGATTTTTTCCCCATATTTTCAATCTTATCTATCTTTGAGTTGATTTTGAATGTTGCCTAGTAATATTTTGGTTTTTAACATTAGAAGCATGCATATTATTGCTATCTTTCTTTCATGCTAGAGACAAATCACAACATTGAACAGGAAGTCCAAATGCTAGTGTGAGCACCAATACAGAACGGGAAGAACCTATGCTGATAAGATCTGTTCATCAAGTAGTTAAAACAAAGACACTATTAGGTGTTGAAAGGGTTAAAAATATGAACTAGAAATACAGAAAATCTCTAATTTTTCTTTGTGTTGTGTGGTGAAATCAAGAGTATAAAGTGTCTCTGCAGCAAAAGAGGTTTTCTGAAGTGAGATGCAAAACCTCCACAGATATAAATGAGGAAATGGGATAAACTAGAATATACAAATCATTTGAACACTTGCTGACTAAAGTAAGAATCAGTGATGAATAGGGTAGAACTTGCTCAGCTTCTTAAAAAAATTACTAATTTGTAATTCTTTCCTGAGACTAGGAATCTTAAGAACTGGCAAGTGTCTAGCATTAGTAATTCTGCTTGTATAGCTACTAGTATAAGGTGGTGAAAGTATACTTTGTTTTTTATACACACTTATCTTGAAACTTTGGAAATCCACTTTAAAGAATAATGGAAAGTGTACTTTATGCTAAATTGCTACAAAATATAACACAGACTAAGCACCCAAGCTATTGCTGCTGTAGTCAAGAAAAGATAGACTAGTGTATACGTTAAAAGATAATATTTGCATGCCAAACCAATGAACCTCACAACTTTCTTGTCTAAAACCTTGTGATGAAACAATTCTCAAAGAAAATAGGTAGACCACATAAACATATTATTTGTTATAGGAAATAATGTATTTATTGCACTTTAAATATACTTTGGATGATATGTATTTATATTACTTTATAATATACATTGCCTGGGTAAGAAATGTTCAAATAAGCTGAATTTCAAGACATGCTTATCAGTACATGAATATTGTTTCAAGCTGAAGATAAAACAGGGAAAAATGCAATATTTGTGTTGCACATTAGCCTTCATTATTATGTATTTGTTATATTATTTGTACATGCTGTTTCTAAGTATATTTCACCTAAGCCTCTAGAATGCTTAGAAAGATGCTTCCTGTCATTATTCTATAAATCCAAAGAATGAAAGTGACAGAAAGATAATTTGTATTTTGGAGACACAGAAAATAACTTTGGAAATATAACCTAATATATCCTTTTTCAGTTTTGGAGTAGGCAATAGTTGAAACAAGGAACCTGAGTAATTTGTTTTCTGTTCAAGTTCTTGCAAAACTGAGATATACCATAAATTGAACCCAAAACTTATAGGTCAGAAACTTTCTTCTCTGGCAATTTTAGAAGATGGAAAAGCAGAAATTCTCACCAGGTTCTACAAAGTGATATAGGTGAGACATGCCCCAGGAGAGGCTGGAGTTATGTGCAGGAGAGGCCTGTGTGGTAGAAACATGATGAGCTCCATGAGGCTAGAGGTCAGGGTCAGAGCTCCAGTCCAGCAAATTGGACTCGTGGTAGCAGAGGAGTGCAGAACTGGAGGCAATCCTGACCTCTTCCATCAGACACTGGGGCAAGCAGCATCCTCATGTACTGGGAAACCAGCATGAGCTTCACACAATTCCAGTCATAATCCAGGAGATCATCAGTCTTCATGGAAGCTTACAATATTCTGCTTTGGTGTGGTGAGATGATTCTGTCCCATGAATGCACTGATAGTGATGCAGCAAGGCCTTGGCTCCTACTAGCCATTGCCATTGCCAGACTGGATACGTGGCTAGCTAAGCCTTTAGTGTGAGCCAATACAGCTGTTCTTTTGTTTATGTGACTAAATGCAACTCTTTATCCATAACTAATGTGAAATGAAGGGGTGCCAGAATACATTCATTAGGGCACATATAGACAAATCCTCAAGATGTATAAACTGGTCCTGCTCCACCCACTCTGTGAATTTACACCTGATTAGGATCCACTCAGAATATTTAATTCTCTGTTGAAAACAGTGCAACACAGATGCACAGTTTTAGAAAATATGAGTATGAATATTAATTTTCGGAGGTTTCCCATTTTATGACTTTTCAGTCTTGAAATATCCGAAGAAAGTAATCAGATGTCATGACAGCGGAGTATGAACCATTTAGACAAATTTCAAGAAGCATAGAATGATAAATAACTAATTAAATTTCCATTACAAATTGTAAGAGAACCCATGTGAAGGGTTTCCAATGGAATATGGATATAGATGAAGTTCAGATGTAAGAATATTTTGTTATGAACATAAGACTTGGCTCATATCTCCTAAATTTTGCAAATAGAATTCCAGCAGAGACAACATAAACCAGTCTATTGTCCAAGTAAGAAAAGAAGTAGAAATTCAGCTGAAAATTTTTGTCCTGATTTTCATTTCCCAGAATTAAAGACCTGGGAGACAAAATTATGTAAAGCAGGAGAAAGGAAAATTTGATTAGAAATTAATGAACCCTGACAATTTGCACCCAAACATTTTCCTTCATGAGACTGACTGAGCTGTACAGATGTCAAAACCTGCACTTAAAACAATACACACTTATCTTTTGATTTGGGGCAGAGTTACAATGGGAAGGGACAACTCAAGAAGTTTAAATATAATCAGTATCAGTTTCATGCATGGATTCATGAGTTTTAAAACAAACAAACAAAAATTTTTTATGAGAACAGCTAATCTTAGGAGAATTCTACACATATGTGTTCAAAACCCTCAAAGAGTATGTAAGACTTTGGCATTCTTAGACATTCAAAGTAACTCTGCCTTCCTGAAATGACTGCTGTGCACCACGTAGTGCACAAACCAGGACAGTTCCAAGAAATGATGGTAGTGTTCTCGGAAGAAAAAGAATTACGAGCAAGTGTAAATGTGTAAGAAGTTATTGGAGGAAAGCCAGTGGAGTGAAGGGTGTGAGGCAGAGAGTCTTCTGAAGGCAGTGGCCCACTCAATCTGGGACAAACATCAAGGAGGCCAAAAAAGCTAGTAGTTTCTGGAGGCACTACTCAAAGTTCTGAGACTTGCACGTCTCTTCCTTTCAGTTCTTTTTTTAGAACTTTCAAAATCTGATACCCACAAATAACTTTTCTAATCATTGTTGGCAGACCTTGAATTCTTTTAGAGGTAAATATGTTTTGTCTGTGTGATATTGGTTTTCTGACAGATAAATTAGCTGGTATATTGCTTTAATTTAATTCTTTGGATATAAGTAACAAGTTTGGAATGGACAGATAGATGTCTAGTTTGTCTGGATGGTACACACCATTCCAGATGGAGGAAGGGAGTAAAAGTTAACAAGCCTGGATGAGCTCTTTTCCTTCAGTGTACTTTAATAATTTCAGAAGATTTAATCTCCAATACTCTAAAATCTTGTTCTACGTGATATTTATCTAAAACAGACATGAGCAGAAACAGATGTTGTTGGCTTTTTCTCTCTCTGTGTGGAAAACATAGGATTTCTCTAGAATAAAAGATATGGAATCCAAGAGGAAACATATTTTCTTGGCCCACACATTTTCTACACTTGATCTACTAAAATGCAATTTTGTGATTGCCAGATGCACCCTCTTAGAAATAGTTGATATGGAATAAAATAACCATGGGAAATCAATGAGTGGGAAAACACTTGAAGGTGGCATCAAATACAATCTCATTTATATACTGTTGAAATTCCACCAAAAAAATTGAAATATGCAGGTATTTCTATTGTTTTTATGTATAAATAGGCTATGTTTTAATGGCACCCATTTAGAAATGTGTAAATAAGTACTCAATGGAAAGAAATATAAAACAGTATAAATTAAAATACTATGAGAATAATGGTAAAGAAATAGGTAAATTGGGAAAATAATGCTTCAGAAACATTTTAGATTCTCTTCAAGATCAATAATAAATAAAAAAGGGCCTAGTGACATAAAACTTGCTGAGCAGAGAAAAGAAATGCAGTAACATGTTAGTATTTCTTTAAGATTAGGTACTTCATAATTGCATAGAATTCACTTTGGCTCTATTTAAATTTATTAGCCAGCTATATGCAAATAGAAGCTCAAAAGAATTGGACATTTTATGACAAAAAGCTCAACAGTATGAGTGGAAGAGAGTTCATTCGACTTGGAATCACACAAGTAAAATAGTGAAACTAATTCAAAACATGGGACATGGATAGCCAGTGACTTGGAACACAGAGATGCCAAAACAAAATGGTAGCATGAATGGCTGGCTTGTAGGGTTAATGTGGCAATGCTGGTTTTGTTTGCTGACAATGGAATGTGGCAGCAAGCAAAACCAGCAACATTCTGGTTTAAGACATTAAAAAAATCATGTCATAGTGCAGGAGATGAAACAGCAACTTCATATAGCACCTAGGTAACTTCTGGTCTGCTCCACAACTCCCAGCGTCTCACTACTGAAAACACATTTAAAAAAATGGATGCAGCTCTGGGAAAGGCCACAAAAATAATATTGTGTTCATGAGAAAAGTTTAAAACAGCTAGATGAAACATAACTTTGTTAAAACACAGACAATTGAGACAGACATGGTAACTGAAAGATTTTAAAGTTTTAAAATGTTTTCTTCAATTATGTGTGGCTATGAACAACAATAGGAAAGAAAAATTTGGGCAACTTGAACAAAAATTATTTCAAGAATAAAATGTAATTGGTGTATGAAAACCATATGGGAAGAGTCTAGTACAGTTTAAACAACAAAACAGTTACTAAATGTAGAAAACAAATCCATAATTACAGATGGACTAAGCGGGCAGAACAAGACTTTCTTTACTTCTGACTTTATGACACTTGTATGACTCTCTGAAAAGGACATTTTAACATTTTGTGGAAAGTAAAGTGACTCAGTTGTTGTTCCTTTTTTTTAACCTAAGGCTAGCTGCTTAAAAATATTATTAGCTGTTCAAGAAAGGGAGATCAGCTGTCCTTTTCTAAGTTTTTCTATTCATGCTCATCTGGATAAGGCCTATGTTATGAACACAGAGTAGAGACTGGAGGAAAAAAATCAGCCTTCATAAAAACTGAGCTTGGCTGATGGCCACAGTAAACATGTGAAGCAAATGTACAAAGATGACCCAAAAGCAAACACATAAGGTCAAAAAAAAGGTAAATGTCTTTTTCAAGGCTTATAGGACAAAAGATTTGTACCTTTAGCACAGACTATATGTCTTTTCCTTCTGGGAACTTTACGGGTCTTGGGTGTTCATAATTATCCAGATTATCCCTCAGGTAGGTCAGTGACTACTGGTACTGTGGTCCATGATAACACTTCTTTGGACTGTTCTTTCAAAGACAATCTTCAGTTTGTATCTGACTTGGAGACTGATAAAAGGAATTCTCAAGAAGTGTAAGGAGGAACTGAATAAATGACAATTATACTGTGATATCCATTTTCACTTTTGGACTAAGCTCCCTGTGCAGCTCCTTACGGCCCAAGCCTCATTCCTTTGTCATGGCAGAATGGATGAAATGCACGTTAGGAGTTTGAGTGCAGTTGCAGGCAGGCAGAACAAGATGTGGTACCTGGGAGATCCTTTAATTTAAACAGGGCAATAAGTGTGATGTTTACTTGGATGGAAAAAGTACTGGCTCTCCTCTGGGCCTTTTTTGGACATGTTAAATGGCTTGATTAAAAGGGTTGGTGAAGACACGGTTTGGCTAATATTTACACTGTTTGCAAGCTCCAGAGTGGCATGTCTGCCATTTCCAGACTCATCTACAGCTGCAAATGGACTTAATGACCCAGTTCAGGGTGCTTCTGAATTTGAAAGGGCAGAATTAGACTTTTTTCCTGTGTGATTTCTTCGTGCACTTCTGCCCAAAATAAAAATTAGTTTTCTTTCCAATGAAATCCTGACACTATAATTTAAAAACTTGTATTAAATTAAAAGTTAACTATATACAATCTGTTTTTGCACATCAGCCTTGGTCTACTAGTATTTGTCATGCTCAAGAATCTGAGAATAACTACTATTATTTCATGGAACAGAATGTTCATATTTTAAAGCAATAAATCTGTTCATTCTAAAGCCTTAAATAATTTTAGCTTGGATTTATACCTTGTTTCAATAGTCTGAAGAGAAACTTTGAATTCCTACTCCCACAGAAAGTGGTAGAATAGGTCTACATTTCATTTTAGCTCTCAGATTTATGTCAGAAAATACAGGAAATATCTGTGGCTGTAAATCAGAAAGAATAAGACTCACATTGATTTAGATATGGGTTGCAAGGTCAGGTGGGATAATGTTGTTTGTACTAATGTATTTTATCTTTTGTTGAATACTGAGGAGTTATGAAGCAATTATTTATAGAAAGTATTGTTGGTATGTCTCAGTAGTGCAGTATATTTCCTCCTGAATTCCCAGGTCAAAACATTTGTCTAAAGTCAAAAAAAGCAATGACATTTAATATTTTTAGCTCTTGCAGCATAATGAGCAGAAGTTTACCTTTTTCAATTTTTCATTTATGACTGTCTGATTTAGAGCTCTCTGGAAATTAGTCTGGCACTAATTGTACTTCCATGACCAGATCAAAGAGGTGAGAGTAGATGAAAGAGGAGATGTCGCTTTTCAAAGCATTATAATCATTCAACTGAAATGTTATTCCAAGATTCCATGTTTCAAAGTATTTCAAATAAACATTTAGTGACAGTGTTCATGATGCATCAGTTAAAGAAAATAAAGGTATAAGTAACTTCCATACTTTTTAACATTACTTTCTGAGATAAAATTAATCCATGACAGGCTGTTACTAGAAGACAATGCAAACGAGGCCTCTTAATACTTGAAGCCTTTTTTGTGCTCTTAGTGCTTTCGGTGCAGGAGCCATCATTTGCTCTCAGGAATAGTCACTAATCTCACCTTTCTGGTCTGCTGAATTCATCAAAGTTGTGTTAAGAAAGCCTGCTCTTTTTGATGTAACCCTTTTGTATTGTCCTTTGTTGTTTGCTTTTTTTTTGATGCGAAAAAATCATATCATTAATTTATAAGGCATTTAAACTGGCAGCTTTAAATTATTTTATTTTCTGTAGACCAAATCTATCCAAGTTGTAGAAAGTTTCCTGAAATATCTGTGACCAACTTAATGGAAGAAAACCCAAACCAAACCAAGAAACCCTACTAAAATATATTATCATCCCTGAAGTCATTTGGTGTCTTTGCATTTTTCCCAAATAGGAACGACCCCTCACAGAAAGCTTTGGGTACTTGTGATTTGTTGGCTTAATTGAGAAAGCAGCTGAACATCACTAGAAAGGCAGCAAAAGCTGTTACTAAGGGCTTGGGACAGCCAGCATTTCTAAGGAGATGCAATTCAAAATCAAATCCAAAATTAATTCAGCACCTATCTATTGAGTTTTGTCCTATGCAATGCCTTGGTTGGTCCTCAAGTTAATGAGAATCTGCATTCAACTGGCTGCTATTAATTTTACAGCCAAGTTTGAATGTCATTTTTGTAGAATTGATTCTAGGCTAAATAAATCTTAAAAAAAAAAAGATTAAGAGCCTTAAAACAATGAAGGTTAAGAAATGTGCTTTGATATTATTATATACATAATCTCTGAATTAATCAGTGTCATCTTTGCTGTGATGTAAAGCCAAAAGAAAGTTATTTTAGGGCATTTGTTTCATTTAGGAACATCGTTGCTTCAGCAAATAGGAAGTTCTAGTGGATATAATGAGTGTTCTGCAAAAGGGGCAAAAATCACTATATAAGTTGTCTTGTAGTTTAAGATAAATGCAATGTTTGCAGCATATTTCCCCCACTTATCGTATCTCATAGAAATTATTTTAATGTTAGACAAGTTCCCTTTATGTATAAGATAAATCTCACAATGAAAAATGCCAATTTACTGTTAATAATTTAAAATTTTCCACAGAAGCCAGGGCTAAAGTTGGCTACAAGAAGTACTACATTTATTTCACACTTCTGATCAGGGTTACATACCCAAATGAGGAAATACTGCTCTGATTCTGAGGCTCCAGTTATTATTAGGTTTCTTTCAAAACTGAAGCATACTGGCATTAATTGTAATATTTTTCTTCTCAGACCACCATTTCTCAGGCTGTGGGTGTAATGGCAATGAGTGGTTCTAATGAAAGTGGTTGATTAAAAAGGCATTTGATGAAGTGGTTTTTGTCAAAGTTAGCTTTGCCAGTCATGGAGCATGCTTAATAAGGGAACTGAACCTCCCCTCCAGTCCCTGGGCTTGCTTAGGCTGCATCCTCCATATGACTACAATGAGAGATGAAAGAAGAGGCAGATGAGGTCTAGGAGGTGCATTTTAGCCACTCGTTCTGGGGTGTGGCGAATGAGATTTTGAATGCCCACAATCCCCTATTAATTACATGGAGAAGACTTGGGGTTAATTACTTTCACCTCTGGAATCACAAGCAGTTAAGAGCTGGCATAAATTTTCGAAGTATGTGTACATCCATTAAAAACTGCTACATGAAATATCTGAGCACCGTCTAATTGCAAATCTTTCTCAGAAATTATTTGTGCTCAAATCCATAATGTCAAATATTTTTTTTTCAAAAGCTTGAGATCCCTCCTCCAGAATAATTGGTACTAAGACAACACTTTAGATCAAGAGAAATTTTACCAAGCAAGGTATTTATGTATTCAATAAATAAGAAACACATATACAAAAAATTATCTAAATAAAATTATAGTATTTTACTATTTTACTTTATGTGCATTGATAGTGTTTGACTTCTGTATTGTCTTTGAACTGAGGACTGTGAACTATGCCAAGCTGTGTTTTGGCTTTGATATAGAAATAAATGTACAATAGGCATGTATAATCACAAGAGTGAAACTCACAAAGAAAATTTGGTGTGAGTGCTGGAGGCAAAATCACTGTCAATACTGAAAGTCAAGGAATTCTCAGCTGTTTTTAAGGTATACTATTGCTCTGATCCTATATTTTAAAATAAATCCTCTCCTTACTGATACTGTGCTACCACTTACTACTTCAACAGTCATTATTCTACTTGGATATTTCCTAATAGGTCACAAATTGAATATATTTTGCTGAGAGAATATGCAGTTTTTCTTCTGGTGTGCATCGCGTCTTTGTGGAGCACAGTCCCTTGTTCTAAGTGGACTGGAATAAGGCAGTTCATGTGGAGGATGACCCATATTACCAGCTTGTAAGCCATCACAGCATCTGTCCTTACTGGCAAGACTTTGGACAATTTGCAGGGAAACTGATCTGTCAGTTAATGAGCCAGTAGAAGAGCTATGCACTTGCTCCATGATCTTCTCAAATATCCCTTTATTGGCTCATTTCCCAGTTTTTTATGGTATGTCTTCTTAACTGATTAGTGTGGAAGTGTAATCCCTCTCTGATTTCCTCATGGTTGTTTAAGGCTCAGTTTGCTCCCCTTAAAGACCTCCAGTCCCTGTTCAGAGAGGAAAAAATGGACAATGAATGTCAGTTAGATACAAGGTAAGCTCCAAAGCCTCCATTAGCCCATATATTATGTGCTGGAAGTTATAACCTGAGTTGAAAGTTCTGTTTGTATTGTTGAGGAGCTTCCTAATGATTGCCAAAGTACTGATTGATCCCCCAACTCTGTAGTGCAATATATCTACTCATTCTTTCCATGTCCTTTGGACATAGTCAGTCATAAAGTGTTCTAGTAACCAAATATCTAAGGCAGTAATGGCTGTTCTTTGTGCCGTACAGTTTACAGGAGTTTACAGTGACAGAAAGACAGGGCCTGCTGGAGACAGGGCCACATATGCCAGGACCAAGTGGAGATGTTCCCTCAGTGCCTGGATGCAGGGGCAGGCTGGGGAGCCTCCAGTGCAAGTTCCTCACAGGTGGTATGGATGAAATGGCAAGAAATAGTTCCAGCTGTTTTGAGAACCACAAATCAGCCTTGTGGCTTCCCAGGGACCCTGAAATTCCTGGTGTTGGTACAGCAAGTCCTCTGGCTGCAACAGCAGCTATCCTACAGAGCTTCCCAAGAAGTAACTTGCGGTTTTCTGTGGCTGCAGCTTTTGCTGCTGGGCACAACTGTAATGCACAAACTTGTTAGAACAAAATCTGGTTTGGATTGTAGCTGGCCTGTTGGTTTCAGAACATTTCTCCTTCAGCAGATGGTAATAATTTTTTACCAAACATTGCAGAATTAGACATTTACTGAAAGATACATGGTCACTGCATGGTAGCCATGTGCATCTCTTGCTTGACTAGCACTTCCAAAACCTTACACCATCCCGGTTTGCATTTGCCTCAACTTTGGGTCCAGAATGCAACACAGAGCAAGGCTTGCACAGATTTTTCCTACTAAACTTGACATTGCACAGATTTAAAAACCTGGGTGCTCAAGTCTAAGGAGAAAACACAGTAAAACTCTTTCCTCAGATCTGTTCACTAATGACAGCCAAAATTGCTAGATGTTCAACTAGGAGATGCCCCTGAGTTCAAGAAAGTGCGCAAAGCGCTATGAATCTCTTTCTGGAATTTCAGACCTTATGCTTTTTATTGTAGGATTTTTGAATCCTTTCCATGTCCTGATGTTGAGTGCCATGTTGATGTCAGGCATGGCCTGCCAAGGAAACAATGCTAAATGCTTTCTGCATAGCACGTATACAGTCTTACACACCACAACCCCAGCCTTAGAAATCAAGCCATAGCCAAACAGAAAAGACAAGAAAAAAATTGCATGGGCTTTGAGGAGCTAACATCTACAAAAGATTAAACCTGACGTAGAGAACTTCTTATGTCAGAGAAAAGCAAGATACTAAATAAGAGTCTGATTTGAATTCTGTAACAACATTGATAGCAAAATATAAGAATAAACAAACCTCAGGACTTTACATTTCCTCTGTCTCTTAGTTCTCTAAATTATTCAGCACACTACTATAAAGGATGAAAATTTTTAGAAATGAAGAAGAAAGCTGCCAGATGAAGAACACAACAAGAAACATCACTCCAGCTGATGGCTGCTATTTAGTTAAAACTTTCCTTCCCTTATACCTAGAAATAAATATTTCTTTTTCAGAAAACCTATACAGTATTTAGGTCAAGTTAAATGATAACAATTGTGTTCTGTACACTTTGTGCTCCTTTCGTAGAAAAAATGTCAGTACTATTTGTCAGCAACATGGTGATGGATGAGGCTGATCCTCGAGTATACAAATCACAAGCTGGAGATGAAAAGCATCATATAAAAGTGATGACCATGTAAATACTTACATGCTAACGGCATAGCTGTTTGTACAGAATTTTGGCAGCTGCTTATTAAAGAAATGGACAGGAATGTCATTCCTTTCTGCTTTAGGATCCATGTTGTGCCTGAATTAAGAGTGTGTGGGGGAAGAAGAGCATTCCAGGCAGGAGCCAATTATGGGGATGAAAGAAATATGTGCGAGGATGATCCACATGAGAGCAGCATCAGCAGGGGTGGAGGGAGGGATAAACTGACACTTGGTGGAATGAAAGCCTTTTCCACATATTTCTGTTTTGTACATCCCCTACTCTGCTCAATGTGTACCTGATTGTGCCTGTCTCTGCTTTTTTCCTGAACAGACCCAGTGATGTGAGCAAGCTTGCAAAAGAAAATGTAGCATTAAGGTGGAACCACTATGTAATGCAGCTGTGGAATTCTGTACACAAACATTCTTGCAGAGTTTTACTGCAAAAATAACATCTCTGTATTTTCATAAAAGTTTCCTACTTTGAGATAAATAAATTGATTGAGCTAAGCCACAAATGTGTGCAGGAGAATGATCAAACCCTCCAGAGTGAGATTCTATTAAAAATGAATGAATGAATGAATGAATGAATGAATGAATGAATGAATGAATGAATGAATGAATGAATGAATGAATGAATGAATGAATGAGGCAGTGCTTCTTAAGCTAAGCACCCTACTTTTGAGAAAACATACCTACAAGTACAAAACTGTATTGAAAAAGGGGTGGTGCTGGGAGGAATAGGCTCCTTATTCTTTGAAAGAAGGTATTTCACTTCAATGACTGAGCCTGGTGCATCTGCCTCAGGGTGGGAGTTCCTCACATGGAAAACCAGAACCAAGAACACCCAGATCCAGATGGAAATTTGGGACAGAAAGCAAAGGTAACCTAGCCAGTCCCAACTGCCTTGGAGGGACAATTTGTTGCTCAAACAGTGTGGGCTTAAGACTGAATGCTGAATGAATAGGAAAAAATAATAACCATTCTGATATGTCTTACCTTACTTTTTTTAATAAAAACAAATTTCTATTTTATTTGAAAGGATTATCTTTATTTGAAGAAATAAGTAAATAAAACTCAGGCAAAATATTAAAGTATGTTGGGGGAAACAAACTTTAACAATTCCACATGTTTTTAAGATATTACTAAAACATGCCGAATCTGCTCAAACACAGTGTAAGATTTTTTTTTGTGTATTGCGCATTGCTCAATGCCTCAGATAATTCAGAGTGGTCAGGCATTCTAATGACAAGCAGACCTGATTAAATGAGAAAAGGATGTAAATATCACTGGCAACTACTTATAATATTCCCTTAAACAATCATACCAACACACAAAAAGTAAAATCCTTTGGTTTTGTTTTATTTTATTTTATTTTTTTTGTTTAACAAAAATATGTCATATTGTTCTGACTAATCACACATCTTGAGAAGGGTTCAACATCAATTTATATCACTATTTACTTTTTCTTACTATTATAAAAATTCTAGATATTTAGCATATTTGAAAACCAAGCAATTTTTGTGTTTAGCATTAGAAAATGATGTTTTTTCATTTTACATGTTGTTTCATTTCACAGTAAGTTAAAGTAATAAAAAGGCCACATTATAAATATAGGATTCAATATACAGCATATAGCTCTTCATTTTTACAAGTATTTCTCTTACACTCAGTTGACCTTTTTGCAGGATTTCAGTACTTTGCAACTTAACACCTAACTTGTCATTCTGTGATAACACAGCAGTGACTGGAAAGAGTTGAGACTTTTCCTGTTTATGATAAGCAAAGAGCAAAAAAAAGTAAAATGCATACGTAAGCATTTATAAATTGATACATTTAACTAAGACACAGCTTTTTTAGGTTTATCCCTTCTCTCAATAAAGTGTGTTTCTTCATTAGATTCTGATAGTCTCCTTCAAAAGTCTAGAGAGAATTGTGCTCAGAAGAAAATCATTCCAGCATAGGAACAACTAATTTAAAGCTACTTGGGGAAAACAAAGACAGAAAAAGGAAAGATATTTCACGTCTTTGCAAAGTTCCTAGCACAGTGGTACGTGAGTTTTAGCTGCTGCCCTTGGCACTGCAATGCTAAAAAGTGATGACTGATGAAGACTGTTGTATGGTGAAATGCCTGATTGAAGGGGTACGTCTTGCAATGTCCTCGTGTCTCCCACAGCAGCTCACTGGAACAACTGGACTCAGCCTGTTCTGTGGTGAGTCAACACTGGGAACTCACGACCCTTCAGAGCATGCTCTGCCCTAGTAAAAAAAGAGTTTCAAACAGTTTCTACCACTACAACCAGACTATATTGGCTGCACAGTCAGTAGAAATGTTTCTCTCAGCCATCTCCAATCTTACTCCTGATAGGAAAGAGTTTTTGTACAGTTTTAGGAGCAAATTTTCTGGGATCAGGATGTTTATAAAGCACCTTACTTTTAGAGATGGCAGTAAGTATCATTATCAGTCTATAACAAATTAAATGTGCCTTCAGGGAGAAAAATGAAATTTGTAACAATTACAGGGTTGGTCACCTTTTAAAGCTGCATTGTAATCTTAGTTGACTGTTTAATTTGACATGAGGGTCATATAAAATGTTTTTTTTTTAATCCTCAATTTATGGTCGTTCTATTCCTAGATAGGCACTGAAACCATGGTAGTGCAGATGAAGAATTTTTACTGATGCAGTGCTAATTATAATTTCCATTGGGAACATCTGCGCTTCCCATGTTGGTGGATCAGGGTGGAAGGAGAGCTGTCTGTTTACAGATATTTATTCACATTGTCCTCTAGCCACGACTCTGGGAGGACTTAATATGTTTATATAATCCTAAATGCTCAATCCAGCCGTTTTAATCCTGACAGCTTCTGTTGTATAACCAAAAGTATCTATGTCCATAGAACTGCAAGAAACAAGATTTGAGGTAGAATGTCTCAGTTATGTTGTTTCCTTCCATTTTATTATGAAATTTGGCTTGCACCTTTTCACAATTCCTGTGCCAGTAAACCCCGCTGGATAACGGGGGTTATCACACAGTCAAATAAAAAAAAAACTTTTAAAGCATTGCTATTTTGAACATTTAAAGGATGACTGATAGTTTTCTTAATATTCTTAAGTGATTATGCACATTGACAGAGAACTGTGCTTACTTAACTGTAAGGAGGTGAGACTGGCAATATATCTGTGGGGAGAGTTCTGTGCTGAAAAGCACTAGAAACAGCATTTGTCTGCATGTGAAAAGGAGAGATAAGGGGCATGTGAAGGCAATTAGAAAATCTCCTAATGCTGCTCAAAAGACAGAAGAATGTAGCAGGCAAACAACACGCAGGAAGACAGAGGATATGTAGCTGAGAAGAGGAAGAAGTCTTTTATTCCTGCTGCTTACCTACACTTTGTCTGAAAAGCTCTCCAACCCTTTGGAAAGATTCCTGATGACTTCTGGATTCTCTTTTTTATGAGTTTTTTTAACAATTGGGATATCTTGCTTTCACAGTAAGATGAATGCTAAGCCAGGTCACAGTGTCCCGATGTACCTTGAAGCAAGAGCTTGAATCATCTGGCTGATGCATTACCCCTTGGGACAGTGAGGAGCTGTAGGATACTCTCTATCTGCTGGGCGAAGGTTTATAGTGTTTTTCTGTGCTTATCACTCTTATTTCTGATTCCACAGTATAGCAGAGGGAACATTAATATGCGAGCTGTGGTTTTCACCATTTGATTATTGAAAGAAATGTAAACACTTCTGACTGTTGCCTAAAACCGGAGTGAAAGGGTGATGTTCAATAATTTTTTGAAGTGTGACTTCAGATTGAGAGAGCTTTTCTCTGACAGTGGGCAAGGGCTTTCACACAGCACAGGTGGCTTCAGGAGGCACTCCCTTAGCGTTTAAGGCAAGCAATCCTTAATCCTGTGCCAATAGGCTAAAAATATGCACATGTTCAAATTATTTCAAATGAGAACTGTAATACAGTATTTGTATGACAATAGCTATAAAGGCACCAAAAGACCTAGCTGTCAATAATTTCCAGGATCTGGAAGTTAACCAGACCTTCTGTTATGCAAAATCATACTGAGCCATTTGGCTTCCTCTGTCTTCATAAAGCCCTTGAACCCCAAGCCCCATAGGTATAATAACTTTGATTTTACTTAACCTAAGTTACCTAACTGTGATGTGCCTTAGGAGTTCCTAAGACAATACTTGAAGGAAAGTTATAGACAGTTTGTTATAACAAAATTCTTTTTGTCTTGGAACTGCCCATTGCAATTCTATCCTTCCTACAACTGCCTAATGGTGTATTCAAAGATCATGCTTTATTAAATACCATTTGTCATTTTTCCACTTGAGTCTTTGTTCATTCCATCTGTGACTTCTATGGGATTTTGCTTCAAAGAAAGTGTCTTGTCCATAGTTAGTCCAATGATAAGGCAGGAGGCAGTAAATGTACAAGTGAAAAAAAAATAAATCTTGAAAGTAAAAAAAAAAAAAAAAAAATTTAAGTGGAGATCTGCTGGAGAGCTCTAATATGACCAGGAAAAGCATTGCTGGAAAAAATTCAGGGAAGGAGAAATAGGGACTGGTGCCAGGTACTATAAGTGCAAAACTCGGGATAGATGTGCAGCCAGTGAAGTGTCAGTGCCATTGGTGTGGAAAGCAGCCGCTTAAAGCTGTGATGTGGCAGGGGATCAGAGGCTACTGCTGCTGCAGCTCCATGCAGGGAAGAAGCTACATCACACAGCAGCTGGACTCTGTCACACAGCCTTGAAGATTTGCCTGGGTTGTCAATCAACCTTGCAAAAAAATGCTCTGCTGTTAGATGACTGTACTCTACTCTCTTTAAAATCTAAGGACATTTTTGAAAGATAACTCTACCTTTTTTTTCTCACCACCCTGCCACCTTTCTTGCTTCTCCCTCACCGAAAAAAAAAAAAGAAAAAGAGGGAAAAGAGGAATTACATGTCCATTTCAGTTTTCCCAAAAATATTACTTTTGTTTTGATTGGATCATCAAAGAAGAGACATTGTTTACACGTATTTTAAAATGTGCATAGTTTTGTGTGGATTAGTGGAACCCAGATGATGAAAATGTCTATTTGCATAGGCTACCAAATGACAGGATGTTTGTCCACATTTGTTTATGGTAATCATTTCCGCTGACCTGTGGGTTTGTATGCTTGAGCTTTTATTTAAAAGCCAAACGCAGAAGCTGACTTTGTTATCTTGCACAGCTGATGGAAACCATGAATTTTGTTTTCACAGTCAAATATCTTCTCTGAGGCTTTTCTCATCTTCATTTAGGACTGGATTTCGTTCTTCTGTCGTTAAATGCCATGGAGAGGGCCAGCAGGGGTGGGAAAATGACTATACCCATCATTTTATTGTTTTGTTTATGAAATGATTTAAGGCTGATTCAGATTGTTAAGGTTTTAGGGGCTTGAACATACAAGATCATCGTTGATTATTTTCCACTGAGGCCTATGGGAGCTTACAGAAGGTACCAGATTTCAGCTTTTGCCCTAAGCAAGGATGGTGATGTGATTTCAAACCTACTCATCAGCATATGACAAAAGAAGTATGTCAAACATATTCATTACTAATATTGTACAGGAATAAATATTTCAGTCTATGAGTAAGAGTGACCACAAAATCTGGAGGTAAATTCAGATATTGGGAAGCAATATGAGGTTTGTGCATCTCTGGAAATAACCAAGAAAACAACTGAAATGCTTTTGTGAAAAAATCTGTTAGAATTGACAGGATTTAGAGAAGACCTTAAGGTTTTTGCAAGACTGAATGAAAAAGTGACTGACTATGAGAATTCAACTTAGTTTATCCAGGGCAAGGTTGAAAAGTTCAGCAGGAATCTCTTGCAAAATATAATACATGACTCATAAATCTAAGAGGAAAAGGAAAATAGAGTTAAATTAACTCTCACTTACAGAAAAAAGGTTATCAGCACTTTTAAAATTTAGCACTCACTCTTTAGGTGGTGTTGGTTAAAAGTTGATATTAGATAGTATTTAGATATTTTATATATATAATATATAAATATACAAACATATATATATATACAAACATACATATATATATTAAGTAGTTTTTTGTAAAGAAGGATGCATAAATGTGTTGATACATATCTGTATACCTAAACATTTCATCTTTAATTGATAATGCTGCAAACTTGTGGTGTTTAGGTGACATTGTCTCTGGAAAAATAACAGGTCTACATAGTCCTTAGCACTCAACATAAGAAGTAGAAGTAAATATAGAAGCGAGATACTATTATTATATTAATATTCCTGCTTAGGACAGATAACAGGCAAAATTAATGAGTATGAACTAGTAGAACATAGGGCTGCAGATGCTGTTTACTTAGAAAGATAGCTGAAAAGTTACCACTATCCAAGAAATTTATTTTAGATATATTTTTGCACTATATGATCAAAATCTGTCTGCAGAAGATGATGTTTGATCATTGTATACAGCTTTCTTTAGTTTAATTATTGGCAGCCATCTTTCTTTGCCCCAGATTTATCAAGTTTCAAACCAATGAGGAAGGGATCACCCAGCGCATATGGCAAAAATCAATTTTCCAATTCAAAATAACTGGGGAAAACTTACGGAAGGAAAATACTGATTTCTGAAAGTTTTTCCTATATTTTCACTGCCAGAGTATTGTAAGGGGGCTCCATACACTTTTCTTTGTATTTTGACATTTGAGTTCAGAGCTGGTTACATAGCCCAACTCCAAGAGCCAATAAAAACAACTAAATCTGGGATGCATTAGGACTATAAAGGCACATGTACTGGAAAAGCTGCAGCCATTGTGCTTAGCCATGATTAACTGTGGCCTCAGGTTTGGTTGTAAAATGTTATGTTCATCATGAAGGATATTATGTTAGTCACCTATAATCCTGATAATTTATCAAATTGATTCAAAAGATATTTATAACTTATACTAGAGAGAATTTGTAATGTTTTTTTTTCATTAAATCTGAACAGTTGAGTTGATATTACAATATTGATGTAGTTTCTGTCATATGACATTGCTTTAACACTCCAGAATATTTATTTATTCTATTTTTACCTATAATTTCAGAAAAATTTTCTTATTCCTTTAATATCTATCACTGAGTATCTATCAAGGAGGAATTTCATTAAGGTGTTATTTTCTTTTGCTGCAATACTGGACATGGTTTAATAATTTTTTTTAAATATTTGCTTTGCTTATTGTAATATGTAGTATGCATTTGTGCCATGTGTGCATGCAATGAAAGTCTTTAAAATCCCATTTCTGATTTTGTTAGTAAACTTGCAAAAAAGCAAAACAAAAAGTAGTTCAGACTGGACAGCATTAAAAAACTCAAACAAACAAAACTAAAAAAAACTCCAGACAACCCCCAAACAAAAAACTAAAAGCCACAACCCCAAAACAAACAAAAAAAAAATCACAACACCTTCCCCAAATAAAAAAAAACCTCAATGCAGTAGTTGAGTCTTGTCCTTAACAGAAATTCTGCCTACGCAGCATTAACAATGCAAACCAAAACCTGTAGAAAACTGCTGCTAACTCTGCAGCAAACTGTCTCTGAGTCCTGAGACTGAGGGAATGTCATGAAGAGGACAGAAAGTGCAAGAACAGCTTCACAGAGATTAAATCATTATATCTGAAATAAAAAAATAAAAACTACGCAAACAAGGCTGTTAGCGTGTCGTGTAACTTTCATTATCATTCCTCCGGGGCGCCTTCAGAAATCAACACACCAAACCTTTTGGTCAATTCCATAGGGAAGGTCTTCCTGTCTTCTCCCTGACAATGTAAGAATCTGGATAAACTCTAGAGAGATGTCTTAGACCCTTGCAAATTCTTGGCCATCTAGACAATGCTCTTGCTGGCTTGGCCATGTGGGTCTGGGCATATGGTACACGTTGAACAGTTAGCTGACCAAAGCCATTTTAAACAGGTAATTAAAATAAGTCGAGCAGCTGGGAATCAGGACAGGGAAACAAAGATGGGTGCAATCAAGGAATGTTGCATAGCATCATGTTATTTATAAAGGGGAGATAATAGCTAGATAGATATTTGCTATAACAAGGAACATGTAGTCTCAGAGTCTATAATCTGAAACCAAATTAACATTGTACTGGAAACTGTAGTGGTGTCTATGCACTGCTAAGGTGTTAAGAAAACTGGACAACTTCCTCAACAGCTATACTAAAAAAGCTCAAGTTCAGGCATCTTTGGCCACCTATTATCATAAATGAAATTAAATGGAAGGTCTCTGCTAGAGCTTTTGCTATTGAGGGGCTGTAGCATCACAAAGCTGGAGAACTCCATCCATTTAAGAAACAGGATTAATGATGACCAGAAATAGAAAATAGATTAATGATGACCAGAGTATTTGTCCTCCAAGAAGAAACTCTGGCTAAAACACTCCTCACCTGTGCCTTGTGATTTTCCTTGACAGAATACATACAGAAATTTGTGAAAAGAACATGCCTTCCCAACATTAATCCTTCCAGAAAAAAAAAAACCCTGCTATTAAATCAGCACCATCTTGAGCACTGAACTTCTCCTTGAGTGCAGCAGAATTTCATCATTTGGGAGCACTAGAAACAGCTTCCCTTAATTTGATACTGTGTGTATTAAAGTCAGTGATGAATCAATTTAATGTCGGACAAATCTTCAGAAGCAAAAGCATTCGTTTTTAATTAGAACCTGCCTTTTTAAGATATTAAAATTTAGATCCTTCAGCTTTCTCTAGTTTACCACTATATTTTTGGAAGTGTATTTCTGAACATTTGCTAGTACATATATGGGCATGTCAGTACCCGTCCTGGATTTGACATCTGTTTATATAACAGACTGTATGTTGCAGTCTCATTATACTGGATGAAAAATATTTGTAACAAATTAATTTATTTCAGCTGTTCTAATGCCAGTTTTCTTCATACAAGTACCCTGAAGTACTTTAAACAATGCATGGCTTTAGTCCTTTTAGTCTAGTTCCAGCTGAATAATCCATAAGAAAAAAGAAAAGTTGTTTCACTTTGACTCAAGGATGTTTGAATAAGTGAGTCTATCGTGATTTGCAATCAGGAGTATACAAAAATACTAGATACATTTTTTCACTTGTGAATAGTATATCAGAAAATTTTTCTACAGTGAGGCCAAGATTCAGAAAGATGTTTAGGCAGATATTTCCTATTTCATAACCATAGGGTTACATCTATCAAGCACTTCAAGAATTCTGGCTACTGTTCACTCTTTGTTACCCAGCAGTCTGGTATCTGCTTGGCATTTCAACTTTTCCTCTTTCTAGTCTCCCATTTTTCTTTGCAACTGCTCTCAACTGAAACTTCAGTCTTGTTTTTTTTTCCCCAGATAGAGAATTTCTCCTTTTCTCTGTAACTTCTAGTTTGGGTCATAGCCTTGACTCACAGAAAAAGAAAATATGAAGTTATAAGTAACAATAACCAATAGAAATTACTGGGAATGTGTAAGGAAATGAAAACCTTTCAACATCATTTAATTTCAAAAAAAGACAATTTTTATGGTCCACTGTTGATTGTGTGCAAAATCACAAAGACACTGGCTTTTCTATTTGGGTAATTGAATAGCTTCCTGTACAAAAATTTGTGATGCACTATCAATGTTTAAAGAAAACTTTAGAAATGCATATATACATATATATAAAAAGTGCTTTTTACAAATACCTTTAAATAAAAAGTTGTGTAATTACTAGATGCAATAACTACAATAGGCATTTCATAGTGCTCACTCAAAAACTATTCACTCAAGCCTGATTGAATTTTGCACCAGGAGACTTAGGCCAAAAGAATACTTGGTTCTAAGTTTTACAGGAAAACATAAACTAAGCATAGTTTTGCATGCCTAAGTTTACTACATAATGAACTATCTAATTAATTACATATTTAATGGAAAAAAACATTTTTATATGGCTCAGTGGGATATCTATTGAAACACCATTGCCTTTGTAGCGTTTTTGATTATAGATTTATTTGGGTCTATATGAAATTTCATCTCTCATTCCAATTAACTCCACATGCCTGTGATCCGTTCAGCTTCTTTGTTTACTGCTGTACAGTTTATCTAAAAGATCAAGTTACCTGATAGTGCAAGCTCTGTGATGATCTGATGTCAAAGATCAGTACTTTTAAAGCAGTATCGAGTACCTGTGATGGGAATTGCTATGTGGATCATTATACTGAAACAAGAGAGGAATATTGTACTAGAAAACAAAGCTTTCCACATGTGAGAAATGTTCAGAGGACCAAGCACAAAAACTGTTTTGGAACCAGCTCCTCTTTTTTTCCTCATGAACAAGGGATTTGGCTGTCCCTGCTGTCAGCATTGTGTGTTAACTATTTTAACTGTACTTATTTTCTAAACTCAAATTGTGCCTAGAAAAAGATCATTCACAGCCACAGTTGTATACAGAGACATACAATTGATCCTGAGGTTATAAACTCTTTATAGAGGCATTGGCTGCTAGATCCAGTTCACATAACTGTGCCTTGTAACTATTGTTAACCACCAAGCAAGTAGTGGAGGAGATCTTGCAGCTCCTCCATGAGTTGTGACTTGTGTTTCTGATCATTCATTCTGCAATGCTGTGTAATATTTCACACCTTCACAACCCTGCAGACTTGATGAGCTATGTGTTTCTCTGAGAACAGCCCAAAGAAACAAAACCCATGAATAAAACCCACAAACTTGATTCTTGACTTTTAAGTAAGAAAAAGAAATCCCAACCAACCCACGCCAAAATCCCCAAACCATCAAAAAGGTATAGGGAGATCAAGCAACATAGAAAAGTAGGTGTATTCTATATCTATCATACATAGAGCATAACATGAACAATATATCCATTTTCATGGATGTAGCAAACTAAGGTGCAGTTTTTGCAAGTCTCGCTACTGACAATCCTTCTACACAGGCATGGCAAGAATTACAGAATTATTGTAGTTTGAAGGGATCTCTGGAGGCCATCTTGTTCACCTGCCCTGGTGAAACAGGGACACCTAAAGCTGATTGCCCTGGACCATGTCTAGGACATGCACATGGAGTGTGTCCATATTTAATTGAAGTGCACCGTGATCCTTAGTGCACCTATTTTCCTTAGTGGCAGAGAGGATTGAGACTAGATGATCTTTAAGGTCCTTTCCAACACTTAACATGCTGTGATTAATTCCATGATTGTGGCACTGGAGTTGTGTAATACTTACTAAATGCTTGAGAACACCATAAACATTAACTTCATGTTATCGTTCATCCAAACCTAGCATTAGTGTGATCCAAAACAGATGAATGAGGAAAACAGCTACTGTTTTAAATAGCTCAGTTGTACATTTTCTGGGCAGAAGACAAGCTAGCTGTAAATCACGGTTGGTCAGTTTAACGTGGCCTGCATGGTCCCATCAGAGTAAAACCAAACTCCAGAATCATTAGAACATAATAACATTTTCCATGGGTGTGGTGTTAACCCAGCCACAGGAATGGAGAAGCACGCTCCATATGCAACTTTAAGTATCATTGCAGATAATTCCCATGCTTATTAGAATGTGGAATAGATGATTAGTTTAAAAAGTGATGTTGCTTCATGTTGCAAAGGACTTTATAAATTGATTACCCCCACATCATTAAGCATTTCATTCTAACATGTACTCTGTGGCTGTTTTGGAAAGGTGGTTGTTTTCATTCAGTTGATACCAGAAAACTAATGAAATTCATTCTACTCTCATTGCTGTTAATTTCTAGTTATTCCACATTACCAAGAAATGAAGATCTTTTCCACACAAAAGCCACTTACATTAATTGATTAATAATTCACCTATTTTCCTTAGGACCTAAAAGAGTAATTTATTAATCAATTGATTGATTTTCTTTAATATGCACCAGTGAAACTCTTCTAAAGTTTTTACATCTTTTCTGATCAAAACAAAGTCAGAATGCTGGTAATATAAATTTATATAAAAACATTTTATTTTCAGTACTATACTCCATCACATCCTTATCATATTCCAGTATTTTAATTGGCTTTGGAGAGGCTTAGACTAGATCTCCAGTGATTTTCCAGGAGTATCAAAATTCTGTTTTTATAGTTGTTTCACCTTTTTGTTCAGTAGTTGATGAAGTTTACTGATCTATGTGTAGGAAATAGCACATAAGTCCCCAAACCACTGGGAGAGGCAGAGAAAACTAATGGAAGAGTTGTCTGTTTTAGCTATTAACTAATTTTGTAGTTTGGTCTTTTTTTAAAAAGTGAAGTAAAATTTGTGCAAATTAATCAATAAGAAGGCAAACTTTCCAGTGTGGATGCCCTTGAAGCTGTTTTTTCTGCATCTGCTTTTTTCCAAGGTAAGTTTATGACCTGAATGCGTGTTACACAACTGTATCACATGGCAAAGCTTTGTTTTACCTTTTTCTCCCCTCCTTTGTTCAGCTGTACTGCCCATTTCCTTCAGAACTTTCTATCCAGAGGGAGCTTAGCCATTGCCATCAACATTGGCCAAGGAAAAGCCAAAATTGATAAAAAATAATTTCTTGGTCTCAGTAGTGTTGTAGTAACTCTCACAATTGTTCTAAGATGTGTTTTTTCCTCATAAACCTGCAGATCATAAAGAAAGCTGGTATATCACATAGCAAAAAAAAAAAATCCATTGTAAATATATGTACTCTATCAACCAAATTTTCTTTTATGCTCACACTTGGAATAGTAATGTAAAAAAAAGTTGCTGGAAAGCACAGTTCTCTTGGAGGTTCCCTATTAAATCCTATAGCTACCACTGAAGGCTTTGTGTCAGGATGCTTTTATGTCAGGAAATTGACATCAGCAGCAGATTTTCCCAGACTTTCGAAGAAATAATATTCTTTGCTTTCCTCCATAGCTAACCAGAAAAAGGTGCCTAACTGCACTGTTATAGTTCATAAATTATATTTAGGAACACGTCCTTTGTTCATAGGGTCTTCTTTTACAACTCTGGAGAAAACTGTAGGTCCAGTAAATTCAATAGGAGTTTGCCACTGACTTTTATTGAGCCAAGATTCCACGCCCTGCATCAGACTTTTGCCTGTCAGGAAAGTCCTTTCAGATTTCTCTGGTATTGTAAAGGAGATAAAAGTGAAGACTGAGTTGTTCGCACATGGTCAGAGTGCTGGCAAGGGGTTCTAACTTCCATAATGATTAGACCCTTAATAAACAGGGGATAGAGGGGGTAAAATTTTGTGTGTGGATCCTCAGCTGTGATAATTCCTTGTGCGTGTGTATAGTTTACCTCATGAAGACTCCCTAGCAGCAGCTGAGGATCCAGACACAATAGATTTTGATAGCATTATTTTCTTAAGATTTTCTCATTTTTGAAGCAGATGAATAAATGGTAAGATATGAATATTATTATTAATTTTATTTTTGAAAAATTAAACCCCAAACTCTTTAAATGTAGTAGTATAAGTCAGGGAGTAGATTCACAAATAAAGCCTTTTTTTTGTTTGTTTTATCAGCTGGTTTTGTCAGCTTTGAAAAACCTGTAACAAAACAAAGAAGAGGGTTTTTTTTAGGTTAAAGGCCTGAGGATATTTTCTTTGCTAAAATTCATAAATACGAATTTTAAAGTAATTTAATTCTATGTATGGTTTTATTTGGTTTTGATTTTTATTCCTAATGGTAGAACAGTGTGATAATGCAGTTAATGCTCTTTAATATGGGTAAATGTCACCTCATTCTCACATGAAATTATATTTATCCATCAAGTGCAGTAAAAAATCTACTTCCTTTTAGTATGCACAAAGGAGTTAAACAAATGAATCAAATGAATCATATGTGTAGAAGAATAAACTGGTGTAATTTCCATAACATAAACAAATAGTAAGTACAATATAAAAGGTGTCAGTTATTATTTTATGTGTAATATCTAAACAAAGCTTGCATGAGGACCAGTCTTTGAGCAAGTATATATTTTGGGTTGTTATTTTTTAAAAAGTGGAAAAATATATACAAAATATAGACGAAGTAGAAACTGTTGTATGTCTATCTACTAGGTAATGAAAACTTTTTGCAGGATACAAAGTCTGACATTTAACGACCATAAATAAACTATAAAGAATTTACTGTATTAAGCTGGTTTTTTGGACTGGATTTTTTTCAGATCACACAGTTTTATCATTGCATTTTATAGGAATGTTGATGACATTTTTGCCGTAGAAGAAAATTAATTTCAGTATTACCTGAGGAGAGAATAAATAAACTAAAACCACAAATTAAAAAAAAAAAATCCTATGGCATTGAAAGCAGCTGTTAAATTGATGTGGAAGGGTGTTAAAGAAAATCTAGGGCTCAATCAGTTCCAGAGCAATCTCTTATGCCATCAGGAATGCAAAATGCATGAAAGTGGAAAAAGAAGATTAATTTTAACACATTAATTTTAAAGGAAAAGTAGATAAATATAGGCCATTTAAACAAAATTACAGGCATGTTTCTGACAGATTTACTATACTATATCTTTTCTAGAAGTGGAAAATTTAATTTTAAGGGTTAATAAACTTTTAGAAAAATATTAGATATTGTTCACACCCTGTATTGGGATAAATGAGTTAGCATTATTTACAGTCTTTAGGAATTTTATATGTTGTCCTTTGATATTCCAGAAGGGGGCCACTATGATGATCTTTTATTATGCCTGTCCTGTCTTAAATAAACTTAAACTTCGACTACTTGTTGTTACAGTTTGCACTTGTTATTTAAGTACCTGCACCTTTCTTCAGAGACATAACATTTACAGGCAACGTTTGCATTACCCATTAGAGCAGACATTAAGTGTGGGTTTGTAGATGGAAGTTTCCAGGAAGTTTTACTTCAGGCTAGTTCCAGTTCAATCTAGTGGAAAAATGTCTGTCAATGGTGGAAGCTCATGTTACCGAACTGACTTTTATGGGACTGATTGCTTACTGCTATAAGGCTGACTAAAGAAGAAAAGTGAATGATGAGCTTTTAATGATGGATTTTTATACATCCCCAGGAAATATTGTCCTGTGTTTTTCATTACTTTATTTCCCACTGAGATAAATTCACACCTTAATTTCAGGCCACATTTCATTGGATTTTCCCCCAAATGAATAGTCCTTTACTCTGGTGAAATGTTGTGTTAATTCTTTTAAGTGGTATTTTCAAGTTATTTGTACATAAGTCATCATTAACACATAATCCTAGTTATTAAGGGTTTATTCAAGGGTTCCATTCATTCTTTCTTTTAACTGTTTTTGTTAATTATATGATATCTCACTGATATATTTATATAAATGCAGGTTATGCTAAAGACTACTCCTTAAACTTCCTCAGGAAAAAAAGTGGAGACCTCTATAATCACAGGCAACATCTACGATTAACCATGTCTGAGTTCTCATCTGTCACCAAATGTGACCAGCTACATAAGATCTTAGTTTCTCTGTGACTCATGTTGCATCCACTCTGGTTTTCTCACACCATTCCCTTAACATCATTTCCTCACTTTACTCATATGCATCCCATGCACCTGTGATATTCCAGTATGTTTTCCATAAGGACCCCTACCCCACACCTGCCTCTCAACACCCATGCTGAATTTACTAGAATATCATGTTGTTGGAAAAGAGATTAGAAGCCATCACCAGGAGCAGAAGTTACTGACACATTAGCAGTGTCTGTGATATGTCCTTACTTAATCACTAGAAACTGTCAGAGTGACAGATTTCTAGCCAGTGAGAGTTACTGCTCAAGGATGGACTGCTGCTGTCCTTGGCTGTGATCATGCATTCCTGTACCACTAATCCCTGTCCTTCATGCCCCTCGCTGGGATTTGGCAGGAGGTTTGGCATACACTGCATATGCCTGACATTTTCAGTTATTGTTTTCCAAAATCATCCTGGTGCTAATCCTAACTCTGCCCTCTGCCCAACAAGGAATGGCCACCACTGAGCCCAGCTCTCTCCATAACTACAATGATGAAGTGTGAAACTGGTGCAGTAGCACAGCAGTTAAGGACCATTGCTGCTTCTCTCCGAGGTCAGCCAGTTGAGGGAATATTTTCAGCCAATTTACTCTTTGATTCTCAGGGAAGGTGAAAATTATCTCCCTGCAGTGAGGATGGATAACTATTCAAACATATTGTGACACTCAGAAAACAGCAGTGTGCCATATAGGTCAGTAGCTATTGAAAATATCTAAGTAATCTACAAATTAACAAACCTATGGTTAAGTGACATTTCAGTAGATCTTGTCACTCTATCAGAGTCCAGGTTCCTCTGCTGCTGCATAGCTGATTTCATGGCCAGGTCAATTATTTCTTAGCTCTTTATGTATAAACTTAGTGCTCCAAGTAGTGTTCAGGGCCTTCTTACTGTAAGAGTAATGGTGCCTCCCACTGATTCTGTAAAATACATTTGTAGTTTAAGGTGTATTTCAAAATATTTCAAGGAATCTCTGGCTACAGGTCCATCAGGCAAAACCATTTTGAGTCCTAATCTAAATCAGAAGTTTAACTCAAATATGCCTATCTGACCTTTCTCTCCAATGTAAGTCATTATCATTTATTTCCAAAAATAGTATGCCTCATCCTAAACTTGGGCTGGTATTGATGGTGATCAAGTTTTCTTACTGGAATAATGGGTCCTGTCCACTGCAATCAGAGTTAGGATTAGATTTGGATTAAATATTGGTAATACAAAAGCTTGAAGAAACCAGTTAATTCTTTTCTGCCTGCAAGAGTTTGGAATAGAGCTGTTGCCAATTTTTTTTTTTTTACCCTGTGTATAGTAATTATAATAATTAGTCTTATGTTGGGGATGGCAAATCAAAAAATTAAATTTAGTTTTTCTTTGAGACTGAGCAGCCTTCAGAGAGAAGACTGAAGAGAAGTCTGGAGTCAATTGTGGTCAATAGCTTATGTTCCCTTCACTAGATGGGTGGTTCCCTTGGCTAGCATTATTTTTGAGGTTAAGGTTCTTTGGGGGAATGCAATAACTGAAGAACCCATTTCAACATCTGGTGCCTTGCCCTCAGAATAAGGAAAAAGAGTTTATTAGGACAATACTTAGTTCTCTTTTTTTCTTATGATTTGTTCCATGACCTTGGTTAAGTTCAGCATTTATGTTTGGGCTAGTGTTTGGGAATGTACAGATTGAAGAAGGCTGCATGTCTCAAGCTCTGAGAGGAGTGGTGTTTAAGGACAACTGTTGCTTTTTGTCTGTCCTGTTTGCAGGGGAGTTGCAATCCCTGACCATTGCTAGGTTTAGAGTTAGGGCTGGACTCGTGGTTTGAGAGTTGGAAAGTAAAGAGCTCCTTTTAATTCTTGAAGCTACACACTCCTCAGCATTTTGCAAAGGAATTATAATGCCTGTGTATTGTGTCTTTTTAAAATATTTTTTTCAGTCTTCTTTTCTTCTTGGTTTTCATTCCTGGGCAACAACAGTTAAGTTAGATTCAGGAAAGGGTAGCTTGAGGTGAGTATTCATTGTCTGGCTTGGATTTGTCTCAGTTTGAGGCTAGAGCAGTTTGAAAATTTAAATGCTGCATATCTCATTTTGTTACTAAAGGATTTGGGAAATTAGGGATCAGAAAGTGACTTGTTTGTTTGGGATCTAAATATTTTGTTTGCTTGTTTTCAGTGAATGACAGCCAGGGTAAAACCAGGTTTAGACTGGATAACCTGAGGACTGAAGTTGCTGCTCAGATGGTGTGGTCCTAATAGCTGGAAGTAATACATATGGGCTAGAATTATTAGGGTTAGGGTGGACAGCATAAATCATGAAGAGCCATACTGCTTATGATATAACATAAGACCTTCAGTGATTGGAATCTGTCATCACCAAGAGATTATTTTCTTTGTGGTAGTTAGATATGGTTTTGTTTAAATTTAGGCATCAGAACTGAATAGACCTCTGGTGATTCTTCTGCCTCATTAGACATGGAAGTCCATGTGTTTTTTCCTCTCTCTCACCTGCAGAGATTGATTCCATAAGTTATTAAAAGGTAATTGTTTGGCACTGGTACTTTTGTATTCGCATGATGTAAATAAAGATATGTTTTGCCAAACAGTTTCCTTTGTATCCTGCATGTATGTTAATTCACTTGTGTGATCCTTTTGGGAGGTTAACTAACCATGTCTCTTTGAAGAGAGTTCAGCTCAAAAGATGCATATCTCTACAATTTTATATTTATCTGTACAATTTGTTAAAGATCGGTAAATTTGTGCAAGATTTGCCACCGTCTGTTCTACGTATCCCTCAGATTTCCTCATGAATGCTTCAGTTCTTGAAACACAAATTCTTATTCTTATTCTAGAAGAAACAGTGCTTTCCTCACTACACTGTAGGGCTCACTTTATTTCCTTCTTTCCTTCCTGTGCAGTTTTTATTTTCTCTGGTGCCCATGCACAGGGATGGATACCTAGAGACATGTCTAGCACTGGAGAGTTCATAAAAAAAATTTATAAATAAATGCTAAAGAAATATCATAGAATCATAAAATGTTAAGAGATTGGAATGGACCTAAAATATTATCTAGTCCCAGCCTCCCCTGCCATAGGCAGGGACACCTCCCACTAGACCAGGTTTCTCAAGGCTTTACCCAGCCTGGCTTTGAACACTGCCAAGGTTGGGATGCCCACAATTTCTCTGGGCAACCTCTTCCAGGGTCTCACCACCCTCACAGTGGATAATTTCTTCCTGATATCTAACATAAATTTCCTCTTTCAATTTATACCCATCACTCTTTGTCCTGTCATCACTGCAGTTACTGACAGAGTAGCTGTCTTATCACGTTTCTGTCTTATCTGTGAGCCCCCTTCAGACATTGGAAGGTTGCTGTGAGGTCTTCACACAACCTTCTCTTCTGCAGGTGAACAGTCCCAGCTTTCTTAGTTTGTCTTCAATATATCTCTATGTGACAAGGCTTCCTATTCTGTATAACGCTTGTTGACTGTCTGGGATGTTCTTGCACAGCACCAGTTACAGCCACAGTTAAGTTTTCCCACTCCTGTTGCCCCACAGGGCAAGGCAGCAGTCCCTGCCCCACATTAACCTCTGAGTTGTACTCACACACTATTTGCAATAACAGGGGATGTAGTACAGGAAAAGTCCATACCTCTTGAGTATCACATAAAATGGACAATTTCATACATGCACCCATGCCTTATCCTTTTATAGCTTATTAGCACAGACACAGCCCAGATGTCCTTTTTCCACAAGAAAAGACTTAATTTCCTCTACACATTACTCACTGGAAATCTGTCAATGGAAATAGATATCATGTACAAAGTTGTGACAATTGCTTTAAGAAACAGCTAAAATAAAAACAAGAACTTAAAAACTGAATTTAGAAGGGGAAAAAATCCTTTCAACAGAAGATACAGACAGTGGCATAAGTACTAAGGCTGTCAACAATTTCAACTCCCAGTACAAACTAGTCCATGACCCATGAATTGTACTCAAGATGAATCAAAGTGACCCATGCAGGCAAAGGAGGGGTTTGCTTTATTTTGTTGCAAGTTAAACAAGGTCTCCAAATTAGTTAGAAAGAATGCAAATGCTTTTTTGGAATGGTTTCAAGCATTAAAAACGAAGCAAAGCTTGGATCCAAAAGTCTATCTGTGATTAGAATGATCAGAACACTAAAGGCAATCTCTTTCTCTGCTCTCTGATAAAACGTGTTGTGAGGAGTTGTTTTGATTTGAAAATAGCTGCTGTTTATCAACTGAACTGCAAATGCAGACCTTCAAAATGTCAGGAGCCACATGTAGTCTTTGGAAAGACTAGTGTAGTATATATGGTGTAACAGGGAAGTTTATTTCACCACTGCATTTCTTTGATCTTGCAACTGCTTTCACCACCTCTTTTCCCCTTTTGTTTCTTTCAGTCATGAGGCCGTAAACCCAGATTTATGATGGTATTAGTGTTTTGCCACAGAATGATTGGTATGTCCCAGATTCAGCCTTGTGGGATAAACATGAGGAACTAAGAAAAAAATTGTCTGTAATGGATGTAATCTTTTTTGAAAGAAAAATGTTTTAAATAATATTTAAATGAGAAAAATGCAAATCAAGCCAGGCAAATATTAATTGTAGGACTTTTGAAAATGCTATTTACATTAAATGTTATAAATTCTGTTTTGATAAGGATTATTCTGCAAGATTATTAATTTTCCATTCTGTTATTTCTGAAGGATTTTATTGAGAATATAGAAAACTTGAGAATATACTGAGAAATTTATACAAGAGGACAGAAAAGAAGCCTCACTTATATTAACTATACTGTTATTCATGTACCTTTATGTTCGGTGATCTTGTTGTTTGTAGATACCTAAATTTGAATTCTCAAGAAAAAAAAAAAAGAAATTTTGGAATTATAATGGCATGTTTGAAAATCTGTGCTCCCATGAACAATATGTAACATTTTCAAATTCAGATTCTGTGACATCATAAAGTTCCAGAAACCTTTTCAGTTAATTTGGGATAGAAAGCCAAATCTCTGGAATAAGGTGTAGGAATTATGCTGGATTATAGTATGGGTAACTCTGCTTTCTTTGAGTGGAGGTGACAACATGTATATAAAAGATTGATTAATAAGTCCATCTGAATAAACACTTGTGTGTCTTTCAAAGATGAGGAATGTTGCTAATAAAGTTTCTTACAGTGAACTTAGCATTACATTTATATTTACACTTAAATCTATAAATATAGATATTTATGTTAAAAATGTTCATTTCATAATGTCCTTTTGTTTCCTGGGATGTCTGAAAAATATGTGGCTTGCACTCTGATCCAAAGCAGTATTTGTTTTCGAAGCTTTTTTTACTTCATTAAATTCCAAAATCAACCAATGCTGTAATAATGTTTTGTCCTTCTCTTAGATACGCTTTACTTTTGGCTTGTCTGCCTCCCTTCCAGTATTAATGGAACCAAAGAGAATTATTGATGTTTCATACTCTTTGTCTTGAATTCTTAGCAGTTACACACATATGAAAAGACTGATGATGGCTGTGAAGTCAGGGACAAGATTTTTATTTTTCAGAGTCTTTTGCAAAGAGAACATTCAAAAATCTCTACTAAATGACAATGGTACTAGATCAGGAAATGCAATGTAAGAAATATTTTTTAAGAGAAAATAAATGGATTTCATACACACTTTGGACTTGCACAAAGTGAGAATGAGTGTAGCCACTTGTCTGAGTACTGATAAATCCACTACTAACAGTCTGCCAGATCGACCTCTGCTCTTGGACATTTACTTTCCTATGGTTAGACTGGAGTACATACCTGCAGTCTCTCCAAGGGGTTATCACCTGATGTCTGCTATGAAGATGGCTTATAAAAGCAACTGCTGAGAATTCATAATTTCCATCCTATAGGAAATTCCACAATTAACGAGAAGATCTGATTAAGAAAAAACCTCAAACAAACCTAAACACCTAAATACTTATTTTACACAGCATTAAACTTGTATATGAGAAATATACCATTCCAGAAGGGTAGTAGAACAATATTTTTACCAAGATGTTTTTTCTGTTTTTCATAAGTGAGATGCTAATTTCCTAGCATTATATTTTTAATGGGCAAGCATTTTCCTACGGAAAAATATTTAATCATCTCCACTGATGAGAACCAGTTTCTGAGAAATAAAAATCTCATAACAGTTTTTGGTTTATAATAACATTTTAAATGGCAGCTGAAATAAAAGTAATTAAAGGTAATTCCAAAACCATAGTGCAATAACCTTCAGGTGAGGGTGAGTGCTGAATGTGTATCTTCCATCCTGTCATATTGTATCATGTCATATCATATCATATCATATCATATGTAAATTTTTAAGACACACTTTGATAGGTGAGATGTATATTATACCAGCTAATTGTAACTAGGTTTTAAACCCCAAATAAAGAGAATAGCAAATAACCCTAATATTACTGTCCTAAAGGAAAAAAATAATAAGGTGAGTATCAACTAAGATCATCTGTCTTAGCCAAAAAGTATCTAAGCTAGATGAATCTCATCAGTGGTAAGAAAAGTGGAAATATAAAGAGCAGGATTTGTAAAGACATTAGAAACACCAGAAATGCTACCCTAAATTCTGAATTTAGGGTATCTTTAACTTAAATTATCTTAATGTTCACTCTCTCTAAAAAAAAAATCCACATAAACATACACACCAACAATCCATTCATTCCTAAAATAATTTGCAAATTTAATTTAACAGAGAAACAAGAGTATTAAACAGACCATTTTGTTAATTAATAAGTAGAGTACAAAGCTTGTAAATTAAAGTAGGCCTCACTACTTCTATTGCAGGTTTTAAGTCAGAATAATATTTCAACCAACTTGAATATGTACCTAGATATATGATCCTGTGACAATGTCAGTAGGAAATAATCACAAATAAATGAAGGAGCAGCATTATTTTTGCACAAATGCAAAGTAGCATGGTTTGTTCTTTACAAAAGACCAGTTTTTGCAAGAACATTGAAATTCTGTGTAAGTAGCTAAACTGAAAAAAGATTGGGTTTCAACATCTGAAGACAATCTGATTTCATCCAGATGTATTTATTTTTTAAAATATCAGACAATGTGAAATATGTATGGTCAATTGGACAGAAGGAAGTTATCCTCAGATGATAGATGAGAAAATGAAAAACAATGAAGAAACTTCAGCTAATGTTTCAAACTAGCACATTTCCTATGCTACCCTTTTATTAGAACTCACTTCTGTAACTAAACTTTAAAAAATAGAATTTCCTATTTATTTTTTTTGTAGACCCAAACACTCACATATACTTCTGTCTACTTAGGATTTCAGGAAATTTTCAGCCAATAGAATGTATTTAACAAATGATTTAACTTAAATGAAGCATCAGAAATGCCTCAAGTTCACAAAAGCCTATTCCATTGAAATGTTCACTTTAGAGCCAGAAATGCTTGACTAGAGCCTAGGCATTTCCTCTTCCATTAACATTTTCCTTTCTGTGGCATTCAGTGTAGAATTTCTAACTACTGTTCCTCATATTTTTCTTGGCCTGCCTCTTGTATTTAATTTTCATTTGCTGCTAAATCATTCAGCTTTTTACTACTGCTGTATAAATATGTGTTCAACCTTTCTGCTTGCAGTTGGTGGAAACATATATTACTGAAATGCTATCCTCCCAAACACATCATGTTTTCCCCATATGTGCCCTTGCATCCTGATAGTTTTAGACCTCTGTAAGGCTGAAATTTTGTTCAAAGTTTGGGTTAGGATCTGGGTTTATTTTAAGGTAAAAGAATAATTCAGGCAAACACTGTGGTTGTTTTCGAAACATCTGTTAGTGTCTTCTCTGGATCTTTCTGTCACACACAGTGCTGTCTCTGCCTGAAGAACATCAGAAGTGCATTTCCAAAAGACTAGTATGTGTTAGTGGTTTATGAATAACTTGGAGGCTTTCTGTGACAAGGGATTATGCTAACTTGTCTCATGGCTAATTCTTGCTTGCCAGCAGAGCAATAGTGTTTGCCCATATGGGAATAATTTTTCCCTGAAGCCTGTCAGCTACCAGTGCTCAAACTGAGCCTAGAATATTGGTGGGAAAGACACATGACCTTCTGTGAAGTGACAATTTGTTTCACATCTCAGACATTTAAAGGACTTGTGTATATACAAAACTTCTTTAAACATGCTATTTCTGGAGAAACAAAGTACCCTCTCCTTGTAAAACTTGGCAGTTTTGCTTTTAGTAGACAAAATTAATGGAGAGCTAACAAGCAAAGACTTAGTTTTCTATTACAGAACTGGGGAAAATGTTACAGAAAAAACCAGAAGCAGGCTCGTTAACACGATGTGTTAGAGCACACTTGCAACACTTCACCTGTCTTTCACTCAGGGTTTTTCCTAGCTTTGACTTAGTCAGCATAGAGCAGGGACGACTTTGTTCTAAAGTTATAGTCACCCACACCAAATGCCCTAACCGTGAAAATTTGTCTCTTTCATACGTCTAATAGCTATCTCATTATTCTTGAGCACACATGAAGTTTCAGTGTACCCTGGGAGCTATGTTTCCCCTTACATTATGATTTAGGAAAATGAATCATAAAGTAATTTTGATTATTAATTCATATTATGACAAGGAGCATACAACTTTTTTATTTTGATTAGTTAACTTCCTATAATATGCAAGAAGCCGTTTGGAACATTAATTTCTCGTCTGTTTTACATTCTTGCTTAGGAATTCAATTGAATTAGGGTGTTAGCTGACTCCTCCCTTCCCAAACAATGTGATGTCCACAGTGGAAACTTTTCCCCTTGGCTTTGTAAGACCTTGAAAAATGTGCAGAAGGAAAAATATTAATTGTACAACTACTTGGTTACGCCACAGATTGTGACATATCTTTGGTTTCTCATAGTAATTCTTTAAAATAGACAAATAATACAGATCAACTATTTAACACATTAATTACTTTGTTCAGATTCCTCCCTCCCCTCTGCCTTTTTACTGGCTCTGTAAATCCCAAATTTGTGTCCTGTTAGTTCTTGAAAGAGATACGCAAAATTTTTACCTTGGCATTAGCATGAGGAGTAGGGACTTCTAAAAGCAAGAATGATTAAGTAATGCTCATAGTCCTTTGTAACAAGTAGAACCTTTCACTTACAACTTCAAAGAGTGAAAATATCAAAAATCCAACAAAAAGTAGACAGGAAGGAAAAAGTTATGCACCTTAGACGTTGTGAATGTATTTTAAAATATTTGGCACTGGAGTTTTCTTATTCCATGTCACTGCCTATAGAATAATGTACAAAGAGCTACTAATTCTTCATTAAGTTATGAAAAGTACTTCCATATATGGGTGTCTCTTACCATGTCCCTTGAAAAGGGGCTTGGCCATCTGTTAAATAGAAAAAAAAAGAGCTTGAAAAGGGCTGCTGGTTATTTGTACTTCATGAACACCTGAAAGACATAATACTGGATTTGCATATTGCTTTGTGGAAAAGGCAAGTTCATATGCTCATGACAAGTACCTTGAGAATGCCCTAGAATGGGATCATATGGAGAGGTGGTTTATACAGGACCAATGTTTTCTTGTTGTGCTCATTTAAGTGAGTATTTTTAATTTAATACTTATATACAGATGAGACAGTTATTTGCATATATTTTCTCCACTTGTGTCAGAAATCTGTGATCTATGATTTACTCAGAAGTCCCTAATGGCTGCCCCAGTCAACACCTTTCTACACATTTATTTCCTGCTGCATTGGTTGTAACTACAGGTTTGTACTTGAAAATGAGCAAAATTCTTTACAACCTGTGGGACAAGCCCTGTCTGACAGCTCATCCGCAAAAACTGGTCATTGAGCTAGAAGTGCCATCTGGAACTTCTACTGGGAATGGCCTTGGGAAAAAGGAGTATAAAAGGATGTTTTAGTTCCAGAGGAATATGTCTTCTGAGTAGTTTGTAGCCTGCAAATGGAAAGAGGAGAGCACATAATAGCTCTACTAGATAGAAAATAGATATTGTTCACTAGCTCTGACTAGAAAGTCCTATTAATGCTGGCTAGTGGAAATCTCTGAAAGATTATTTGTAGGCAGCAAGTTTTATGAAAGGTTTTAGACTGTAACCACAAGGCATTAGATCTGATCACATAATTTCTTAGCTTAAATAGAGCTACCCATCAACTTTGGTTTTTTTTCATTTTATTTACCTAATCCTTCCAAAACTTGGCAAGATTTAACAGAAAGATAAGGATGTTGAAAAACATAACTTATTGCACTAAAGTTAGGATACCTAGGAATCACAAACACTTCACTAAAAAAATTTAGGATAAAGTGGAAAGATGAAAGTTATCTAAATTTCTGTAACAATATCTCCAGATGTGCACTAAAGCATTATAGTTCCTTTGTGAGGTTAGGACCTTTGGGTGCTTTTAGGCAGCCAACTTGTTGGGTTATTTTATTTTATGAGTTAAGTAGGTAATAGTAACTATAAAGTTGTTTATTGTATAAGTACATTAGTTTTAAAGGCAAAACCAAAGTAAAGCAAAAGCAATGGCAAAAAAGTACCAGCTTTCTCTAATTATATTATTTTATAGAAACTTTCTAACTAGCTAAGACATAAACTCAGACCACTACTTTTTAACTTATTAGAATTTTAGTTTTTTAGCACACCAGGTTATGTATAAACTATGTATATGGCCTATTTTGTTCTAACTGAAAAATGTAAGCAATATTTTTAGCTCTAACTATTATCTATTATTCTGTGACTTATATCATTTGTGGGTTGTTTGGCTCATTTTTTTTAACTTTTGGATGGCCACAAGACACAATTTAATGTAGTAGAAAATAAATTTGTATTTTTAAATTCAGCTTTGATACCTTCGGTTACATTGATTCAATTTTTTTTTTTTTTCACACAGAATTATTCAATTTTCCCACTTCAGATCATTAGTAAGTGGTCTCCAGAAGATCATACTTTAGTTATAGAGGTACTAAATGTGAACTGTGTGCCTTTGGTCTCACCCTTCAGATGAACAGCAGTGCCAGCCTTCACACCAGGGCAGTCCCATCGGTCACAAACTCTGCTCCTTTTTTCCCTGCCATCCCCAGACAGTTTCTGACCCTGGTTTGCCTCACTGATCCTGACCCCCGCCTGTAGGGTGATGTCCTGATCAAGCCTTGGCTTGTCCTTATCCCCAGGGAACATCCTGATGCCCAGGGCTGGGGCTGCCCCTGTGGGCTTGGCTGCCCTGCTCCTGGCTGGGGCTTTGGGACAGACCCTTCTGAAGTCCCAGGGGAAGCCTCACCAGCATCCCCCTCACAGGGAGTTTTAGCCCTCTGGATGAGAAAAACAGACATATAACTAATGTTAAATTCCATCTGAATCTTTTCTGCACATTCAGTAGAGATCCTTTTAGGAAATGTTCCTTGTGCCCTGGTTTAGAAGTTTTCCATCTAGAGTAATAAAAGTCGAAATATATTTTAAACAAAATTAATTTTCTAGGAAATAGGAGGAATAAAATTAAACCCAAATTACAGAGTTCTCCATGAATTTTATCTAATTTGTTCAAAATAAAGGTTTTATTATAAACTGCACTAAAAATATCTATATCTCATCAAAACTGAAAAAGCTTTAACTTCCTTACTTAAAAGAGTCTGACTGTCTTGATGAAAATTAATGAATATCACAGAATTCCAGCATATTCTGAGTTGGAAGGGGCCCACAAAGATCATCAAAGACCAGCTCCTGGCCCCGCACAGTGGTATCCCCAAAAGTACCACCACATGCTCAAGAGCTTTGTTCAAATGCTTCTTGAACTCTTTCAGGCTGGTGCTGTGACAGCTTCCCTTGGGAGCCTGTTCCAGTGCCCATCCACCCTCTGGGAGAAGAACCTTTTCCTGATATCCAGCCTTAATCTCCCCTGACACAGCTTCAGGCCATTCCCTTGTGTCCTGTCACTGTCCCCACAGAGCAGAGATCAGTGCCTGCCCCTCCTCTTCCCCTCCTGAGGAAGTTGTACCTGCAGTGAGGTCTCCCCTCAGTCTCCTCCAGGCTGAACAGACCAGGTGCCCTCAGCTGCTCCTCACACGGCTTCCCCTCAAGGCCCTTCCCCATCTTTGTGCCCTCCTTTGGACACTCTCTAATAGTTTAATGTCTTTCTTACATTGTGGTGCCCAAAACTGCCCCCAGCACTGGAGGTGAGGCTGTCCCAGCTCAGAGCAGAGCAGGACAATCCCCTCCCTTGCCCGGCTGTGGTGCTGTGCCTGATGTCCCCAGGACAGGGTTGGCCCTCCTGGCGACAAGGCACTGCTGGCTCATGTTCAGCTTGCCATCAGCCAAGTTTCTTTCCCTGGCATTGCTTTCCAAAATCCCATTCCCCAGTCTGTCCATACACCCAGGGTTGCTCATCCCAGGTGCAGAATCCAGCACTTTCCCTTGGTGAATTTCATGTGGTTAGTGATTGCTCAGCCCTCTGATTTGTTGAAGTTTCTCTGCAGATCCTTCCTGCCTTCAAGGAATTCAAAACTTCTCCCAGTTTTGTATCATCTGTGAACTTGGTTAGCGTCCCTTCCAGTCCTGTGTCCATTTATGAAGATGTTGGATAGCACAGGACCAGGATGGAGCCCTGTGGAACCTCACTAGCAACAGGTCACCAGTCTGATGTCACCCCATTCACTGAAACCCTTTATGCCTAACCTGTGAGCCAGCTGTCACTGATCCCATGACGTGTTTATCCAGCTGTGTGCTGGACATTTTATCCAGAAGGATACTGTGAGCAACAGTATTGAAAGGTTTGCTGAAACCCAAAAAAGATTATATCTACTGGCTTCCCTTCATCAACTTAAGTGGGTTACTTTGTCATAAAAGGAATTGTACATTCAGTTTAACCCTCTAAATTCTTTAACCTTCTACCATCTTCCAGTATGGAAATGCATTTTTGTTCAGGACAACTGCATTGTTTATTCTGGAGCTTGGGTTGGTCCACGTGTCAGCTGCCATTGGTCTTCCTGGGTTTAACCCAGTTGTGGCTTGGATCACTCCAGCTCCTATGATACAGTTTCCAAATACATTTCCAATACAGCATTACAGTAGCAGCCACCTCCTTTATGAATTGAAGAATTTTATAGAATGTGCATGCTCATACAGTGCCATACAGTATCAAGGCCAGGTAATGGGCTGTGGTACTGTTTACTGTGGAGAGTTATTTCAGCTCAGGCTGAAATCAGAAGTCTTTCACCCAGTGTAGTGCTTAGGGCAGTATCTTATATTCAAGTAGTAGAACAAGAAAACTGTTTTTAACTATTTTTATGTGTGCAGAAAAGACGTGACTAAATGTGTATTTTCAGTGTCAGAAGAGTAAAGAAATAGGCTAAAAATATTATTCAGTACTTCTGCTAAAACCTATATTTTTCATAAATGATTGCTTGAAACCTGTTCCCAGAAAACTGATGTGAAATACAGCTAGTGTTTACTTGTAACTACTGTCAAAGTCATTATTAGTACAGAGTCAATGTTATGTCGTTACAGAGTTATATTATGTCAACACATAACATAAACTATAGAAATAATTTGGTGCCATCTCTCCTGCTTATGTATTTGGAGTCCCCTTACTTGTTGTGGAGTAGTACTAGATACAAGCTGTACTCCCCAAACTTCTTTTTCGGGGGTTTTGTTTGTTTTAATAAGGAAGAGCAATAGAAATCTTTAGATAATTCCAAATTTCTAAATTATGATCAGTGTTCAGTTTTTTCTTTCATCTTTCATTTTTAAAATATGACTTCCATTCAGGCTACTCTCCTTAAAGGTCTCCTGCAACATTCTTTGTAGTTCCTGTTATGAGGAGAGGCAAAACCAAAAAATATCAGGTTGGATCCATTATTTTAATGGGAGAGACTGATCCTGTAAATTATTACTCATAAAAATACAAATAATTACTTCAATTTTGCCCCTTTATATCACTAAAGATGACATAAGGGTAAAGGGTTGAAATGTTATGAAAAGATCTAGAAATATATTTGAGACTTCAATACCCTTAGAGAATAATTTGCCCTTAATTATTGTCTGTCAAAGCCTCTGACCCACAGATGAACAGAAACATACCCAGAGAGAATGGCTGCTGTGATAGTATTCCATCCCAAGCAGAAAGTTCACATTTCAAGAATATCTTTGCAGATGAAGAGCTGGATAGAAATAAAAAAAAATCTGTTTTCAACAACTGTTGAGGTCTTAAATCTTGTTTGTCTCCTTAGAACAAAACCAAAAATTTTCAAATATTTTCAGGAAAGGAAATCGTGGTGAAACATCTGTTTTCTGATCAGAAAGGTCAGCTTTTGAGTTCATGTCTTTTGCCACTGGAAACAATCAAAGAATCGATCCTGGACACTTGAAATTTCTCACTGTAAATGTTGTCAAAATCAGTATTTCCCTAAAAGACATCCTGCTGGCTTTGATGCAGCTGTTGGTTTGACCAAAACCAAAGAAACAAGTTGTCAGACCTGTGGATTAGTTGGAAAAAAAATAGGTGGAAAAGATGGGAGGGGGACAGTAACTTTGATATTAGCAGTGTAGCTTAACTATTCCCCACAAGAAAGTAAGCGGGGAGCCAGGGTCATAGACAACAGTGACCAGCCAGGGTCAAATTCCATAATCACTGCAGATTGCTTCCTACTGCATGCAACTCTTCATACTGCTTCTAATGAATAATAATTCCCTTTTAAGCTTTATAAAATACACATACTGACACTTGGTAATTCATGTTTATTGTTGTAATTGGGTCATACAAACAACAGAGACTTTAATAAATTTAGTTATTAACAAGCACAAAGGCAAATAGCTAGAGCTGAGTATGCTCTTTTTATTTCTTTGGAATCAATGCACCATGAAATTTTACTGAAAAAAAATGTCAAACTAGATTTTATACTGGCTCAGTGGGGCAGCACATCTTGAATTTTACTGAAGCCTTACATTGTCCTTAGCTTCTCAGACAGTATGTTTCTTACCACCATATTATTCCAAATAAGTCCTATGAACAGATTCTGTTGAAGGCTTATATAACATTTATAGTTCTCAGCAAACCAGTATTCCCAACAGAATTTCTCAGTTTTTCCACATTTAAAATTCCTTTGTGCTTCAATAAATGTTGAGTCAGCTCTACTTTAGGCTAAGCAAGAGATTTTATGAGAAACCATATGCATTGAGCTAACAAAATATCAGCACTTGATTAGAGGCAGAGATCAAGTTTATGATTCAATTTATTCTGATAAATGTTAATGCTGTATATTGTAGCCCTTACTAGTTCCTCATATGAGCATATTCTCCCCCCTTCTAAAGTAGTGTAAGTGATACCATCTCACTTGAATCAGGAATATCAGAGCTTTTTGCAATACCAAGAACCGTGCTTTTTGTACATGCCATTCTGAATATCGCTAATATTGTGAAATGCTTTTCAGAGGACTTTGCTGCTGATGTGTGCAATAAGGATGAACAGGTTGGGAAGATACCGTGTTTCAGCTGCCCTTGGGAAATGAGATACAGCTGCTCCCAAGTTTCATGAGTTTCTGAGTTATGCAAGCAATTTGTCATGACACACATAACTTCATGGTTTGCTTTTTGTTTGACCCTACTGAAGCTGATATAAAATTGTTGGGGACCTGGATGATTTTGGCTGCTGTTGGCAGGAAGAAGATTGACTCGAGATAAAGTGGCAACTATCAGCAGAAGCATATTATAACCAAATGCCAGGCAAAAGAAGGAACTAATCATAGGTAAAGGCCTGCTCAAAAGCATGTGCAGAGCCCAGCCTTCCCCCAGCACTCTCCTGTTTTGTCCAAGACTTCTTCCTATGGTCCAAGAGGAGGCAAAGCCGAGAGGAAATGGGATGATGTTAAATCCTAATATGATGAATATGTTTCTAGCATCTTGCATTACATAAACTTCCCTAAGAAACAATTCTGGAGGTCCTTACAAAAGCTGAAGTCTTACAATAAATTCAAATATACATGAATAGAAATCTGTGATGCTAGACTGCTTTGTGTGTCTCTGTCCTTTAATAGGTGCTAGGAGGAGCAGTGCTTGTGGTGAACTGTAGAGTATTATGACATTTTCTTTATGCTTTGTAAATGTACTGTTGTGCTGGCATTAATGCTCTTCAAACCTCCATGGAGCCTCCTTCTCCTGAAGTCTCTGATAGGCATTCTGCTGGAACAATGCCTATGGCATTATAAAGGGTACAAAGATTCAGACTTGCTCTTTCTGTAAAAAGAAGGAGTTGTACTTTTGCCTAATGGAGTTTATCACAGGCAGTGCTGTGTAACAACAGAAACATATCTAACTTTTCCACTTGTATTGTATTTTGAAAGTACACAACTTTTTGCACAGAAACCATTTAAATTCTAGTTAAAGGAATTCTCAGCTCGGCTTGACGTAAGAGATGCTTGTTACTCTTCTTTCACATTATTTTCCATTTCCCAACTCTTCTGTGTGAAACACCAAGAGGATCTTCTGGTTGTTAGGTTGCAGGGGGTGAAGAGAAGGAAAATGAGGCAGAGGTAAAGAAGGAGAGGAAGTCACTTGATTTTGTGGGATAGGGGTGGGGTGATTTTGATCCAGCAGCTGGTGGAAACTTGTAGCTTCTGAGCCAGTCTCTTGCTGCTGAGACAGCCTCACGTGCTTTTTCTTTACTGTACACATGGCTTGCCAAGGACATGTGGCTTTACTTCCAAGACACATTTTCATTCTTTCAGCTTATGTTAAGTGTTACCCATGAAAAGGGAAGCAAATAGAAGGTTTGCATAACTCTTTAAGGAGAAAATTATATTTACAAAAATACCAAAAGGATTTTATATTTTTCTCTGTTTGTAATATAATATAAGGAAACATTCATTAGTTTATTTTTAACACATTTCTAAAGCAACCAAACAGTAGTTTGTCTTTAGAAAGACTTGATAATCAATTAAGGAAAACTTTCATATACAAAATTCTTTGATTAATACTGAGATTAAATGGGAAGAAGGTGCTATGATCCTGACACTCAGCTTTGTTTGCTCAACAGGCTTCTGTACTGCAGTTCAATGTTGAGTTTGTGGGGACCTTATCACCCAGATAGAGGGACAATTGAAAAAAAGGAGAAATATTTGCAGAAAAGCACATATTTGTAACGTAATATGAGAGGCAGCCTCAATCCTTTCTCACAAGAAAATACCACAGAAAAGTTAAGGTCACAGATTAAACCACAGGTGTGCGTTTGTGGTGTGTTCTAAGCAGATATGAGTTGGTTCAGGAGAGCAGCAGCCAGGCATCATGTAAGAATACCAGCTCAGCCCAAGGTAATACACCCTGCTTGACAGCAATGGCCTGACTGGAGCTTCAGAGCTACCAATCTGCAGTGGCTCCATGTGCAAATGGCTTACCATATGTCAAAGTGACCTTGTAGAAAAGCACATTGGTGAACTCTTACTGCAGGACACTGTGAACTGAACTAACTGAGTTTCTGAACCAATAACCCATATTCTGCCATCAGCTGGACACTTAGAAGTTCCTTTTAGATCTAAAAGTCTGCTGAGCTCTGCTTCTGCATGATGTGTGTTTGGAAAAAATGCTGGGCTCAGTGGACTGTCAAAAAAGAAGTCCCTCTCCTCCTTATCTATCCTTTAAAATATTCTCCTACTTTCTGCTGAGTTTCTATTAAAGTTTCAGCCTAAATTTTCATCTATTTCAAATTCACTAATTTTCACTTTTGGAAAACAGATGTTTGGGAACCTCAGTTGTCCTTTCATTCTCCAAAAGATCTTACCATTATTCTCCATGTGCCTTTATTCTCTGTCTTTCTGTCAGGCTGTAGAAGACAGAAAAGTCTCTGCAGGTATGTAGAACTTCATGCATATGTCTGAGGATAGCAGGCATTCCTACATCCCACTATCTTAAAAACAAATAACAGACACTCCTACAGGATTTTCCTGACAGTATATTGATTCAGTTGCCCCTCAAGTATCTTATTTAACATATAGTTTACCAACACATAGAAACTGTTTCTTGGAAAAAATTTGTATTCTTGTCTTTGCCCTAATTTTAAATCCCCTTTAGTCATGCTATACCACTAGCAAAAATATGTTCCTCATCCTGTGCTATCATTTTCAGTACAGAACCTCTTTCAGAATTATTGCTCTGGGCTTTTGTTGATTTCCGTAGTTCTAATTAGGTTGTTTTGTCTTTTCTTACCAACTGATAACAGCCATTAAATATGCCATTTCTACTTGAAAAGGGAAGTTGGTCTCTTTGTGACACTGTCTTCTTTACTGCTTAAACAACGAGGCTAAAGAATAGTTTAAGCCTCAGGCAACATGGTTATTATCTACACAGTGCTGCACTTTGAAAAGTCACATTCTGCACTGTTCGCTGTTTGTTTCCATGCCAACTGTGTGCATAACTGACAGGAACCTGCATGTCTCTATGAACAGCATATTTTATTTAACCACTCTGCACTTTCCTCTATTTATCATTGTCCTTTATGCAATGCTATTTGGTTTTAACTTCCATATTTTAAATCCTAACCAAATTACCTTTTCCTCTCTCATTAGCTTGAAAACAGAAATATGCCACAGCCCAATAAATTGTTCCATGCAGCTGGGCTCATATCTGCTTAAAAAACACCATGTGTTTGTTGGTATCTTCATCTGCATAGTGAGTGGAACCCCCACAATACAGTCTCTATGGCTGGTGCCAGTGTCTCAGGCAGGGAACAAGACAGTAAAAAAGGAATAAAAGTCTCTTCAATATCAAATTTTAAATACTTCTACCGATACAGTAGGGCAGGACTTTGGCCTGACACAGGACCAGGACCCAAATCTCCCCCTCCAAGCTGCCTGTGGCTGCCACTGTCATGAGCCAGACAGAAGCAAGGGACAAGTGTTCTCTCAGGTTTGGCAAGACCCTGGCATGGCAGGTATCTCTCTCACAACCAATTCCCTGCTTTGGGGGTTGGCACAGTCTGAGGTTGTTCCCAACAGGCAGTTTGGGCACTGTCACATGTGTTTTGGAATCTAAGTGTTTGACCATGTAGATGTGGCCAACCCATGCCCTATGGCCAAGGGATGGACTCTGGAACTTCTTAGGTTGTATAGTTGTTTTCGTCTTCTTTTTGCTGTATTTTATTTTTTCCTAATCTGCTTTTCAGCTCTCAGGTGAAGAAGGAAATGCAAATCAGCTTTCTGTTAATTTTCAGTCCCATTTCCTTGTCACTAGGCTATTTGTCTTTTACTTAGATAAAATGATTAATGTGGCCTTCACATATGTTGTATACATATACAATTTTATGAAATATTTGTAGATGATTTGCTTTCAATGCCTTTGACTATGCAAATCTGCTGGGTTATTAGAAAGTAATGAATTTTACATCTGGAATATTTATTTACAGCATAACAAACATTGAAGTATAGCTGTGACATCAGTACTTGGAACAAATGACCCATTAGTCAAGAAAGAAACTTGACCTTCTCTGTTTGCATGGTACTCCTGTCCCCAAAGCTCCTTTATTTCCATTTACAAGTCCCAGTTGCTAACATTTTAGCCTAAATATTGTAGCTATAATTATGGAGAAAAGTAGATGGACTATAAAAAAGCATTTAATCCAACATAATTCTTCTTCTTAATAACTGTACTTAAGAAGTTGATGGTTGAATGGCATTCCTATTGCACATGCAGTCATAGTAAATGATAGCTTAAAATGTAGACAGCTATGGAGTGCATTAGTAGTAGATGCTCCATTACTGGAAAAGATACTTATCATGTTTGATGGTAAGCCATAGAAAAAAATTGGCAACACCATGGGGTTTATATGTGATAGCTACTACCCAGACAGAGAAATCACCATATTTCTACCCCTGGAGCCAGAATATAAGAAACCTGAACAGAAAATGAGAGAGCAGGAGGAAGTGCGATTTTGCTTCAAGCTTCTGTTTGGACAGGGCCCCTTCATATTCACCTATTACCTTGCTTACTTCTATTCCTTTTGTCTGCCTCTGCTCACTTTTTGTAGAAGTAGTAGCCTTTTGGGTGAGAAATTTTCATTAAGAGTGAGATAATGGGAGTTACATGTGGTGAGAACCTTGGAAAAAATGGTCATTTACACATTCTTTGGTGCTGAAGACCATCTCTATGAACTAAGAGAATATAAAAGTTTATTTATGTATATGAATGAATGAACGAATGAATGAAGATATGGGAAATAAAAATAAACAAATTAAAAGAAAAAGAATTTGCAAAAAATATGACAAAATATAATTACATCATCCATCCTTTCATCACTGCAATTTACTTATGATTATTCTTCTTCTGTACTAAGGAAGATCTTATAAGACTGTCAAAAAACATTTTAATGCATCAGAAAACACAATATTTTTGTCTGTAAACTCAACTTAGCCTAGATATTTTTCTGTTCCACAAAGTACTTTTTTTTAAACTCAAAACTTTACTCAAATCAAAAATAATCACATTTAAGAGGAACTATACAAAATACATCTGCACTTTACAGAAATATGGATTCTTTTAAGTTACCTAGTCTGATTACATTGGAGATGAGTTGTATTGTAACAGCATTCTTTCAAGGCTTCTAAAACTCAAGTGAAATCTGACAAAGACTTACCGTGTGAGAGAGTTGGACAGCCAAATCTGTAGCCTATTTTGATTCTGTGGCTGATAACTTCTTCCCTTCCCTTCCCTTCCCTTCCCTTCCCTTCCCTTCCCTTCCCACATGATTATTCTAAATGTCTCTGCAGGAAAGGAAATTTATAATTTACTGAATGGAAAGAATTGTATTCTCTAGAAGCTAAAAAGTAGCTTGGAACCTTTTGCCTTCCATTACTTTGTCAGCCTTCATAACTCTTCCCCTCCTGTAATTGAAGCTCTCTTGCCCAGGAGAGTGTATGAAATACAGCCTGCAGCTCAAGGGGGAAAGTACTGCTCTTCAGTTTCTTATGAGACTGCCAGTGCTCAATCAAGACTGCCTCAACATTTCATTCCTGTTCATAAGTATTTCTTGTTGTTCCCATAATTTTTGNAGTGCTCAATCAAGACTGCCTCAATAACTTGTCCCTGAAGAAAAGAAATGTGTCTTCTCTTTCCAGTTTTGTCTTCCCATCTGCAAAATACATTCATTGAATTGTCATTTTTACTCTTATTTAGACAAGGAAGCTCAAATATAGCACATAATCTTTGTTGCTTTAAAGAAAATAAGGTAAAGATCCAGAAAAACTGAGAGACTTATCTAGCCTTATGTTTTTATGTTTAAAATACTGCTTTATTCTTTGTACATAATTTGTAACAAATAATTTATCCTTAGACATGCATCATGCACTCTTCTGACAGATCTTTATACCATACTTGTTAAGGAGCACATCTGTCTCAGTAGCACAGTGTAAAAGCATTATTTGTGAAATCCGCACCAAAAAATCAAAACTGTAAAGAAGAAAAAAGGAGGAGGGGTTTTCTAAAGTATTTTTCCTGTTTTAGTGGCTTCATATAATGAGTCACATAAAAAAATCTCCTTCATTTATAAAAGATACAACATAAGATACATAACAGAACGTGTTCTTTTATTTGGTCCAAAAAATGACATGTCATGAAATAGACATTTATTGGGAGATACAGTTTGAATCTATTGAGATAATGCATGAATTAAGAAAACACAGAAATTAGACATTGGGTGAAACATGTTAAAGAATGCAGGATAGAGAATCAAAATTTGCAGGAACTATTCATGTGGCTTTGTAAAAAGACAGCCCATCAAAAAACATCGGTAGGTTTACATTTTCTATAACAGCCAGTAAAAAACAACCACATATATGGGTACAGAAAAAACCATCATATTAGATGTAGAGGATTACCCCAATAAAATGTATGGCATGCTTTTCTTTGAAGTAGCATAACATTTCATTCCTGTTCATAAGTATTTCTTGTTGTTCCCATAATTTTTGTGTTGCTGTTTCTTTTTCTTTGCTTCTTATAGACAAATTAAAACCAGCATATATTGTCTCCCCTTTTTACATTTACTGTTGTTAATAACTTGTACAATGATGGGGAATAGGACAAGAGAAGTGAGCACTGATAGCAAATTCACCATGATTCAGACAAATCCTTCATCCCTTCATTAGTTGCTTTGACTTGTCCTCTATTTGCTCACTAAATCCGTGAACAGGCATTCAGAAAAAACAGTATTCTCAGAGAAGATTAAAAAAAAAAAAAAAAAGAGGTCTCTTGGATTTTGTTTGATGGTATTTGAAAAAAAATAAATTTCCACCCCAAAGACATGTTCAGGTTGTTTAAAGAGTTGCTCCTAAAATACATGAAGTTAACACTAGCAAGTGTGGCCAATTTAGAGCTGAGCAGGAGGATGGAGACAAGGTTTGCAGGACTGGTAGTGAATACACCTGCTTTGTGCCAATGGCTGGGGAACATATTAACTGCGAGAGCTCCTGTGCTTCTATCTAAGTACAGAAAAAACAATCTAAGACTTTCTGGCATGGTGCTCCTCACACAGGACCTAACCTTCGAGAGTACTTTACTACTTGGTTCACTATCAACAACTTCCTTCTGGATCATACCAGTCTGACTGTAATAGTTTTATTTTCAGCACATGAAAGCACATGGTCTTGTAGAACTACAAAGAAAAAAAGCATTTAAATTGCATTTTTTTCTCAAAAAGTAAATTTACCTTGTAGGCCTCATAGAAAATGACTGTAACAAGTGCTTGGCCTCAACAAGGAAAAGAAAAAATGAATTGGTTCTAGTTTCATTATGTTCACTTCTTCTGGAAACTTCACCTAGTAATAAATAGTATGTTTTTTAAAAAATATTCTTTCCAATTTCTGTTATTCTGATCTGGTCCCGGCTGAAGCTTTATTACTTTCTTGTTGAAGGAGGCTAAAAGTTAAAGCATGCTCTTCCCGGGAACAGCAGTGTCTCCTCTCTGTGTAGTAGTACAAAGTATTCTCCCCCTATTCCGAGTTCCAAGTCAGGTTTACCCTCAAACCAAAGTCCCATGTGTGTTCAAACACCTGTCCCGGATTCTCGCCCTTCTTTGTGACTATTTCAAGAAATTACCTCTAGAAGAAAAATGCGTCCAGTGGAATTCTGATGTTATGGATTACAGTGGGCCAGTGGTTCAAAATCATGGTCAGTTATCGACCTGCCAGTCAGCACTGAATACATTAATGAATTAAGGGTGAGACACTCATATGAAAAAACACCAGGTTAAGGTCATCAACAAAGGCTTCCAGTACCTGTGGCACATCAAAAAGGGGAAAAAATATTGTATCAACAGCAACATCAAGTTCCTTCTTCTCAATAATACTTTTAACAAGATAAACTGTCAATAAGTAGATAGCATTACATCATAAAAACCCTCTAAATTTATGGCTATATTACAAGCAGCCAGGATACATTGCCAAATACAGTATATTAACTTTTTAACTGCAAATCAACTTTACAGTTTGCATGTGTTAAAACCATTTGTTTTATATTGCAAGTAACACTTGAAATATCCCCCTTTGGCAGTTGCAAGGGATGATTTTCAACCCAGAGAACACTGGGCCCAGTGAACAGGTTCTGAAGTACATTTTATGTTTCATTCACAAAGGCTTAGCTGAAGAGAAAGTGGTGAAAGTGCCCAAAGACAGGACACTCACTCATGACTTTGTGTGCTGTGTAGTTAATATGCTTGCTTTCCAATAGTTCAATAGTTTCAACACAGAAATTGTTTCAGTCTGAAAGCAATAAGCTTGATAAGTTTAAAAATGAAGATGAAAGGAAGGTGTACATCTCCTCTGGACCCCAAAGGCTGAATACTATTTGTTTACTTGTGTGGAAAGATAAATTTTTGGCACACTTTATTGAATGTAAAAATACATGTAAAAATTTTATAGATATTGAGAACCTGAATGCTAAACAATGGGCATTTTTACAATATTTGTAAGCAAGTGGTTTTGCTTAATTCAATTAGATATTTTTCAGTTCATTAGAAATCTGCTATACAGATTTCCAATTTTAAGAGTGTGTCTTTAGAGTCTAAGTTTCAATATCTTATTTTCCTAAGGAAAAATTTAAGTAAATTGTAATTTACAAAAAAATCCAAAACGGCAATGAATTAACTTTTAAATTTAACTTTTCCTGATATGTCAACATAACAGCTTTGGACAGAGAAATGAAAAACAAAAGCTGTGTACAAATTTATTGAGGAAGAAAATTTAACAGAACTTAATTTGTCTTTGGAGAAGATGGTTTAGCAGACACATAAAATACACATTACAGCAAATTTTGTCTTATTTTCTTTATCATGAGTGTGAAAAGTAAAACAAAAAAAAAAGACCACCAAGAACTGTCTATGTCTTCCTTCATGAAAATGTAACCAGTGATGTAAAAATTAGAGAAAATAAGAGAGTGAGTAATTTCAGAAAAGAAACATTTTCAAAGTCTTCCATTATGACTGAGTCTTGAAGATGGCTTTTCTCTGTGGTTCTTGCTTTTGGCAGTAATACATCTCTTCTTGATAATGTGTGAATTAATATGTTTAACTCCTGTTGAAAAACTGTAGAAAGTTTAATAAAAAGTTTCTATAGTATCCTAAGAGAGCAGTGTTCTGGCAGAAATCCAGAAAAAATTGGTTAAATGAGTGTGATTTTGTACTTGTGGGCTAATTCAGGTAGACATAACCTAGGGGTCCTTAAAACAGTATTATTATATTTTTAGGCATCATTGATAGTAAGATAATTACAAATACTTAGAGGCTGTTTCTGGATTATTTAATAGTCTAAGAGTCAATTGTGCGTGATTTTGAACTATGACTCCTTCCCCTGCGTTCATAGATTTTCCAAACACCTTGAAGTTCTTGAACAAAATTTGCATATTTTTTCTGTAAGTCTCAGTGTGTGGCTGTCAAGCTCAAGACAGGTGAAGCCTGGCTTTGAGAGCTTTGGCAGGTATTTGATGAGTGTCTGAGGTTCTGCAGTTCTTAAGAAATGAAGAAACATGTAAATTCAGAGATATTTGTATGAGGCAGAATATAAGAGAGAATTGATATTTAAACTATGGACATCAGTATTTCCAACTTTTACATCTGAACAGGCAGCTGACTAGGAGCCAAATTCAGAAAATATTAAAATGAAGTTCCAGAGCAAGATCTATTTTCTTTTGCATCACAGTCTTGGGATGTTTATCTTAGTATTTTGATTTGGGATTCAATTCAGTAGGTTTTCATCATTACAGAAACCCCTCTTATAAACATCTATCTAGCAGAATATGGGATATTAACTATTGTGACTGGAAGATCCTTACTCCCTTGCCCTTGTGCAAGTTAAAACACTCTGAAACTGTCTATTAAAACATGAGTCATCTCATCATAAATAACTAGTTTGTCAGGCTTAATTTATCCTAGGTAAATTCAAATTCATCTTCCAAATCACTGTTTGGAAAATATGTGTTTGAAAACCTCTTTCCAGAGGACTTTGTCTACAGTCTTCCTGGGGTGAGGCTGGGTATCTAGATTTTCACCCTTGTTGCCTTCTTCATGGTTGATAGGAAATTTCTGTGATTGCTATCACCTTTCAAAAATTACTTACAATGGCTTTCTGATGATATATGCAGGAATCCACAGGGATGCATCTTCTTTAATCCTGTAGACTTCTTCATGTCCAGATCGCTTAAGTGTTCCCTAACTGTTGCCTTGTGACTGACACTGTATTCCCAGACTCTGCAGTGCTACCACATCTCATAATTTCCAGTGATGTCATGGACATCTGACAGTGCATGGGGCCTAAATTCCTCCTGTTTATCTTTCATATGCATGTATTTGAGTGCAAACACTTGAGATAGGCTCTAGCTATACCACCACCTGAAGTGGAGTGAGAGATATGCTTTGTCCTTTGAGTGCTCTCCATGTTCCCTTCACCCACTTTCCTTTGGGCACCATCCTTGATGCATCTAGTTTAGAATCATAGAATAGTTTGGGTTGGAAGGGAGCATAAAGATCATCTAGGTCCCATTCCTCTGCCATGGGCAGGGGTGCCATTCACTAGACCAGGCTGCTCAGTGCCCCATCTAACCAGGCTTTCAACACTTACAGGGATAGGGCATCCAGAACCTCTCTGGGCAATGTGTTCCAGTGCCTCATTACCCTCTGAGTAAAAAATTTCTTCCAAACATCTAATCTAAACCTGTTCTCTTGCAGTTTAAAAGCACTGCCCCTTGTCCTGTCTCTATCTTCCCATATTAAAATTCTCTCTTTCTCCTTGTTATAAACTCCCTCAGGTACTGGAAGGCCAAAATGAGGTCTCCCTGAAAGCTCCTCTTCTCCATGCTGAACAACTCCAGTTTTCAGCTTGTCTGAGAGCCAACTGCAGGATGGTTGGCTGATCAAAGTCGTGTTTTTTCTCACAGACCATCTACTCCTACCATATTTGCAAGAAGAAACAGTTTCACTCTAGCATAATTTTTGCTGTAGGTCCTCTGCTAGCTTTCGTAACAACAGGCAAACTTCACCATTTCCTCTTTTGTGTGCAACAGACATGGACATCTTGAAAATCTCTTTGATTATGTTATGTTTGATTATGTCTGTTTTTTTTTTTCAAAATCTGTGTGAAGAAAAAGTACAAATATTCTCAAATTAGAATTTGTTTAGAGTTCCCTATGGCACCTTATGAAAGTAGAGATCCAAAATTCTGTCATGTCCATAATTACTGCCTGAAATACTGACAAAAAAAATATATATTTCAGGATTCACGTATTTTGCAAACAAAGGAACAGTAGAAGAAGGAGCCAAACAAGAAAACAGCTAGCAGATGCTAGGCTTATGGTGTACAACATACAAATATTTTCCTTCTGAGGGCACATCTATTATTTACAAAAGAAAGTTTAGAAAACAAGTGGTGGCAAGCTTCTGGGTTGCTAAGAATTCCTAAAGATTGAGCTAAAGATTTTAGTTTAGTCCACATAGCAACTATTTGGAGGGAGTCTCACTTTTCATGCAGTCATCTTAATTAGGAATTTACTTCACTAAAGGTAAAAAGCCCAATGTAAGAAATATAAAATGTATTCCTACTAAGAATGACCTTAAAAACTATAACTGGTTTTGTGTTGCTATAAAGCTTTTTTTTAATAGGAATATTTTAGTGTTTAGCCCCAGGTTTCTACAAACTTACTGTGTCAAAGCCTCTCTAGGATTCACAAAAGACCAAATTCCACCCCTGCTGACAAAGAAGCTTCCCCACACTTATCTGTGCAATTGATAGCAATTATCTGTGGCTCTGCCACTCTACAGTCATTCCTGGAAGAGTAAAAAGAGTGGCATAAAAGCACCAAATATTCATATAACTTGTGTCTTTTTCCTCTTTTTAACATAACTGTAAAAGCAAAAAAAAAAAGAATAGTCCATAATCATTCAGGATCATCACAGTAAATAACAGGTCAGAAGGCCAGAATACTGAGCTGCAAACAGCCTGAGTAGCAGTCTGTTCCAGGACTCCTAACCTATTGACCTGTGTATATGTAGACCCTTTTGGACAATTAACAAATCTGTGTGAATTCAGGAATATGAGAGTGTGGCCAAAAAAAATAGGTGGAAAAGCTATATGGCATTTTTAGGAAAGGTCTTTGGAAGCTGTTTGGGAAATGCATTTCCACATGTGCAGCTGAACATTGATAAACACACACATGCCATTTACATCCTTGCACACAGTGCATGGTGGAGAAGGTCAGTGATAAAACCTAGAACAAACAGTGTTGTGTTTTGGCTGTGGAGAGTGGTTACGAGCGTGGAAAAGAGTCTGGTCTGACACCAATGATGTGAAAATGAATCCAGGAACATGTTAGCTGGAGGATTTTCCACAAGCCTGAAACATCCCACAGCTGCAGCATTTGTTTAAACAGACACTTGTTTTCTGAGTGAAATTACTTAGTAAAAATGCTGTGAAAACAACAAAGACAAGTAAGTTTATACCAGACGTTTGTAGCCAGGGTTCTTTACACAGCTGAGCATCCACAAGTGTGACAGCAATCAAGTGCACAAGATTTCCTTTTCCTGTGTTAATTGTTGTGATGAAATTGTTTCTTTAGTTTGGAGAAGTCAGTAAAAAGCAACTGGGAGTAAGGAAAATGGTCCCAGACTCCTGGCAATTAATAAAACAGACCTGAAATATAAACAGCATGGTGTAGGTAGAAGAATTTCTTGCTAATCTTTTTGTTATTCTTTAGTAGAACAGCCTTTTTCCCCGGGTAATGGTCTGAGGTAATGAGTTCAGAAGTGTATTTCCAAGACCTAGTGCATCAGACTGGAGGCACATGGGCTTGTAGCATTACAAGGAGGCAATTGAGACACTCACTGCTGATGGCCACACTGGATGGCTGAAACATCAGTGCATGAGCCATGAAACAGTAAGGAGAAAGAGTGCTGAGAGTCCTGAAATATACTTTCTTCTAAAGATAACTAGCACTTTTTTTTTTTTTTGCCTGAATGCTAGTATCAATCTGATGGCTCATGCAAACAGGAAGAAGGATCAAAGAATGTGTCAGTGAAGTAATCAAAAGGGTCATAAAAAATTACAAAAACACGGTTTTGGAAGTAATTATCTTTCTTTTTTGCTATCCCCAGTGTTTCTCCATGTTTTCACCTTTTTTTTTCTTCAGTAGACCTAGTGCTAGTCCTACTGCAAACATATTTTATTGCATAAAAGTGTATTATTATGTGCTCCATGATGACAGAAACTGTGGTAGAAACAAACCCATGTCATCAATATCCAGTGCTTCCCAACAGAAATTTTCTGTTTTCCCATACCAGAGTACACTATATGTCATCAAGGACTGTGGATAAGCACAGACCTGCCCAACTTTCTTTCTTCAGCCTCCTGAAGCCTGAGACACGTGACCTCTTACTCACTGCCATGTTTCTAGGAGTTTGGGCAACCTAACTCTTAGCACAGATAAACACCACTTAATTTTGATTTAGCTTTGCCAATTAATTTCTTTAATCCTTTCAATTGTTCTTAGTCTTTAAAAACTTTGTTTCACAAATCCACCTATGTCTATTATTACAATTTTTTATATGATCACAATTTATTTCCTCGTAACTTCCTTTATCTCTGCAATATTTCTTTTTTCTCTTTGATTCTTTACTGATCTTCCCTGAGAATAGCTATTTATGCATCTCCCTTACCTTTTGTTTTTGCCAAACTCTTTCCTAACATTATTTTCAAATTGTCGTCTATGCTTGATGTGCCACCTGCTCTATTTTTCTTTCCACTGGTCATAATGTTATTGCCAAAGCTTATCAGCAATTATTTAGTATTATAATTATCTGCAATAGTGGAAATGCTGTATATAATTTGCTTTATGAAATGCTCTAGGGCCTTGGGTTTAGTACCAGTCCCTATGATGCTATAGGAGAAATTCACTGATGCATTTGAAATATATTTATGATTAATTTTGTTCCACTTTTAGTAATAATGGTTATATTTAGGATTGTTGTAATTTGAGCTTATTAATTTTCATTAACCAAGTTTCATGTCTTTAACTAAGATGAGAGACATAAAAAGGCACTTGGGATCCTCTGTCTGTAAGTTCTCAGAGATGCGAAGCCAGTTCATTTTTGCATCATTAAACAAGAAAGATGAGGTGTTGATTTTCCAGGTCAGCTGCGCTACCCTTGTGCTTTTATTCCAATATAGTTAAAAAATCTTCAGCCTCCTGTAAAGAAGGGAAGAGATTGAGGTGTTTCCAAGTGTAAAGGAAATCCAAGCTAGAGGAAAGCCATCTTTATGCTAATTATCCTTCACTACTATTGCAGAAGGTGTTTTGGGCAAGGCAAAAAAAGAGCACACTGCATTCCTTCAGGCTGTAGCAAAAGAGAAATGCCTGTGTGATATTCCCAGCAGAACATTTTTTTAGCAACCTTTACAATCAAAAGTGAACCAAGCTGGTTCTGAATCTTCTCTCTCACATTGCTTTTCCCCTTGTCACTATCCAGGGAAGAACCTGATCATTAGGCTTGTTTTTGAAGAGGTCAAGTTCAGCACCAGTTATTAGGATTCACAATACATAAATATTACTAATAAAGTTGTGTAATGGACTGAGCATTATTCTAGCTAATTGTCTTTGAGATGTTTAATTATTTTCCTGATATTTTCACCTGAGAAACTTTATACTTATCTTGTTTGATTTTTCCATCAGAATTTCCTCCTGTATTATTCTGGAAATTAAAAAAAGCCATGAATATAAAGTACATGAAATATAAGAAATTTGTCTAAGTAAATGTGACCTTGCAGAACTATGAAAAATGCTAATTCTAGGGAGTCTGCTTCAGCAGAATATGTGATGACATTTTACCTTGCATATGCTGACTCTTCTTCCCAAAACACAGCCATGTAACAGCTACTGGGAAGAAATTAACTTACCCTAGCTGAAACCAGGACAATAGTGTTGAAGCTTGGGATAGCACCAGAACCTACATTTTTCTCTGCATCTATCCTCTGAAATACTGTAAGTATAATAATCTTTGTTATGTTGCAGAATAAAGATCAAAATTCACTACCATTTCATGTTAAAGACTGCAATATAGACTATAAATGTTCAGAAATATATATATATATATATAAGACTGTTTTCTAAATGCTTTCAATTTTACTGGTGTCAGTTGTACAGCCTTCTTCCCTCCCATAGCACATGATCAGTATTACAGATCAGTCATAAAGGGTGGGGATTGTGCAAAAATCAGGTACAGACAGTTCTCTTCTAGACCTGAGCACCTGAAACTGTTTATTGGTACAGTCAAATTTATTTTTAATGGTTTTAAATGTCAAAACAGTCAATTCAATGCTCACAGGAGTCAGAAAAAAACTACTCTGAAGCAGTACAGAAACACTGAGAAGAGAAGCTCTTTACACAGCTCTTATTTCTTTGAAATATTGCACTAATGTCTTACCAGAAATTGTCAGCAAGGTAAAAAGAGAATATTAATAGATTAATTGTGTCATGAAGGAAAAAACAAAACCCCTAGACAAAAGTGTGGATTCAGGCAAATCCAGTTTTAAATTGTTCAACTTTGCCTTCAGATTGTTTTCACAAACATTTCCTCTCAAGACTGCAAATAATTTTGCAGTTATATCGTCTATCTTGCGAAATGATGAAATCTCCTTAAATGAACTCAGCTCAGCACCAGCAAGATGTTGTTGGCCCCAGTTAAGAATTCTTACAGGAAGGCTCTACCTATCTCTTCACCCTTGAGAATTCTGCTTGGTGTCTCAAGAGCTACAAGCAAGCTGATACTTCGTTAGTGCACACTAGGGAGTTTATGCTACACTCTAAAATACTCTCAGTAGGGCTGCTCTCTTATGAGTTTGGTCAAAACAACCAGTGGCTTAAGAAGGAGAGCTTTGCTAGGAAAAAACCCTTGGAATTTCTTCCATGAACTCTGCTAGTAAATTCGGTTTTTTAAAAAAAACTCTTTCTAGTTAAAATGCTCTTAAAAGTAAGGGGTAGAATCTACAGCAACTTAGTCATCACATCTTTTCCTACAGACAGAAAACTCGAGTATTAGGCCTTATAGAAAGCAAATATGGTCACCCAAATGCACACCCAGTAATTTTTATATTCTTAATTCTATTTGTACTGATAATTGTGTTGTTACCAAGCCATCTAGGAAGACAAATGATTGTATCAAGTAGGTTTTCTACAGAAAAGGGACACTGAGATGAAGAATTTCTGTTAATACAATTTATGGAGATATAGGTTTTGCAGGTGCTCCAGGTTATACATTTGGATTTCCAAATCTTCACCTAATATTTTTTCTTTCCATATTGGCTATGGTAGATTAATCTTTATCCAAATATCCTTAAAAAGAACATTATGATTTGCCTTGCCAAAACTGCGTATGAATTTTGAAACAGAGAAAATGTTCATGTTTGCTGTAAGAATTGGCACCCATTCTGTATCACTTCAAGAATGGTTCCTGCACTACTAGGTTGAGAAAAGGATGAAGCTTAGTTTTAAAGGAAAATCCATTTATAAAAGGGGATATTTATTAATTTTTAATGCTTATTAAGCAGAAGTTGCTCTCTCCTTCTATGTTGAAATTAATTTTTTCATTCATACTTTTCGACTAATGCTAAAAAAAGATATTGATTTTGGCACTTTTTATCCTCTCTCTGCAGCTTGTGGAAGAGAGCATAAGCCAAATTCAGGCATGGCATGTATATTATAAGCAGCTCCCTGAAATCCAGTGTATTTGCCTGAGTGTAACATGATGGGCTGTACAAGCAAAGGCTGCAGAAGATCAAGAAAAGATCAAGAAATCTATTCATTTTGTGGCAAGTCCTTCTGGCTTTTGAGGTACTAAACAATCTTGCCCTTTCAGCAGTGTTTAGCTATATACTGGCTTGCATTGCTGAGAATGTGGTCAGCTTGGTCCCCTGGAAGCAAGGGCTCCCAGCCATGGGAGTGATGGTGAGTTCAGCCAGAAGGAAGGGTGAGGACCATGCCCCCTGTCAATAGGCTGTGCACCATCTAGAACTGGCACAAGAGACTGTGGGTTTGCCTCACAGTAAAAGGAAATGGGTTTGATGAGAGCCATGGACTGTCTCAGAGATGTATTTTTATGGCAGACCTTCTGTATATTACTTCACATCAGCAGTGGGATTAATAAGGTAAAATAGAGAATTTCTAGTGTGTTTTACACAGTAAAATCACACCAAGGTTGTTCCAATAAGACTAAGAAGCTGTGTAGCAAATAATTGCTACCTACTATTATTATTATTATTATTGTTAGATACTATTGTTATAATATCCCCCTAGAAAGTGATAAAATAGAACTGGCAAATTAGTGCTTTCTTTCTTTCTTTCTCTTTCTTTCTTTCTTTCTTTCTTTCTTTCTTTCTTTCTTTCTTTCTTTCTTTCTTTCTTTCTTTCTTTCTTTCTTTCTTTCTTTCTTTCTTTCTTTCTTTCTTTCTTTCTTTCTTTCTTTCTTTCTTTCTTTCTTTCTTTCTTTCTTTCTTTCTTTCTTTCTTTCTTTCTTTCTTTCTTTCTTTCTTTCTTTCNCCCTTCCTTCCTTCCTTCCTTCCTTCCTTCCTTCCTTCCTTCCTTCCTTCCTTCTTTTTAATGACATGAAATAAAGCAGTCAAACCAAATAATGAAAAACTCACTAGCAAAAAAGAATTCATAACAAAAGGACTCTTGGAAATTAAGTCATCTTTACAGAAGCTTCCTTTTTACTCTTTCACATTCATTCTTCTGACTTTGACTTAAAATTCATGGTACATTTTGGATGTTTACTATACTTGAAATCACTCACAGTATTACTGGTATTATGCACTTCAGTCAGTTCCACTGTTTCACCAGATACTGGTTTTTATTTTTTTTTTCTTCTTGGTCTTTTTCAGCTTTGAAAAATATATCACTTTATATGTTCATGTGTAAGCCCATTATATGGGCCATTATATTGTATGATTTTCTAAGTATGTGCATGGTGAAGAATGATTTCTCCCTCTCAATGCGTTTATTTCTGAAAAAAATTAACTAAACAAAGCAATAATGTTTGGGGTAAATGACATTAGCTGAAAATAATTTTATGCTAGTGAAAGCTGAATAAAGATGAGTCTCTAATTAAGTTTAGGTACTACTTAAATTTAGGGGTAAGTACAAACTATTGATAATGGGATCCTTTTAATATTACCTTGAAACAATATTGAATTGGGCAAATATACAAAGATCTTCACTTAGGTTGTAAAATCCTGAGATTATAATTCCACTCTTATGCTTTTGTCAATTAGGATATCTCTAGTGAAATCAGAAGCACAGCCTGCTCTGAGTACTCTAAGTTCATATTCCTTCAGCCAAGATACATTGTATGAGTAATTGGCTACTTGGGTTAAAATGCACCATGTCCATTTTAGAGCAGACATTTCTAAACTCCATATTAATTATCAAAATAGTTTGGAAAGCCAGTTACCAGTAATGGTGTGTTTGGCAGCTAAAGGCAACAATTGCATAATCAGCTTTCATTTTCCATTGTCCAATGTTCTAAAAGAAAAAGCATTACATGCCATAGGATGTGGGATTTTTTTTCCCTATAACTATTTTCAAATTGTTATTTAGTGACCTAGAGCAAACCTAATAAATAACAATGTTCTCAGGTATTCGCTTGAATGCAGTCAGTAAAAATACGTTTGTAAACTATTCTCCAATGAGTGTCAGAATCCTAATTTTTCACAAGTCACACGGCCAAGTTGCACTACAGACAGGGATAAATAGTTCTATGGAATAAGAGAACTTCTCTGGCAGCTTTGTGCCTAGCCTCTTTTCCAGACAAGAAATATGGATTGTTTCCCAAGATTGTTATTTGTGTTCATAAACATAACTTGTATAACCATGGTAAATAGGAATATTCAAGGACTGGACAACCAACTGTCAGAGGAACCCAAAGAGGCAGAAATGCATGGAAGAATTCTTTGTATGTGGTTTGCAGGCACTCATTTTATGCATTCTTTGTGAAATTTCTGTTTTTCTCTAGTAGACACCCATGCATACCTTTTATATTTCTGCTTATTATTTCACTATCCATGGCACTACTATTTTGTGTCTCATGCTGTCACTTCAAACAACTTCTTTTTGATCATCCTTCTTTGAATTAATTTGGTCACTTTCAGTTAGATTTCTCATTCCATATTTGCACACTGAGATCTCTCTCCTGAGGAAACAACAAACCTGTATTAACCCTGAAACAACTATAATGACCAAACATATTTTTAAAATCTTTTACAGGCAAACTCAAACTTGTACATACTTCAACCTCTAAGACATAATGTACAGCAGAAATGCTCTTATTAGTTCAAAAGTTAATATTAAAAGATGCAATACACTCACACAACCAAATAATGATTCTATTTAATATGGGAAAGAAACTGGAAGACAATATTGGATTTGATAATAAGATATACTATTTGGAGGAAGATTATGAATGGATTTTAATTAAACATTGTCAGTCATGACCTTAGGGAAAAAAATAAGTTTATTATGTATATCTGTCTGCAGATATTATTCATAAGAAAGTGACCATCATAAATGCAGGAGGAACTGAATTGTTTTGAGTATAAAAATGTGTGATGTAAGGATAACAAAAGCAAATTAATTTATATATAAATAAACGAATAATTCTGACCTCACACACTAAGCAAACATGTTCAGCTAAGAAACTTAATATTTTTAGAATGGATCCTTAGATAATTTAACAAAACATAGACCAAGTGGAGAAAAATAATTCGGGTTTTTTTAACAGGTGAAAATAAAGATGGAGAAGATATGCTACTTTTCATAAACACAATTAGAGCAAACACTGAGGAATGGAGAAGGTAAAGGGTTTTTGGTGGGTTCGCCAGTCTAATTAACACAGTCAGTATTCCAGAAATACTGAAATGTTTTGGTTACTGCAAGCTGGAACCAAACCCATGTGAACAATCAAAATTTATATTAAAACAGGTTCACACCACTCACACTCCAATTTCCAGTTCAATTTCTCTTCACTCTTTAACATCAAGCATCAAAAGTTAATTTTATTCTTTTGAAACAGAGAGACATCTAAAAGCCAACTTCCAAACTGGAGAGATTTTTAAGGATTATGAGTGTATATATAAGACTAGCAGATCTATTATGTGATAAAAGCTTTTGCACACCCACCAAGGAGCACAGAAAGGCGGTGGCAGGAACAGGAGCCCAAATATTACCTTGGTGTGCTGCTCCCAGACTTATAACAGGAGCCAGAAGGCAGAGTTAGAGGAAACACCAAAATTAGAACTCAGAGGAGAGGACACCCTGTCTGAAGAGACTCTCCAGTGTTATTTCAGGATAATCTCAGCCCCTGTGTCCAAGTGGGTGCCATGGGTTAGCTGCTGTGGGTTAGCAGCAGGGCACCTTTTGGACAGAACAGTCGCTTTGTTGGGGTACACATCATTCTGTGCGGGGGAAGAGCGCTCAGGGTAGCACAGGGTAGCCCACAGGGCTGTGGGATGTTTAGGGGAAGAAAGACCAGCATTAAGAGGATCTGTACATGCAGATACATTTATTTGTCCTTTCAAGGTGTAGCAAGTGTGGTTCAAAATAATAAAATAATGGAATCTACAACTGTGAAAGCAAGCCAAACTACTTTGAAAGAAACACGGATTCAGACACAGATTAGTTTTTGGAAAAAAATGCATTTAATGTGTGAGGTGAAGTGAAGATGGGTCAAAAAAGCCTACTCTCATATGTGAGAGATGTCAGCACTGTGGATGATAGGCTGGGAAAACATTCCGTTGGTGAAAGTTACCTGTGAAAACAAAAATTCATTTGAATTAGGTCCAAGTCGTTTTAGTAAGAAACAAACTGTTGTTCATGACAATGTTTTGCTCTGTATGCTATCCCTTTTTTTTTGTCTTAAAAGGTATAGGAAGAAATCATTCCAGATCCTGGAAATAATTGCCTTGAAACCAAATTCTTCACTTATATTGACATAAATGTCTGCCATGTGGAGTACCAAGCTGAAGTCAATTTTCTTTAAGTAGCATAGTAGTTCAGCTGAAAAATGAAAAAAAAAAAGTAAAATCTTGGCTAGCTGTGCTAAGCAGTAGGTGTTACAGAATTATGTTGATATTTCCTGGTTTATCCATTCTCTGTTTTCTTTAGGTGTATCTTGATTTTACTGCATTTGGCAAAGGGTAAGATTTACAATTGATGAATATGTAAACTTGTTGGAACAGAATGCACGTGTTGTAAACTTGATGAGACAATATCTTGTCTCATTTCTAAAAAAACCCAGTTACTAGAGCTATTTTGCCTTGATGTATCAGAGTTGTATGGAAGTTAGCAAGAAAATATATAACCTATTTCTCTATTCTTAGGTGATTGACAAAGAAAAACATGTTCCTTTGAAAGTGCAACAACATGTACTAAGGAAAATCAGGTTCATTTTCATACTGTGTTATGAAGCATTTAATGAAACTTTATTTCAGAAGCTTTTAATGTTGAATGATTGTTTTAAGAAAAGAAAGAAAACGAAAAAACTCACATGAGAAACAAAGCACTGCTTTCACTTAAGGATCCATTTGTAAGGAGTTTGGAATCAGTGAAACACACTAAGTTTTATAACTCTTGCCTTGCCTTGCCATCTCCATTTTCCCTAACCATTGATGCATGCTGTGATGTTTCTGTAAAATTACATCAGCTGGAACTTGATTATTTTGGTGGGACAGCATGAGCTGTAAATGAAGGACAAGCACAAAAATGAGTCTAAAATCTTTATTGTTTTCAGTATTCATCTGTAGATATCATCAGTCTTTACATAAAACCTTCAAGATAATTTTGCTTTTCATTGCTCTTAAACATCAGGTATGTCTTTGTGGAAAAAGATCCATTCTGCTTCCTGCTTTTCTTTATTCCAGCAAAGTCCATTTTGTTAACTCTTTCATTCCCTTGCCTTTCCAGTAAATCATGCAGTCTAATGATTCCACAATAGCCCTCCGCTCACCTTGTTGCTGTAGTCTACATTTTCATCTGTTGCAACATTCTTGAAGGTATTACATGTAAATTTTGCTGCTACTTCTCAAACAAATGTGACTGAGGTATGTTTAGTTGTGGAGATTAAAAAATTAGGACACATAACCCTGAAACTATGAGGCTTTTCAAATTTAAGCCATTTTGGATTATATATTTTTTTAAAAAGCTTTGGCTAATGAGCCTTTCAGACAGTGCATGAACATAATTTTCAGATTCTCTCTGAAATCATGGGCTTAGAAGCACAATGATCTCATCATGACATAAAGACTGATTTGTAATCACTGCACTCAAGAGTCTTTAGGGATCATAAAGGCCATGAAAGTCAGGATTAAATTGCCAGTGCTTAGGATGCTATAGCTGCCTGTAATAAACAATATCTAAGCACAGTAATATACATTTTAGTGTATATAAAACTCTTGGCAGTGTACACTATAAGAGCAGTGAAAGAAGAAAAGGCTTAGCTGCATAGGCTCTCATGGCTCCTAGAGCTTTTGGGAGCCATCCAAATGTGGGCAGTATGTGGTAAAACGAAAAATTCAGGAGGAGCTGTCCTCCATGCTGCTGTGTTACAGAGAGTCAGCAGGAATGAATGACTGTAGGGAAGGAGATACTGATGAAGAATCAAAGGGAGAGAGCAAGCAACTTCCAAAAGGTTGCTTAATTGAGAAAATATTTGCATTATTTAACAACAGAATTTTGGTATCTATCCAAATTAATTATAGAGTGAAATTTTCTGTAGTCAGCCCATCACAAGCTCGATTCCCTTCCTATGCTATTATAGATGTCTCCATGTTGTCAAAGTGTGGTGCTGCAAACAAACTGATGGCTTCAGAAGGAAATAAACAGAATTCATACTTTTAAGGTAACAATCTTTCATGATAACTGATGGAGGTAAGCATAGATTTTGAAACATAACCTCTCAAAAGTTTTTCTCAAAATTAATTTTTCAGATTTTGCAGGAAACATCTTTCAATAGGTTAATTAGAAACTAGATTTTATGCACAAGGCTTTCCTGTTCTGAAAGGTGGTGACTAAAAATAGCTCTCAAATTGCCTACCTTTTCCTGAGTGCATAATAGACTTTTGTCTGTGTATTTGCTCCTGTACCTCATTCCATGTAAGAAATAGCTGAAACTCTAACACTCAAAAATTTATTTTCATTCTTTATTATTGGACATCTCTTTTTGCTGCTGAGGACAACTGGAGTAATGCCTGAGCCTTTATCTCTGTGGAAACCTGTTAGCTAACTTTTTTTGCTGACAAAAGTTCCTTTTCTTTACCACAAATTATTATGGGACACTTTCAGTTTCATGTTGACTGCTCTGTTTCTTTGCCTGTCCTTCAGTTTCTTTCATACTTTGTTGTTTTTTTGTGAGGGTAGAAATAGTTTTTCTGATATTCCCTCTCATCACAAATATTCTGTCTTCCAGTGGTTTTCCTAGGCTTGATGGATGCAGCATTAAAACCAATGGATTTGGAAAATGTTAAAGGTCACTGAAAGGGCCTGACTGCAGCTCGTGAGTGTTCATTGTTTGGATGAGGAACTGAGCACTTGGATACTTCACTCCAGCTCCCACTGCACGCAGGTGTCTTCCTGGATGTCCTAAGGATGCCTGGCTCCTAGGACAAGCTGTATAAAGTGAGGGTGCCGACTCATGCCTGGGACAGTGAAGTGATATTTGGAATTAGAGCCTTTGAGTAAAGAGGGTGAAAGACCAGCCAAATAGTGGAAGCTCTGAAAATACAACAATCTGAAATATTCTTGCTCCTCTTGCTGCCCCACAAAGTCTTTGATGATATTTTGAAAGACACAACTAAAATGTCATCTATAGTCATATAGTCCATTGAATGGCAGCCCAGTTTCTGCTACTTTACTCTTTCCTTCCTTTTCTTCACCTTTCCAGCTAAACATCTCCTTCTACTGCTCTAAGCTAGAACCCCATTTATCGATTTCTGTGTCCCGTGCAAACAAATCTATCAGACATGCATAATTTAGTGCTTGATTCCTGAATATATTCTTTTATTTGAACCTTGTGTTTTGCATGAAAATGTATCTGTACTATGAAAGAATAGTTTTTTGTGTATTGCACATTATGTGCAGCAACAAGCATTGATATGAGTATGATTTCTTTTGTTTTCTTAAAATTCCTTTTCTGCGAAAGGGGCAAAAGATACACTTGAGGAGAACAGTAAATCTCTGTGGCAGTCCTGAGCCCTGAATGTATTTATTTTCCCTACAGGATACAGCAATAGAAACATCCAAGCCACTAGAAATTGGAGCTGAATATAAATACATTAAATGGCCATGACACTTTTATAACGTAATTTAAACTCTCTGAGGAATGTAAATATGTCCCTTTTTTTTGCAATTTCAACAAAGGAAGTCTGTGTATATGAGAGAGTTATTTTCATTTGAGGATAAAAGAAACTCTTTTCTTGGTAAAAGAAATATAAAAGTTATGAGATAGTATAAAGATAAGAATAAAAATATTATCTTATTTAAATATCTCCCTTAGAATATATTACTTATTTCTCCAAAAGATGATGACAATTTCTATAAAAAAATACTTACTATTCTACACTAAACTTCTATTGAGGCTCAAGACTTCATTTTGAATTATATTATTCTACAATAAAAGTCATAATTTTGGAGTTACTTGTTTTGGGCCACACCTTATGGAAATGGCCTACCTGCCTTCTAACTTTGCACCACATGCAGCTTTGGTGCAATGGCTTTGGATCCAGGTAGAGATGAATCAGTTGACTGAAAAAGACAAAACCAAAGTTTTCCATTCCACATTTTCAAATACTACAGCCACAAATTGATTCTTTTCCCAGAGATGATTTTTGAGGAGTCAACACAAAAAAGATACCAAAAAATGTAGTAAGAGACACTCATACTCCTACCTGGAAGTTCATCTCTGTATTTTGCAGGCATTTTCTCTTTTCTTTAATGGGAGCCAGTGGAAATAGATCATGGAAGTTCATTATAGTGACAGTGGAGAGGCTAGAACAAGTTTACAGGGTTTGGGTATTTCTACCTTTTCACAGTGATGCAAATACAGAGAATTGCTGTCTAGATATATAATCTAGACATATAATCTTGCTGTTTGTTTATCTGTTCAAAGTAGTTATTTTCCCCTATCTTAAAATCCAGGCAAATTTCTGTTTCTCTTACTGTTAACTACATAATTAACAGTAAAATTACATAAATTAGTGATAGAGATATAGTTTGAAACAGTGAATATTGTCCTGGGGCTTTTAATTTGGTGCTGATATTTGGCGATCAAAGTATAGTTAACACAGATGGTGCAAAAATGAAGCCTCAGCTAATCAGGACAAATCACAAAGAAAGATATTCTTGTGAAGTTTCTAAAAATCAAGTTAATGAAGGGAAATGCAGAAACCAACCGCTTAGCCAGTCAAATATTTCTTGAAACTGAAATTCAAGAAAAAATGGTAGAAATAATCTAGACTGCAATTTTGGAACCTTGAACCTGATTTTTCAGTTTAAATTGTTTTATTTTCCCAGGTTTTCATTTCCTTTTGTTGTTTGTTGCTTTTCCTTCAACACCACCTCTTTTTCTTCACTCCTTTCAGAAGACACTTATTTTTGTTAATAGAAATTTTCCTTTGATAGACATCGTTTTCAGATAAATCTATTACTGCATCAAACCATAAATCACTGGATTTATATCCATAGATTTGAAGAGCTCCATGTGATGTGTTTGGGAACTTGTTTATTTAACTATATAAGGAATTACACAACAAATGTCTTCAAATGTAAGGTAGAAGAATAATAGAGGCAGAGGGCATAGACTTTTTTCCCCTCCTGCATGGTCTTCACTCTTGTAACTTAGAAATAATAAAAATTACCAAACAAATTTCACTGAAAGGACTATCTAAAGGGTGGGGTTTATGGACTGAGCCTGTAATCACTGAAGTTCCCCAAATATTTTGCCTCACAGGGGAAGATCTACAGATTGCCTACTGCAGACAGTGAGAACCAATTCTGCAATCCATTGTATTCACTATCCTTGGGTCAGTGAGCTCTTCTGCATGACCTACAGCAGTAGTAAAAATTGAGTCAGTTTTTTCCTTCTCCAACACTGGAGTGTTACAAAATGAGCCTTAATTTTTTGTACTACAGTTCTATATTTGGCCAGTGATTCATACTGAACACAGCATCCACAACTCCTATACCATTTTTCAGTGCACTGATGAACTAGTCTAGACGAATTGTAGCAACAGTAGTGGAGTTTCACATACTGTATTGTGCAGCTATGTGGGCTGGTGGGCTGAAGCTTGACCAAGAAGGGCTGTTGCTCCCCTGAGACTTGAAAATTATCATCCCACAGGTGCTGAGGGAAATGGTGAAAAACAGGGAGTGGCTGAAGTGGGGGAATACACAGGCAGAAACAAGACCAAATTTCACACAGCTTGGCAATGACATATGGCACTTCCATTGAAAACACTTCTGTTTGAAGTTGAGGGAGAGATATGATGACATTAATAATCAGGTTGTGAAAACATAGGCAAATGATTTGCAGAGAGTCTGGGGTGAGGGTTTGCAGTATGATATATAGCTTCAGCCTGGTCTGAAGGAAAACTGCAGAAAGATTCTGAGAATAATTTTTTTGAAGAAAAGAGAAAATACTCCATACTGAACAGGTCAGCTGTGGCATTGATGCTGGATGGATTGTGCCTATTCATGCCTGCTTTCTTGGGAGCTGAAATACTGCCAGATGCTTCTGTGTAGGGAATGACTCGGCACTAGGATAGCAGCACAGCAGGCGTCCAGCCAACAGTGGATGTTAAAGCAGTGTGTTGAATCTGGCTAATTTAAATGACTGTAAAAGGCTATGGCCAGTGAGCATGATTAGAAGCAAAAATGATTTGCAGGAATACCAAAAATCTCAGATAGAGATGACTGGTGGGGACTAATGAAGGGGACCAACCACCTGCAGCAATTCTGAGCAGGAATAGGAAATAGTTTATCTGCCATATAGTGAGGCTCTCCCTTCCCTGATGCCTCAAATGGGGCAGGCTGCTGACGTCCTCCAAATCTTGGCCTCCTCACTTCCTTGGGACAGCCAGTGAGTGATCTGGAAGGGGAAAAGGCAGGATTGAACAGCTGCTCAGTCATGGAGTTTCCAATGAGGGACTTGCCTTTAAACAATATCTAATATCTAACCCTAATAACCCTAATATCTTTTCTGAGGTCAGTGGTAATTTTCCACTTGTGAATCGTTACTTTATGTTTTTCATTTCTTTTTGCCCTCTGTAGACCAAATGAACTCTTAAATACATCTGTTGGACTTCCTGCCTCACTGAGCATCTACATAACTTAATTTCCTAGGTCTTTGACTGAAAGCTCAAGCCGATGACATTTTTAGCCAGGACTTCTTGAGATATGAAAATTATGAAATGAGAATTGGGAAAGACGAATAGCAGAGAAACAGTGTTTTCAGATGTGAGTGCTTCTCAGACTGTGGGAGTAAGGCAGCTTTGGAGGCTCTTTCTTGGATCATGGTGATCATGAATTCATAGATGTGGATTTGGGTAGATGTGTGCAGGATTAGCAGATTTGGGAGGTGGACCCAGTGTGGCTGTATTTAATTTGTTTCCAATATTTGATTTCTGGTGACTGATGAAACTTTGTCTTGAATGTCTCTGACTTCTCGTTACATTTCAGACAGAAGAGATACTCATTTCCCCATAGGCATGTGGGAACAACAAGCAGGCAAAACAGTTGTATGACATAACCCACCATGAAATCCACGACAACTCTACTCAGTACACATCGATGGTCTCAGACATTTTTCTGCTTTATTCCAAAAAAGATAAATTTGCAACTGAGAGGATATGGAAAATCACTTAATATTGGATTGCTGTGGTCCTAACTTGATCTAAATCTCTATACAGGTTGGATTCAGTTTGAAGGAACCTTAGAGAACATTTAGTTCCAATCCTCTGCCTTCTGCTAGATGAAGTTGCTCCAAGCCCTGTCCAGCCTGACCTTGGACACTTCCAGGAATAAGGCAGCTTCTCTGGGCAATCTGTTTCAGTGCCTGACAACCCTCCCTGGGAAGAATTTCTTCCCTAATGTCCAACCTAATCCTGCCCTCTGACAGTGCCATTCCACCTTCCCTGTCCCTCCAGGCACTGGTTACTTGGGCACTGGAAAGGGCTCTATGGTGTCTCTGGAGCCTTCTCTTTGCAGTCTGTACAACCCCAACTCTCTCAGTCTGTCTCCTTAGCAGAGCTGCCCCAGCCCTCGGAGCATCTTCATGCCCCACTCTGGACTCACTCCATCATGAAAGTTCTTAAGTCATACTCTGGTGCTGCTCCATGTTTTCCAGAGCACAACAGACACCCACACTGACTTGGCTGTTTCCACCTGGCACAGTGAGGACTGTGTGAAAATCTTGTCCATACCATACTGTATTCCAACCCCTCTTCTAATCATCTGCTGCCTTCTCACTGAGACTACATAAAAGTTGCTTATAGAAAGTGAAACTTCCAGTAATAAAAATAAGAGGTTAATGTGTTTTTCTGCTTAGGTCACAAGCGAGAATTGATTTCATCACAGTCCCAAGTGGACATTTGTCTCCATTAGAAAGAATCTCAGTTTGACATTTTAAAAATATGTGAAGACCACCACTGAGGCTGGAACAGGAGACATTTAACAAATGAGAGGTTGTTCTGATTAAAATTTATGGTGCAAGAATATTGTATAAAATACAGATCTCCCAAAGAAAGACAAAAATAACTTTAAAATAAGTTAAACTTATTGCTTCTACTTGTCACATATAAATACGTTTAATTTAAATACAGGTGATTCATACCTCCTGCTGGGTTAAATTAACAAAGAACTTTTGCTTTAGATCAATTTAACTTCATGGACTTCAGTTGAGCTGGGCTAACCATTCACTAGCTGGCTGGGTGGGCGTTTGTATGAATGCCTCATTCAAAAATTGAAACCTTTGTAGTAAAATAGGCAAAATACACAAACATTAGTACCATTCTTCACTAGAGACACAGTCTTGGGCAATCTGAGTCTGTGGGACTGTTGCCAGCATTTCCAGTGGATCAAATACCCTCTTAAATCCTCTGAGGGAAGTGATCAGTCAATTCTCTGGCTGAAATCCCTGTGCATGGAAGTGAGGTGTGGGATTGGGTGCTGCAGGGGAAAAAGCCTGCCTAGGACGTGGCTCCACAGATTGAGATTCTGCATCCACTCCTTCTCTACTGTCTCCCAGCATGCTGTATACAACAAAGACACTGGGCCTCGAAGACAGTCCTGAGATTTTAGTTTTGAATGATAAAGTAAAACCAAGACAGTTTAATATGAAACTTCAGTCTTAAGTGTCTCTTCCATATTGTGCCCAAGCCAAATTCAACCCTTGGCTGTGGGTACACAGAATTTATAATGCCATGGAATTTGTGGAAGCATGTATATATACACACTCCCCTTCTTGCCGTGGGTATCACTTAGAACTTTGCATGTATTTTCCTGTCCGGTCCAAGAGAGAGAGTCATGACAAGAATCAAATGGCTGTCAATGCCCATGTTATTTTGAAACATATGTCTTATGAAGGAGCTATCAGCTGTAAGTACTTTCATTGATCACATTAGATTCAGCACTACATTAGAAGAGGAGTTTCCAAATTATTAATGTTTGAGTTAAATCTTTTACATGGAACAATTGCATTCTTAGCATAACACAACCCCGTAACGATATTATAAACCAGGAAGACAACCTTTTCACATTGCGGAAAAAAAGGAAAGAGCAGGGAGATGACATAGTAGCATAGACATAAGAATAGACTTTTTATTTCTAATGTTAGCAAGTGATCTCAGTTTTCATTACCTGAAGGGAGGCATGGAAATAGGGCTGGAGAGAGTTTGCTTTCACATTTTGAATAAAAAACATTAGAAGCTAAGGTATACCATGAAAGTATATATACATGAGACAACTTGGAGATAAATATTTCTGAGGCTCTAGTTAAAGAACAAATTGTTTTCAAAAGAAGACATCTCAAAGATTTAGCATTCATCTTCACTAAGCTATTGGGATGCTGATGATGCTAACAAATTATCAGTATTTATTTGCTAGAATATTTATACAGTATTTTGAAGAATATAAAGTTTATTTCTTCTTGGTTTTGTGGTTCAAGAATATGATATTTTATAAAGTAACTTTTATCACACTTGTATGACCACATAGAAAGACAATCCTAAGAAGTTCTTAACTGTTTATCTTACCCTCTGTAAGGAGACCTATATTAAATTGTTAATCACTGAGTCTTTATAACACATTATTTTCAATAAAAAAAGTAATCTTTTTTTTTAATTTGTATTCAGCAAACACTTTTTCTGCAAGCTAAACCCTGAATTATTTTTATGTTTGCTAACACATTTGTTTGTACAGAAGAATGCTTTTCTCATGGCTTCACAGGATGTTCCTTTTCTGCTTTAATCAGCAAACATGTTCCACTCTTTCATATGAAGCTGAATTCCAGTGCCAGTGAAATAATCAAAATGCAACTACTATGTAGGCCTTCAACATCACAACACCCCTTCTCTACCCTGATTAAATCTATTTCCATGACATCCAGTGCTTAAAAGTGCAATAAAGTAGTATATGTCATCATCATCTTGAGTACATATTTCCAATCTAGTGTGAGAGAATATAGATTCAAATAATTTTTTTTTCATACTGAGTAGAGAAGGAATTTAAGCATGATTAAAAAAAGGCAGAGATTCACTTATGGTTTCAAAAATCAAAAGATCAGTTAGCCTAAATAGCACAGTATGGAACCAATTATTAAAAATAGATGAATTGAGAAGAGTGATTGATCTTATGTGCTTTTATAGCAGCTCACTGACAGATGAAACATTTCTCTTCACTTATGTTACAAGCATACAACTTGGTAATCATTATATGCAAGCTTCAGAGGCTGATTATCATATTTCCGTATAAGTTAATGTCTTCTGCAGAAGGCAAACTGTTAAAGTCAATTACTCAGTATCTTTAGAAAATGTATTTTCTTTTGAAGATTTTGGGGCACTCCTTACCACTAAACTAATCTGAGCTGCAAAGAAATCTTTCCACTGTTGAGCAAATGATGACAGCATAGTGTTACTCTTTAGTCCATACACTATAGTATTACACTGTAGTCACAAGTTGTAGAAACAGACTTGAAGGAACATTTTATGCCATTTCTGGAGTTGAACAGAAATTCTCAAATGAAACTTTGCATCTCAGAAAACACAAATCGAGAGAAACCAGAACTTTTGCTATGCTGCATCTTTTTAGATGGCAAATACAGCTGCAGCTGCAATACTTGTCTCCAGACAGAACAGCTGGTCAAAAGATCCATCTGAAAAAAGACACAGCATGGGAGACTGAAGGACTAGGTACAGGTTCTTTTGTCATGTAATACAGGAGAATGATATAATTGTGAAAAGAAAAACCAAAAAACCCAAACAAAAACCTTGCCCCAAAGCAGACAAAGCAGACCCTTGTCATGAGCTGTGTATAGCTTTAGGCAGGGACCCACCCCGGTGTAATCAGGTCATGAATTATGTGATTCCTTCCACCTTGTAAATTCAGTTTCTTCCAGACAGGAAGAGAAAAAAAAAAAATAGACATGGAACTTTTCCACCAAATTTAATTCTTATTTTCTCAGTACTGCTGGTGCTTCCATGAAGAATCTAATCACACATTGGCAGATCAGGGGGACCAGAAAATCATGCAACTTTTGGCTGGCAATTCACCTCATCTACTTACTGCCTTGGACAGAGCTAGTTTTGTCTTTGCTAGTCCTGTCAGGTGCTGGAAATGTTCCTAAACCTTCCTGATGCTGAAGATCCCACAGCACGCCCAAGTTTTTTCTCTGCTTTTAACTCCCTTTTTCCTGTTGCTACTGAAGACCATTACTTCTTTAACTGTTAGTAATCAACAAGTATGTTTAGAGAAATTAGGTTGTTTATTTCACATTAGTATTCCTGACATAAAAAGCCAAGCCACTAAACTTTCTCTGCTAATTAAATCTTGGTTTGGGTTACATGTTAGGACTTTCTGTTTCTGAAATTTAGTCCCTGTGTCTCTTGCACTGGAATAAAGATATTTCTGATTTGCAGCTGATGCACTATCAAAACTTTTGATCCTTTTGTACAAAGCTTTGTCCCACTACCTTTTAAGCTTCTCTCCTGTTTATCTTTACCTGGAGGAATTTTTACCTATCCCCTTAATCACAATTTCAAACATTATTCATTGCATTCACAACTGTGCAAAGATACTCTTTGTTATCTTTTTCCCAGGAGAGCCCATCCTCCCTCAGTAGCATCAGAATATCATTGTGTGATGAAGGAAAGCAAAAGCCTGCTGCTGACATTACTGACATGGCCATATTTACCCTCAGGCTTTGCTTGTCCCTGTGTGAACCCTGTTTGGGTTTTTTTTCCCCCGGGAGGGTTGATGAGTGCAACGCTTGCCAGTGCTAGAGCTCTGCAGTCACTTGTGCTCTGCCTAGGCTTGGTCAGGGCTGTGCGTTTGTCTGTGCATGAAGGAGGATGTGTACCAGGAGCCCAGATGTATCCCCTCTGGCTGGCAATAACATTTTGGACAGCTGTCATCAGAGCGGGGAGGGAGATGGGTCTCTCCACTGCCAGCAGGGGGAGGTCACCAACTACTTTTATGTTTTGTCATTCTTCTCGAGAATGAGGGTAGTGGGTCTCTCAGTATTTCAGGTTTCTGACTTTTCTTTCTTTGCCATTGGCATTCCATCTTTCTGTGCTACCCTAGCTGCGTATTTATTTATGGAAGAATTAAAAAGGAATAGAAGTCCTCCTCTGAAGAGACAAAATAGTAATTTTCTAGGTGGTGTCACAGCAGTTTTGCCTACATTTTGCTTATGTGGCGGACTTTTAGGCGGCGTTCTAGCTCAAAATGGAGACTTAAAAAGTCTGCAGTATCTCCTTGCAAGTAAACCTGACTCCTGTTTTTGGTTTCTGCTTTGGGCAAAACATGAATGAATTGCTTGATTTTTACCCCGTATTCGCAGACCATGTACTGCTTCCATGTTACAGAGTATTCTGCTGGGAAAACACAAATGCCTCTTGATGATTATACATAACCTAAAATGTTGTTACAAAACATTGCCACTTCAAATTTAAGTAGCAGCAAAATAAAGAAGCATAAGTGCTAGCTTGTGTAGATTTTAATTTTTTTTTCTTACTGATTTTTTCATGGTGAGTGTAACTTGATGACATTTTAAGACATTCAAGCAATATTGATTTACTGCAATAGAGCTACCCAGGAGATCAAGCTATTTAAATAGCACTGAAGATGATAGGGGGCTATTTATATGACTATACATGAAAGTATTGCTTTATATTTGCAATAGTGCATAATTTGATTATGAGTGTTCACGTAATTGTGAAGTTATTAGTAAGAATATGATTTTTTCACACATAATTATAAATTGCCTGAAATTTTTTCTCAGAAATAATATTTACAATTTCCTTTTTTTTTTCTGAAGAGTTCTTCCTTAGTATCTCAAAAAGCAGAAGTAGTATGTGATTGATTTGTCATACTTCACTTGAAATCAGACACATGCAACTGAATTGATTTTATGAGTCAAGAAACATGAAAGCTGAAATGAGTTTACAGCAAGCATTATTTTAAATCAAGCACTCAAAATATGTGATACATGATCATCAGCAAGAAAGGATTTGCTGAAACAAGAAACCATAGCTGATTTCTTTTTGCCTGATGTAGTCATAATCAATAATATTGTATTTTGTCTTTTGCCATGTTGCATTTTTGATATTGAGAAGGGATTTGAGATTAGTACTTCTACTCTCTTTAAATTTTTCTTCTTTAGAATGTTTTTCAGCATTGACATAAGAATGTTTGCAAGATAAACAAACAGTAAAGAAAATCCCCAAACTATTTTGTGACTATATATTTCAAATCTTATTTGAGCAAAAAGAGACAGCTGAAGGGAGAAATCAATTTTAATTATGGTCATGAGAATGCTACTTGAGAATACATGACGCTGGTAAATCTACTTAATTGCTGCGGCAGCATTTTCACACTGGAAGATTATAGTTTTTTTATTGAAAGAATATACTTTTCAGAACAGTACAGAAAGCGTAAAAGGAAGTGCAGAAAGCATTTTTTTCATTATATTTAGAGTTCTCTGTTGTCTTGGAGATCCAGGCTCATATCAGAAGTTCATGCAAAAGTAAGTGGGGGGTCATCCTTTTCAGCTGTTTGCCTTGTGTGGAAGAAAAGAGTTGCTATGCCATGCAGTAAAGCTTCTCTGGGTCATTTATATAAACCACGTGCTGGGATTACTCAAACACTGAAGGCTGGCATGCAAAATATTAAAGCTCTGGAGGCAATCAGATAGGATTCAGGGACTCTGTTATTACAATGTCTATACAGCTAATGTTTGTAAATCCATCTCTTTGGAGCAAGCTTTTAGGTGAATACTTAACTGCACCTACACAAATAAGTTAGTCCAAGGCTATGAGGCCCATATATGTGCTTAAATATAAATACCTTTTTGAAGTGTTTTCCTGTTACTGCATACTGAGTTATTCAGTTCAAGAATTAAAACTGAAGGTGTTTGGACCGATGGGCTCCCCATGTTAAGCCACATTCCTGAGACAAGTCCCTGCCACCAGGTTCAACAAGGACATAAGTCATGCCACAGCCTGGCATCCCAGCCTTACACAAAATAAAAAATAAAGATGGGCCTTGTTCTCTCTGCACTAATCAGAAGGGTCTACTCAGAAAATAGAGACAAACACACCTACATGGGGGCTGGTTTGAAAGTTTAACTCACTTAGCATTATTGTTTGAATTGTCTGGGAATGTTTTGCAACAAGCCATAGATGTGAGCTCCTTCTCAATGTTAAAAATTGTCATAGTCCTTAACTACAATATTATGTTTCAAAATTACTTCAGTTCTGATTCAGAGGAAACAACAACAACAACAAAAAAAACAACCAAAAAAAAAAACCAAAAAAAGACAAACAAACCAAAAACAATCAGGTATTTAATGTCCTGTATGATTGTGATATTCCATGACAAATGGTGGTGTAAGGCAGAGTGATCAATATTTTTCTTCAATCAATTTCACTTTAGTTTCATCTATTGTTGAGTACTGACAAAAAAACCAGCTAGTACAGCCAATCTCAAATGTTAGTTTAAATGAGTCATTCATATTGTTTGCATAGCAGGTCAGCTAATTGTCCACTTTATCAGCACTGTATTTCTTTGAAGAAGCAGTGAATATAAATAATTTTTAAGGCAATGCAACAGGATAATCTCCGGTGTCAATGTCATGTACTTCAAACAGCTTTCAGAGCTCTTGCTTTGCTTTCTGCCAGTGACTAAATCCATGTGTTTCAGATGGACTGCTATTTGTAATGATTTTGACAATTGGGAATAAATACCAGGAGCAAATATTTTTTGGCACCATACAGCCATGATTTAATCAAAGATTGTCATGATTTTCTTGCATTCTTGTGGTTTTCTTCCTTTGAGTTCAACACAATCTGAACTTCCCTGCCAAAAAAAAAAAAAAAAAAAAGAGGACAAACCAGGGCAGGGCAGGGAAGTGAGCTTAGTTTTTCACCAGAAGATACAGTAAATAAACATATATATTTTATAGTTCTGAAACTAAGGAGCTGAAAGTTGCTGAAATCCTGGAGGAGAGGTCATTATAACTGCTTGTGCTGGGAATGCAGGAATGATGTTGTGGCCAGCCCTGTGGCTCAGAGCAGCGGAGCAGAAAGCTGCTGAACTTGCTGATGACTGCAGGCCTCTGCCACACAAGACACAGCCCACGTGGACATCTGAGCTTCTACAGATTCAGCATTTTGGGCTAAAGTTCCATCGTGGGAAATACTGGATCACCCACAATGGGACCATCATAGCCTGGGTACTGATGAGGCAAATGGTGGTGGAATGCTGAATCTGCTGAAGACTTGCAGGAAGACTCAAGGCAATCTTCAGGTGCAGGACAGCAGCTGAACAGGAAACTTTGGGGCTGAAGACAGAAACACTGACGTGGTTCATGGATAACAAGGAGGAACTGCACTCCCTCTGTGTCACTGTTGGTGCCTGCTGCAGCAGATGGACAGCAGTGCATCCCCAAGGCTGTCATCCCCCAAAAGAGCAGCTCAGGCAGTTTGGCGACCGTAAGATTTATCTCCTCTGCTGTTCCTTTCCAATCTTTTCTTAAAAGCCTTGTAAGATTCATGCTGAAAAGATAATACTGCACCAACTCAATCCTTACTTGGCTGAGGGGCATCACAGAAAAGAAACAGGCCCTTTCCTATATTTGAGGTTCATGGCCTTAAAATTCTGCTTTATTATCTATGAGTGCAAGAAACCTTATTGTTCCATACTCCACTTATTTTCTGAGTAGAAACAGCTAGACCACTTCTAAATTCTGGTTATTAAATTTGACAGTATTACTGCTTTCCAAAATATTCAGCGCATGACTTGTCCTTCAGAGCAAAAGGCTTGTGTATTTTTTAAGTACTGTATGAAAAACAGAGTGAAATTTGCGCTGTGCCCACCACATTGTCCTGGACCTGAAAGAAGAAAATAAGATAGAGGGATGTGGTTTATTAAGGTCACACATTTATTAACTGAACTTGGCAGGGAATTTACAGCAGTAACCTTCACATTTGGAATCATATTTCTTTAGAGTTTCTGCTTGATAAATAGCTGCCTTTCCCACATTCCAACAGGGCCTCTAACACCTTTCCTCTCACAGGCACAATGGGACATCATCCTGCTTGTTCTGAGGATGTATCCCTCTTGATTTCCTTTAATCTTAATTTCACAAGGAGGTTGAGCCCTTTCTGAAAGCTGAACATGTATAATATCCCTGAAACCCACTGCATGTCAGCAACTGGACAGGTGCCTCTTTGTCTCTCCTGTTTTGTCCTTGATGTTATAAGGAGCAGAAAAACCTCATACTGTGGAGTTATCCCAGTGACATGGGAAAATAATATTTTCTGATTTCCCCAGAAATGCTGGGGAAAAAAGCAATCTCTGCAGTAGTCCTCAAAATAATATTTCTATGTTAAACCAAGGGCTGAGTAGCAAACCTGGATTGGACAGGGTTTCGGGATGGTAAAACCTACTTCAGAGTCTTCCAAAAATCCCAGAGAAACCATAGAATAATGGAATCATAGAATACCCTGCGTTGGAAGGGACCCACAGGGCTCCCTATTCCAGCTCCTGGCCCTGCACAGGACAACCCCAAAAATCACATAATGTGCCTGAGAGCATTGCCCAAATGCTTCTTGAGCTCTGTCAGGCTTGGTGCTGTGACCCTTTCCCTGGGGAGCTGTTCCAGTGCCCACCCACCCTCTGGGAGCAGAACCTTTTCCTGATATCCAACCTAAACCTCCCCTGACACAGCTTCAGGCCATTCCCTTGTGTCCTGTCACTGTCCCCACAGAGCAGAGATCAGTGTGACCGCCTGTGCTTCTCCATGTGAAAAAATCTCAGATGCCATGAATCCAATAGCTTAAGTTGGGTTGCATCCCCAGTTCAAATTAAAAAAAAAAAAAAGCGAGTGCTTAAAGAAAGATTTTTTTTTTCCCCATCTGTCTAGACAATCTGCTAATGTTTAACCTTGTGACATTTATATTTATGTTTCTGGGATGAAATTCTACTGCTGAAATACCTTACTCAAAATTTGCCTCACATTGCTGTGCTGGGAATTTGCATAAGGTAGTTATTGACTATGAATACATTCTTATTCAAGTTCTCTGTATAGTGGAACATTGTGACAACTGGATTTTTTCTTTGAGAGAAGCAGTCTTTGCTCATGCTTTTTGCAATTAGACTTTAGACACATATGTCCCAAGTAAAGAGACGTCTCATAAATTTTATGAGACCCAAAGATTGGTATAATAAAATTTGAGTGAGCATAAATAATTTTAAACCTGTTGTAGTTATCCCTTTGTTTTTTACTGTAAGTGTGAAGAAATCTGTACATATAGAAGTTAAATATAGGAGGGAAAAGGCCTTTGTCCTACCCCTGTCAAGGTGTTCTTCCAAGATACAATGAAAATAAAGCAATGACATTTACACTGGGAAGGGAATGCTCATCTTTTTAAACTCTGTACTGTAATTTCCATAAGCTGGTCAGTGGTGAACAGCTCTCATCTGGAATGCTGATGGGGCTGCCACTGTCAGATGTCTTTCCTAATAAGGTAAATCACACAGTGTTTGGTCAATCAGCTAAATCCAGGGAATGATCTCCAGCTTAAGCTGCTTTTGCCAGAAGACTCTAGCAACCACAGGTTAAAGTTCATGTCTGACAATAACATGTTGCTAATCCAACCAGAAATGCAGTCAGGATGTATTTGTTACCTCTGACAAAAACTATATTATTATATTTAAATGATGGCTTTTCTTTTAAGCAGTCATTTTTCTGTCATCTGAGAAGGCTGATCTGAAACAGCTGGAAAATAGACTCACTGTTCTTTTCAGAGCTTTTTTAAAAATTTTATTTTATATTATTTCTTAGGTGTAGGACTAAGTAGCCTGATTTTAGCTTGTTATAAACAAGAAGGAAATGGCATGACTTCTGCATAATGGTCTGTCCTTGTAAGTCTGTCCCTTTGATTCTCTGGTATTTCTCAACATTTTTCCAAGGCACTGTGCCAAATAGTTTTATTGTATGCTCTTTTCAAAATTTTAGTGGTAATTAATGCTTAAGTAAGAATATGAATGGGTGATAAATTTTATTCTCTGTAAGAATATAACCATGTACAAGGGGTGGCATTATGTAGAAATGAATATTCCAAACTTGGGTTGTGCATAGTATGTACATGGGTCAATAGAGATAGAGATATGATAGGGAGTGGATATAGGGCTCCTGGGCCAAAAGTATTCTGGATCCTTAAGAAAAGTGGCAGAGACACAAGATAGAGAATAGAGTGTGACCTTAATGCACTCAGATATTGATATTGGAATTAAAACTCTTATGACTAGTACTAATATGCTAGTAATTAACACCACACTTAACATTATTGCTGTAGAATTAATGCAAGTACATTGATTTCCACACCAGAGTCACTATGGTTCTGATGAATGAACTAAAATAATTCCTTTGCATGCTAAATGGAAGAGAAATCTTCTACTATATCAGTGCTACTTGTCACCCAACCCTAATGAAAGGGGAAATTCTACTTTGAGGTTCCAAACAATTTGAAAAAAAAAAGCTTTAATGAAATATGCGAATGTCAAACCACATGAAAAATTGAATAGTCTGAAGAGACAGAAATTCAAATGATGAATTCTGAAGCAGGACAAAGTAATACCTATACACATGCAGTGATGAGATTGGGCCCCTTAACATGTCATACTGTGGCTATCTTTGGAAGTCTCAAGAATTATGAGTGATTGTATTAATTTAAGCCAGAAATAGCTACCTGAGTTCTCAGTTAAATAAATCATACATGATGAAATTAAAAATATTTTTGGTGCTTCCATTACAGTTTTCACTGTATAAGATACTGTCTTCTTGAAATTGGTGTATTCAATGAAACTTTCTGCAGGGATATGAATAAGTTCACAAAAAGTCAGAAGACATGTGAACATGGAAACTAAACATTTGTAGTAACTCTTTCTGGGAGGCAGTAATAAGATGTCTGTGGAATGTAAAACAGGACAAGGATTGAAAGAACTTGATCCTTTTGATCATCAGCCTGTAGGACCAATCCTGTGGTGTGGTTCAGCTGCAGCTGAAAAGCTGTGCAGCAGCAGGGATGACACAGCAGGGAAAGGAGCCAACACTCAGTACTTCATCGGCTGTCTGTGCAAAAACACCAGTTTTCTCTCTGCTTCTGTGGGATGCACCCCAGAGAAAGGCCCTGGTGTTTTGAATGGATCTATGCATATGGTTCATACTGTGAACTTATGTCCAAGTAATTAAACAGAAACAAATCTTCAACTTTCCTTTGAAACAGAATTTCAGTTTTATGTGTCATCTGCACTACTTGCTTTGCTTAACTGTGAAAAAGATCTTACAGCTTCCTCTCCTAGAACAGATGTCAAGGGTAGATGGCTTGGTCAAAGACATGCAGCTTCTTTTCCCACTGGGGCTGAAATGGAAGGGTGGATGCTGCTCCTTGATAACAGGAATATGAGCTCCAGGCCTTTTCAAATGCATACAAATGTCTCTCACCTTTCTGAACAATGATCTAACCAGAAAAATAAGGAAAAACCTGATTAAGTAGCAGAAGAACTGAGCATGATATTACCTATGATTTCCTTTGAAATTATATGGTATATTTGCCAGCTATGAAAATACAGATTCAGTTCATATTGTTAATTTGTTAATCCTGCATCAAGCAGATATGCCAAAACCATTGCAAATTTAACACTCTTAACGTAAGACTGTGATCTTACATCTATGCAGAAGGAAAAATATTTAATACAAGAAGGAAGTAAGTGTGAATCTTTAAAAAAATCCATAGGAATCTGGCAAATAGATGACAATATCTTTTGCTTATTATTGGACACTAACAATGTGTCTTTACCCTTTTCCATAAATCCTTCATCTGTATTCCTTTTATCTATTATCGGCCTGAGTATATTTTTTGTTTTGACAATTTCTAAACACAGAGCTGGATATCTTCTTTACCACAATACACTTTGTTTACATAGCTTGTGGTTGCCTGTCACAGATGGGAGCTCAGCCTGGGAGGAGCCTTCCAGTCCGTATAAATTAGGCTGCCATAGGGCTCCACTGGCCATTGATGGTGGAGAATCAGGAAGACTTTTTGTAGTATGAAGTATTAATTAGACGTTCATGATGAAAATACAGAGTCATCTGCAGATCAGGGCACAATTTAGGTTTTATTATGTTTTGGCAATCACAAGGAAATATGTTGTATCATTTTCATGAGACCTTTTCACATTTAAATGAGGCACAAAATTCAAATTCAGTGTAGAATACTCAAAATTTTGTAAACTCAAGCCGTATGAGGCTCCTATATCACACGCCTGTTTAATGGAGTGATACAATTTTTTTTTCTTCTTTTGGCAAAGAAGGCAGTTTAACTGTGGTGTACTGCATTTTGAGTCTTTTTTTGGACTTCTACTAACGCAACTGTACCTCCTGCTGAAGACTCGTCTTTGAGACTTCACAACAGAGCAGGGCAGCGGACACAGCCCACAGCTGCTGCTCAGCTTGGCCAGCTGGGCTTGGGAAGATCATAACATCCACACTTTGATCTAAGGGAGCTAATTCTCTCTTTTCCAGGGTAGGGGACCAGAGGGGCTGCACATTACATTCCTCAGGCACAACTCCTGAGTGCAGGGGGAAAGTCAGGTGAGACAAAAGGCTGTGGAAGGGCTATGGAAGGGCTGCCACTGCCACTGAAACTGCTGCATGAGAGCACCAGGGAGAAATTAGGGCCAAGCACAAAGGGGAAAAAACTCCCCGGAAAAGTCATCCCATGCAGATTTCCTTCCCAGCCTCTAAGGAGCAATGAGCCCAAATCACCTAACTCCAGTCAGATGTTTCTTTGCTTTTTCTTGTGTGATGAATATTTGCCCCACCATCCTGAACTGAAAATTCGATTTTGTTTATGCTATTGAGAAGGTTTAAACCGAATGTGAAAAGTCCAATTATTTTTACCAGTAATAGTACAGTGTAAATGAAGTGGAATTACTAGGCTTTTCTCTTCATCTAAAATTCTCTATCACAGAATCACAGAATCAACTAGGTTGGAAAAGAACTTTGAGATCATCAATTCTGACCTATGACTGAACACCACCTTCTCAACTAGCCCGTGGCACTGAGTGCCACATCCAGTCTTTCCTTAAACACATCCAGGATGTTGCCTCTACCACCTCCCTGGGCAGCCCGTTCCAAGGCCCAGCCACCCTTTCTGTGAAGAATTTCTTTCTAATGTCTAACCTAAACCTCCCCTAGCACAGCTTAAGACTATGTTCTCTTGTCCTGTCACTGGTGGCCTGGGATAAGAGACTGACCCCCCACCTGGCTACAGCCTCCTTTCAGGGAGATGTAGAGAGCGAAAAGGTCTCCCCTGAGCCCCCTTTTCTCCAGGCTAAACAATCCCAGCTCTCTCAGCTGCTTCTCAAAGCATTTGTGCTCCAGACCCTTCACCAGCTCTGTTATCCTTCTCTGGACACACTCCAGCCTCTCAACATCCTTCCTAAATTGAAGACCTAGAACTGGACACAGCATTCAAGGTGCAGCCCCACCAGTGCTGCGGAGGGACAATCCCTGCCCTGGTACTGCTGGCCATACCATTGCTGACCCAGGCCAGGATGCCACTGGCCTTCTTGGCCACCTGGGCACACTGATGGCTCATGTTCAACCATCTGTCAATCAATGCCCCCATGTCCCTTTCTGCCTGGCTGCTTTCCAGCCACTCTGTCCCCTGCCTGTAGCACTGCATGGGGTTGTTGTAGCAAGATGTCTTAAAACTTGAGTGTCTTTGGATAAATTTTCTAAAACCGCTTTTAAAAAAATGATTCTGTCGTTATTATGCGTTTTTTTTTTTTTTTTTTTTTTTTTTTTTTTTTTTTTTTTTTTTTTTTTTTAAGGAATAAGGCCTCTTCCTTGGCATGCCTCAAGCTGTTCATTCGTCTTTACAGACCACAGTCCATCTGACACTGTGTTACATAAACTGCAGACCACGGAGGGAAGAGGCACAAAAAGGGTATACAACTTTCTCTCCAATATTTTTCAGCACTTGTTTGCAGTTGTCAGAGCTTTACCTTCTTTTCATTCTTGCTTCTCTGGAAAAACCCTTTTGAGAGGTTAGGCATTTGTCAAAAAACAAGAAAGACAATATATTACCCAGACACTTAGATATATCACACCCAGTCAGTTCAGATTGTGTGTAAATGAAGTAGTTACACAGTGAAGCAATAACCTTTTCAAATGACTGATCATAACACAAATTCTTGGAACAGCCCTGTTGTCTGAAGAGAAGTAAATCAAACTGCAAAGCAAGACAATAAGCATGACAAATAGTGTCCAATCGATCACAGTTCTTTCCTCATGAAAATACTTCCATTAATGCAGATGGAAGTATAATTTAATATTGAAAACTTCCAGAAGGGTAAAAAGTAAATAAAGGACAAACTGTACCAGGAAAATATGACTGGCTGATTTGACAGCATTACAGAAATACTCAGATTAAGAGAACATTCCATTCATAGGACCATTACTAAGAAGTGATCTGATTCATACTTTGTTTTTGTTTTGTTTTTCTTTCATAACAATTAGGTGAAAAGGGATCACTGGAAAATCCAGCTCATCCTCTTGTTTGCAAAGAGATTCTACATTTCATTCGAAAACCTACATGCAAAATCCCTTGCTCTTTCTTCTTTTTTTGTCTTTGCACATCTTGTGTTTGACTGATGTGTATTCAGAATTACATTTAGTGTTGATCTCAAGAACCCTGGGAGGGTTATTCCACGATCCCCCTTGAGAGTTCATCTCGATGGTTTGTCATTTTCTGTTAAAAATATCTACATAAATTTTTTTGACTTTGACATTCACTGATGTCACAATTAGACTTTTCTAAAACATTTACTACTGGAATAATTTTGTAGAGAATCTAGATTAGAGCTCTTGATAAACTAATATTTTGATGTTTGTTAGGAAAGACTTCTTTCTGCCTTCTGAGCAATTTTTTCTTTCCAAACAAATAGTCTGCAATCTTGTGCAACATCTCCTCTTATTTTGACATGATGTTCTGAATCTCAAACTCAGGGAATGTTTCATCAGGTCTCACAAGCCATTTGCAGATTGCAAGTTCATGGCAATACCTGTGCTCTGTGCTCTCATTCACTAAGAATTTATGAAAAGAGTGAGATGCTATATGCAAACTGGTAAGCAGTCTCCTGGCATCAGGGAGATGAAATCCATGTTGTTCATGGACTTTATTCAGCCGAGACACTGAGAGTCAGACATCTTGTAGTTCAAACTTGCCTGCTCCAATGATTGGCTTTTTATAAACCAGCTGCCTTGTTTCTGTCTTTTGAAGCAGTTTCAGTTTCCAAACATGATTTTAAGTAAGCCCTGATGTCAAGACTGGATCTTAGCTCTCCCACATGGCAGAGAAGTTCACCAGCTGAAGTGCACCAGCTGTCAGCACCTTGTTACCCATTTTTTATCGCAAAAAATAATCTTGGAGTACAGATGTTTCATCACATGCAATTAAATTATTTCACCTTAGTGAGTTATCCTCTTGCCAGTATGTGGTGTTGGAGTGTACCAGCTGTGAGTGAAAATTCAGTAGTTTAAATGACAGTGGAGATGAGATAGCCTTATAAATTTCACCTCACACCTAAGATAGTCAAACAAGGCAGTCCTGAAATGTCCTTGCAGTCAACTAACACAAGGTAACCTCCCAAACCATTGGAACTGGAGCAGATTTGATCACATATCTGTGGATCAGGTTTTAGTCCTACTAGAGAAAATAAAATTTTATGGAAGTTGAAAGTATTTATAAGACAGCAAATATGCTTTCACATAGTCTTACTATATAATTTTTTCTCAACTTAATTACATTTTTCTCAAAGTTTAATTCATGCAAAATGACTGGCAAATATCAGATGTAAAAACAATTAAAAGCCTTGTTTTAAAACTTTTGTACTGGATTTCTTACTCTCTAATGAAGGCATAGCCTTAGAAATAGCTTGGCCCATGTTGTGGAACTGTCAACTACAAGCACCTGGTTCAAATTTGGATTGAAAAAGAGTTAATCAGTTATTGAATAATTATTTGCAGCAGCAAATATTTTTTGTATTCATTGCTTATTGACAGAACTGCCAGGTGCTATACTGAACAATGAACAACTTACTCTCTCCAACCATCCCACCCCTAGGTACAGTCTGAACCCAAATATTGGCTCCAGATACTGTCACATTCTTTCAGAAGGGGGGAAAAATGTAATTTTGCATTGAATCGTTATTGTCAAAGCCAATGCCATGAGCAGTCCAATATTCTTGCTAAAAGAGATGTTCTAGCTCATGTCAGAGTTTCTGTGTGCTCACACATTGTGACAGACGGTGTAGGGGTTTCATTTGTGCTCGTTTGCTGTATGCACACCATGTGTTCTGGTGTGCTAAAGACATGTTGTTGAGCAAGGTAGAAGCTCACCTTATCCCATCTGCCCTGTCCTGGGTCAGGTAGAAACATATGGCAGGAGGGAGAAACATCTGCACCTTGCTGGGGACCAGCTCAGTGTTCTCAAGCAGAGAGAAGTCACAGGCTCAGCAGAGAGGGAGGTGGCAACACGCACCAGGGCTGGGTCACAGGCAGGATGCAGCCCAACAACCCTGGCTTTGGAGGTGCTTGGAAAAAATCACCCTGTGGCTCAGGTGAACACTGACATTCAACATGAATACTGACACAACTCAGGAAGGTGCTGCAAGTCTGAGGTGAAAGGATGGTCCTGAATGGTGGAGTACATCCCACAGAGAGGAGACTGGTTTTCTAACCTTATTGCTTGGCCAGAGGAGATGAAGTTTCTCTGTTTCAAGTTGATTTGAGCTGTAATGTCATCTGGGTGACTTGGTCATTATGAAAATAAAGTGTGGAGGGTCTGCCAAGGTCTGTCAGATAAGTACATAGTCTGTACTTCACATAGCCTACAGAATGTTAAAAGAATTTTTAAAAAAATAACTTTTTTCAGATAATCCTCACTGACTATAGCCTTAAGTAGGAGGGCACAGCATCAAAGAAATCTTGGAGATTAAGAGATTTGAGATTAAACTTTGTACAACTTCTTGTTGATTTTTTAAATTGCTTTCTGTTTGTTTGTTTTAACTCCATCACCTAAGTTGTAACTTTTTTTTTGTCCAGAGATTATCTCTAAATGCTCTTTAAATCTTTCCTCTGCATCTATATTCATTCCCTCATTTTATATTATAACAAAATGTGCACTAGGGTTAAAATCAGCAGCAACAGTAGCATCATCTCTTTTGAGGATAATGTCCGTAAGGTTGCCATTCCAAACTAAATTTTGAGCTTTCTCTACCATTTAAAAAAGGATCTTTGGGCATCAAATACACTCTTCTGGAACATGATCAAGAGAAAACAGTCATTGTTTTCTTTGAAAAACAGATCCAAGTTGCTTTTAAAATGCTGATTTAAAAAGGAAACATTACAGCTGCTGTGATCCATTTTTTTCCGCATCCTACCTACAATTTCCTAGCTATACTTCAAATGAAGCCTGTCTGAAAGATATGGCAAGGTAAAATGTTTGAGATCAACTAGATAACATTTAAGTGAATATTAAAGACCAAGTTAGGAATGGTTGAAAAGTACCACTTTCATAAAGGTCGTGGTTCCAGTAATGAGATTTACAAAACTGCTGAGATTAATAAAATTTGCCAGACCTCCAGCTGGACTTCGGCTTTCCAAACTACCTACAAAACACCCATACTTTATTGGAGAGCAGCACCTTGGAATAATTCCACTTGTGTCTCTGGGTAGCAGCTTAGACTTCATAAATTGCCCTTGTTTCAGCTGTTTTAGCACTGCTGCTGAAGACCTTAGTTGATCCAGAGGAGCGTGCAAATTTTCTAACCTAAGTATGTGACATAACAGCAGGTAATGGTCCCAGATATGTCCTCCTACAAGAAACTATTTCTGCAGCTCATGACCAGGACATCTGTTTAGTGGCCTTATATCTGAAAGAGTAGCAGAAGCAAAACGAGTCTGGCTCCTTAAGTACTGCAACCTACACTCAGCCTTGGCTCAGGATGCAGGGCTTCCCATCCCATCTGATGGCCACAGACTGTGGGCTCCCGTGTTGGTGCATTTCAGTGAATAATTTCTATCTTTTAGCACATAAAGAATCATAGAATCATAGGGAGGCCTGGGTTGAGAAGAGACATTTAAAGGGTTCTAGTCTAACCCCGCTGCAATGGGCAGGGGAATTTTCAACTAGACCAGGATGCTCAGAGCCCTGTCCAAACTGGCCTTGAATTTTTCCAGGGATTGGACAGCCAGCACCTCTCTGGGCAACCTGCAATATGTTGTACTCTGCAGCTGAAACTGTCAATTTACCTTATCGTGTGATAAACACTTTGTCACAGTAATTTCTTTTGATATCCATTGTGAATTAACTTTTTTCCCATGAACTATGTGATGCTCCTAAAGCCATTTTATTAGTAAAGAAGTTCTCTAGATATTTTTAATTCTTCAAATTGTTTTGTGGCATTAGTAATATGTGAAATAGTAGCCTTGTATGTCTTTTCTTCTTAATTCTGAGCACAGAGCCAAGTAATCAAAATTCCCATCAAAATATCTAGATGTAATTGCATGCATGGCTCCTTGTCCTGCTTTGATCAAATATCTGATCAGTATGCTACCATTTAAATAATTTGATATTTAAATAATTTGATACAGTTTCTAGAAGTAATTGAAATGCAAATAACTAAAAATACCCTAAACTTCAACCAAAGACAAAAATCAACATTAACTTCATTGCCTGAACCTTTTATATATCTGAATATATATTAATCACTGCATATGCTCATTGTTTTATGGAATAAATAACAATATTATTCTCACTGTCATGGTGAAAATTGTCTTTTTGAGGGGTGTTATTCAGGCACATATAAACCATACTGAATCATACATGAACTTTGGAACTTAACTGATGAATCTGAGGCTACAATACTAAAGAATATCCTCTATATTTTCATTCTGCCTTTTATGACATAGAGGGCTCCTGTAGCAATTAACATACAACATGCCTATCTTGTAATGACACAAGGCAGAAAGAAAAGGCGGTGCAGAAAGATAACACTGATTTTACTAAACAAAAAACTTTGAAGGAATTGTTTAAACAGTACTAACAGTTTTTCTTGATTTTCAAATCTAAAAAAGCAGTTGTAAATCATTGAAGGTTTTTCCTAGTAATAGTCAAGTGTATGTTAAGTCAAATCTTCATATTTTTATTCCTCAAGACAAAATCCCTCTGAAAGAAAAATAATTATTCTTATTCTGCATGATATAAGTTAATGAATGCTAGGTAAAGTAAAAAAATCAAACAATTAAATGAAAGTTCTTTTAAATAAAAATGTTCCTTTAAAATTTCCGTTTACTTAACATTTGAGCAAATTAAAATATGTGTGTGATAATGGGGTACAATGCTTTAGGAAAATATACATACACACACACAAACACATGGATAATTCATGACGTGCTCTGAATTAGAGACTACTCTTCACGAAAAATCACACAGATTTGTAATTTGTATTTCTGTGAATAATTCAGTAGCAGCCATGGAAACAGACTGAGTAGTAGGAGTTAAAGGGGAAGGCAGAGAGTGAAAAAAGAAATTATTTCACTGGGTGACCAAGTCCAGCCCCATCTTGACTGTGGGGTACTGTCATCTTCATATCTCAGCAGTGGTAAAACAGAATTGAAAAGGATTCAGAGAAAGGATACGAGAGTGACGAAGACCTGGAAAGCTGCCAAGGAATGACTGATCAATAAACCTGATTGATCACAAGGTCTCTTCAGCCATGAAAAGAGACAACAGGGGCAAGAATATGAGAAATCCTTCAAATCTCAGAAAACACAGAAAGCATAACCAGCAAACAGTTTGTTTTTCATAATATGGGAACTGAAAGCCATCAAATTAGATTATCATCTGAAAAGGTGCAAAATAGATAACAGCAAATATCAAAATTGTGGAATTTATTTCCTCAAAACAATTTGCACATCAAAAATTTATATTGCTTCAAAATGCCTGTATACTGACTCATACACAGCATAAAACTCTAAAGGGCAAGTTGGAAGTCACCTAAACCCAAATTTAGTTATTAATCATAAATTATTAATTATAGATATCCATAAATGGCTACAAGTTCATATATCTTTGGTAAAATTATCTTCTACCCTTTGCTACATATCTATTGCCGTTGATGATGGTATCAATCAGGATAGACAGCCACTCTTGTGGAAAGCATGGCTATATGGTAACAGGTCTATTTGAAACACGAATTTTGAATAAATTGGACACTTACAGATGGATTGGACAGCATTCAGAGATGTACAAAGAAAATCCATTAAAATAATTGTCTGACTGAATTATGAATTAACATTTTCAGAAATACTGACATAAATATTTGCTAGCAATGCCCACACTCTTCAACTCTATATTTTCTGAAAACTTTACATATTTTAATTCTCTTCAAATTTTAAAGTTTTTCTACTGCTCTTGCTGGAACCAGGATTTAAAATTAGCATTTTTTAAACAAATTGACTCATATTCACCTAGTTAGAAACAGCACTTTGTAACCCCTAGGTCAAACTTAAGTCGAGAACTCAAACTAGCATCTGAATATCAAGAGTTATCTGTTTAGTCTCGTCTCAAAACATCTCTCAAAGATTTTTAAGCAGTCTCGGAAATCTGGAGAGGTCCTAGCTGACTGAAAGCTGTTAAACATTGTCCCAATTTTCAAGGAGGGTAAGAAGGAGAAGACTAAAGGCCTGTCAGTCTTTAGTGCCTAGTAAAGTTATGGACAAGATGATTCTGGAAGTTATTGAAAAACACCTGAAAGACAACGCAGTCACTGGTGACAGAGAGGGATGGCTTCATGAGAGGAAAATCCTGCTTGTCAAAACTGATTTATGACAAGAAAACCCACCTAGCTGATCAAGGGAAGCCAGTTGATGCAATAAAGTAAAGTTGATGCAATAAAGTAAAGCTTTCAACTGTTTCTCACAGGATTCTTCTGGACAATATGTTCAGCATTCAGATGGATAAACACATCATGGGATGGGTGAGCAACTGGCTCACAGGTTAGGCACAAAGGGTTACAGCGAATGGGGTGACATCAGACTGGTGACCTGTCACTAGTAGGGTTGTTCCACAGGACTTCTCAGCCCTGTGCTCATCCACATCTTCATAAATGACTTGGAAGTGGGACTGGAAGGTCCTGCAGAGAGACCTCAACAAATCAGAGGGCTGGACAACCATCAACCACATAAAGTTCAAAGAAGGAAAGTGCCCTGCATGTATGGGCAGACTGGGAATGAGATGCTGGAAAGCAGTGCCATGGAAAGGGACCTGGGGGTCCTGGTTGATGGCAAGTTGGACACAAGCCATCAGTGCCCTGGAGCCAGGAGGGCCAACCCTGCCCTGGGGGCATCAGGCACAGCATCACAGCCGGGCAAGGGAGGGGATTGTCCTGCTCTGCTCTGAGCTGGGACAGCCTCACCTCCAGTGCTGGGGGCAGTTTTGGGCACCACAATGTAAGAAAGACATTAAACTATTAGAGAGTGTCCAAAGGAGGGCACAAAGATGGGGAAGGGCCTTGAGGGGAAGCCGTGTGAGGAGCAGCTGAGGGCACCTGGTCTGTTCAGCCTGGAGGAGACTGAGGGGAGACCTCACTGCAGGTACAACTTCCTCAGGAGGGGAAGAGGAGGGGCAGGCACTGATCTCTGCTCTGTGGGGACAGTGACAGGACACAAGGGAATGGGCTGAAGCTGTGTCAGGGGAGATTAAGGCTGGATATCAGGAAAAGGTTCTTCTCCCAGAGGGTGGATGGGCACTGGAACAGGCTCCCAAGGGAAGCTGTCACAGCACCAGCCTGAAAGAGTTCAGAAGCATTTGAACAAAGCTCTTGAGCATGTGGTGGTACTTTTGGGGATGGATCTGTGCAGGGCCAGGAGATGGACTGGATGATCTTTGTGGGTCCCTTCTAACTCACGATATTTTTTGATTCTGTGGTTCTGTGAAATATTTCACACAACAGTACATGATGAAGTACTCTTGTGTACTGAAATTTCAGAAGGTAGGCAGATGGATCTGTTGTTCAATCTGAATGGTATAGATTATGAGGACTCAAAAAATCCTAAATCTATACTAAAAAGCTGTAGCATTGTAGCCCAGTACATAGTGGTTGCCATTGCTTGCACCATGCCACAGAGTTTTGTAAATTTCTTAAATGACATAGGTATGTATTATTCTTATCTAATTTAATCCTCAGCTTCATAGAAACTAATTTTGAGCACATTTTTCATTATTCATTGTAAGACTATTTTTCCTATCCTGTCAAAGATGTCCCACCTTTTGAAAACAACTGATATTGCAACAAAATAACAGACCAAACTATTTTAGGTACTCATATTTTCACTCTTTAATATTTCTACTAAGTTTATAATTATCTATATTCACCCTGTCTTTACAAAGGCTTTAAAATAGGAAGTAACTTTTGGCACTTTGACAGATTTTGTGGAAGAAATCAGTGTAGTCTTGTCATCCTTTTTCAAACATATGTACATATGCTTGGTAGAATAAAAATGACCCATCTTGTATTGTTTGTTTCATTTATTTCTTGTTATTATTAAGAGAGTAAAATTTGGCAGCAGAATGAGGATCTCTTGCTTCTTTTTCCATGCTGTAATGAGAGAAATTAAACCCTGGTGAAAGGGTAAGATGTTTTAATACTTTTGAAACTAAGAACCCTGCACTCAAGCCAATATTTCCTGAGCCCAGAAGATGTATACAAGTTTGGATAATGAAACCACTACAAAATAGCTCAAAATTCATTGAATCAGTCTCAAATTCAGCCAAAACAAACTGCCTGGGTTTAATGATTTTTACCAAATAATGGTCAAAAATATTCTCGGGAGAGTCCTTCAGACAGAGAGAACAAGTGTTAGCATTAGGGTCCCATGTTAACTTAAAAAAACTTCCTATGCCATATGTCTGTGTGTGTGGAAGAAGGGGCTATAACTGAGGGAATCTCTTTGTTTTTCCACTTAAGTACAATACTTTCTCAGAATTGCAGATTTGGAGAGAAGCAATAGAACTTGGCTTGGAAATGTCACGCTTGCTTGAATTTCTCTGGAAACACTTATGCTACACTTCTGAAAGAAAACCACGTACTTGGCCTACTGATTGGCCTGGGCTAAGACTGGAAGCACCAGTGAGGTTGATTTTTGGGCTGCACAGTGGAGCCACTGCCCTCCCTTGCATTTCCTGTGATGTTCTAATAAATCAATCTCTCCCAATACAATATATCTGATGCTGCTTAGAAGCCACAGAATGATGGTATTATAGAAGGTGCTCTAGTACCCTGAATTTTTAGAAATGTTTTCACTATTTAGGACATTAAAAGGGTAAAAGAAATTGAGAGCTCTTCAGAGACATTCCCTATCTCCTGAAGAGTTATTTTGGGGAAAAAACACTGAAAACATCAGTCTCTTTCCTCCCAATTTATACTAAATATAAAATTATTTTAAAGACATACAGCAGTAATATTAATCTGTGATGTTAGAAGCTAAAAAATAACTTTATTCTTTTTGTAAATTGTGTATTAGAATTCTGAAAGTGTCCCACATGAATCTGACACTTATTTAAGGAACAATATTTTGCACTTGCTTTTTAGTCTGGCAGTTCTAAGAGGTTTTGGAGGGTGGTTGAAGATTTCCATCACAGTAGCCAGAGTATGTCTGATTCGCAAGATTAAACTGTTCATTGGTTATCTCAGAGCATTATAATGGTACTTATAAAAATGATCTCACCCAGAATGATTAGTGTGGCTGTCCATTATGCATCACTTGTTCCATAAAAGTGGCCTTAAAATGTGCTTGTTATGCTCATTTAAACAAGATTTAAAGTTTCTTAATAGGCTAATGTTGCCATTTTAGAGAAATCCTTTAGGTTGCTAAAGTTTCGGTCCTCATTAATTGTACCAATTTTAGCAGAAAAAGATTATGAGGATGTATTATAAACCTAAATTATGACTGCAATTCAAATGCCCTGAAGAAAAATGCTAATGTCACACCAGAGGAAAGTAATGTAATTGAAATATGTATCTAACTCTTAGTCCTCATTCTAGCTGGTCTTCCTTTTACATGACTCACAAATTGCAATGTGCAAAGATACTTCTCAGAAAGTAAAGTGACAAAAGAAGGGAAATAAAAGATGTATGTCATTAACGGATTATAACTGCTGGACACAGAATGCTTGTGCTTTCTGAAAGAACCAGACTTACACACTGTCTCACCTGTTACTTTTATGGAAAGATGAAACTGCCTTCCATTCCCACAAAAAAATGTCCTTGAAGCTTTGCCTATGCTTTATATTAGAGTTATGGGATGCTGTTACTGACAGTGGTATTCTCTATTCAGAATTAAGAGGACATAATATCTGCATGAGTGTGTTAAGTGTCAATAACTCTTAATGCACACCCTTTATATAGGAATTTATTTTTATTATTCTAAACCATGTCTCATTAAAATTTCTAGCTACATGAAATTTCAGCAACGAAAGCTGCACACGTCTTCTAGGCAAGAGAAAAGAGATAATTCCCTAGCATAAGATGGCATGTTAAATAAAGCTACATATGTTGCATATTTATCCCAGTACCATTAAGGGGAAAATTTTCAAAGTTTGTTACATGAGCTGTAAGAAAATAATTCTTAGGGAAAAGTGATACATACATGTACTTAGTCCAGCATATATTAAACACTGAAGTTACTTAGCTTTCCCAGGAGTAATCTGTAGGATAAATTGCTTGACTTTACTTCAGAGATTTATAGCTGTATGCAGGTGACTGACCATGCCACACAGAACAATCCAATGGAATTGTGCAAGCAGTTGGCAATATGTGTGGTATGTGTAATGGTATAAGGATTTTGTCATTAACCATTCTACGTCGTTTAGAAACCATAAAGGGATGAGAAGAAAACCCTACATTTTTGCTGTGTTGTTTTCAGTGATAAGGACAATACACTTCCCTTCTATAGAGAGATAAGCAAAGGCAGATTTTAGAAAATGAAAATAAAAATCTGTGCAACAATGGAAATAGTGTTATGCATAATCTATAAACTACTTCTTCAAAGGATAAAACCTCCAAATAAAAATTGGCCAGCTGCTTTCTTTCCACCCATGCACTGATATTCATCTGTGTACATCAGTTAGCTTTGGGATCACTTGGGATTTAAGAACAGCTCATGTGTACTGACAGTACAAGCAATGCATTTGAAGAGGCATACAAACCCCTCCAGGTTAACATCAAATGCTCTCTATGTCTCATGCCCAGAACAAATTCTTGTTTCCAAATAAACTTACTATCTCTGTTACTACCAGAAGTATGGCTAGAAATCCCATCTCCATACATTCGCAGGACATGAATTCACATATTTTTTCTGCTGCTGGAAAACACTAACATAGAAGCAAGTATAGTCAGAATAGAGGATTTTCTCTAGGTTCACTGCCAGTTTAAGTAGATTTTTATTTAAAGCTAACAAAACAATATGAAGCTTTTAAATTTAGAGCCCTCAATTCTTGCAACCCATTATTTAGCCTCCATGGCATGTCTAGTTTGATAAATGCGGACTTAACAGCTCCAGACAATGACATCAGCACTATGCCTTCCTCTGTTATTCCTGGCTGGGCTTCAGTGGCAAGAACAGTAGTAAGCTTTTATTCTATACACAACTTAGAGAAGATCACTGAAGTTTTAGGCTGTCAGGCCAAAGCAAAGACCTTTTGCTCTGGCCAGTCACACAAATTTAGTCCAGATTTAGCTACTTAGAGAACATACACAGGTATTTGAAGCACTATATCTGCATAATAATTAAAACTTTACCTTTGTGAAAATTCAGTTGCATCCTGACGTGCTACTCATTAGAGACTCTACATTGATGTCTCGGCACCAAAATGTTTTTCTCATCACGCAACCACTGGATTTACACTTACTTTATTTATAAGCGTTTGAAAACAATTGTCAACAGCTTCAGAAGTCCCTTCATGATTCTAATGGAATTAACTTGTTTTATTTTCTTCAGGCCAAATGCATGCTGGCTGAACACACTCTCATATAATCTTTCAGTATTATTCTGAACTGCAAGCTGCCTTCTTTTGCCTCCTGTAAGCAATTCACCCAGACTAAGGAATAGGGATTTTTGTTCTGGATACTGGATTTGATCATTCTGATGCCATCACAGTGAGACTGAAAAAACTTCCACAGCTTTCAACACCCAAGTTAGAGTCAATAAATGCTTCAAAGAGCATTTTAACAGTAATTGAGTGTGAATTTATATTCTACAATGGGATCCTCTGGAAAGGCCCCGCTTCTCTCTAGCTTAGTCTACCCTAATGACATTCCCTCCTATCATCTCCCCTTGGTCACTCTCAGGAAGGAAGAGTCTTTTCAATGTAATTTTACCAGGAAACCTATCATCCTACACAGCAGCTCCAGAAACTGCACAACTCAAGCTCTGATGCTACTGAGGGATGGTGAAAATATCTAATATGCACTGACCCCCCACAAACCTATCCATGAATCAGAATTAAAACCTGCCTGCCTCCTGACCCCAGTTATCTTACCTTTCCAGCTGCTTTCAGAGATATTGTGGCTGCCTACCCCCTAGTACTTTTAACACCCTGGAAAAACAACTAGACTAAGGCTGTGGGAGCCCCTTGAAGGTTGAAAGTACCATCTTACAAAACAGTTATGTAGGAGCAAGAACATGGATGAGGAAGTTAAGACCACAGCCTGGCTTGCACATCCATGTTACAAAATATGAGCATTAGTAGAAAGGGATGAATTAATCAAAGTTGCTGCATCATCTTTGCAAGATTGCAGATCAAACCCACTTAGACTTGTGAAGTTTGGTGTTCATAGCAGGCCCTCTGTGTTGTGTGAATAACATGAGACTTCAGAGGTAACACAGGTTCTCACACTGAGATACAATGCAAAGCCCACAGCTCATGCTCATATGACTCAAATACTGCTGTTGTAGTTATTTTCAAACTCAAAAAGGCAAATCTTCTGCCAGAAGTGATGGCAAGAACAAAAAGTACTGTTACTATAAGCACTCATGAAAGGGCACAGCATGCTCTTGCCCACAACATCCCTTGCAGACCACTGTTTGGACCAGTGCTTTGAAAAGTATCATTTTTCCATAGTCTAAGTAAAACTGTTCACTTCGGCTCATGGAATAGTAGGGGAGGGTTGACTTTTGCAGTCAGCATTGTAAATAGGCCATAACTAACATTAGTTAAACTCTGCCTTCAGTTCCTGTGGCATATTATTTTATTCTCCACCAATTCTTGTAGACTAAATCAGGGGTATGAAATTGAAAAGGGAGACGGTATGGGAAATGCTCTTTTAATCCTTAAAAAAAAAAAAATGCCATAGATGAGCTAGTATTTCAGCATACTGTTTATCCTCTGCAATATATGTCTAGATTAATTTTAGAAGTCATCAGGGCAATTTAAGTGTACAGGCCAAATCCTGATCTCAGCTGCATGAAAAAAATAACTATAGAAGCATCTGCCCATATTGTAGGCCTGATGTTTTACTACCAAATAGCCAGTTGCTGAAAATATTATAGATTGCTGATTTACTGTTAGATGAACAAAATTCACATTCACAGGATATTTCTTCATGGTAATGATATTTGCACTGCGTGTTTCCTTACTGTGATTCATCTCCATAATATCTGTATGTAGTAACAACAGAGAACTGGGGTTTGCAGCATCTTGATAATATTGTCCTTTGTTTGGGGAACAAGGAGGGAAAAAACCTGAATAACATACAATTTGTATCATAAGGTGCCTGTGGCAGAATTGGGAAATGTGTTTACTGTGTACCAATACACTGCATTAATGAAAAAACTACCCCTTTTACTCAAAATGTAGCCCAGTGCACAGGCCACTTAATGATACACAGAAGCTAAGGGAGCTTGTTAGCAAATCAGCTTCATGGCTCAGCAAGTCAGAGTGCTTTGTTAGGGACTAAGCTTTAATATCTCTCTCCTTTACAATTTAGAGATGTCTGTTTACCCTTGTTTTTTCAATTCAATTTTTCCCTTTAAGTTCAGTTTCTTTACAGGGCCTGAGCCAATCCCTGCCTAAAATCTCGTTGGTTTTGCTGACCACCACTTTCTGCAGGCTGCAGGGAGCAGCCAGTGAGAGCCAGGCACTAAAGGTGTATACCGAATCCTAGGATTTGGAGAAAGCCCAGTCAGACTCATGATGAATGAGAACTGAACTTCTCCTGCAGTGTCCAGGATTCAGAAAACCATTACATTACCTCAGGGCTGAAGGATAATAGGCAGGAACATTTCATGTTGAATTTTCTGGTTTATATTATTTAGGCATGGAGTCTAAATAATACACACAGTCCACATAGTCTTCTGGATCCACGCATTCCTAAATAATTCACACTTCTGAATGTACACTATCAGAAGAATGCAGAGATGTTTGCCGCTTCAGAACTGATTAGGAAATCCTATAGAAAAGAACATTTAGTTAAACATAAATCAAATATCAGGCTGGCTAAGAAGAAAAGTGTCCTAAAATGTACTAGTATGTGTTTTGATTAGGAATGAAGGAACATTCTATTACTATGCATATACAGACAATTGAAAACATATGCTCTGTACACAGTGTTTTGGAGCAAAGTTTCATCAGTAAAGCAAGCTTATTCAATGCTTAGTGACTTACTAAGGTGACTGACCAAAGGAAACCCATATGGTTTTCATGTAGTGTATAAGAAATAAGTGAATATGGAAACCTCTTTTGCTGGTAAATAAGAATCATTGGTTGGTCAAGTCACAGGATTAAGTTTCTTATATAAAAATTTTCACTCATGGGTAAAAAAAGATTTAGAAGTATTCAGGTATCTTCTGAGCATCCATGGATCCACTGAGAAATGTAGGATGGAAGGGACCATGCTTCATAATACAATTGCTCATTCATATGATATAAACCCAAAATATTTCTATCCGTAGAAATCAACCTAAAATATCAGACCAACTGGTTTTAAATGAGGATATACCTGAATAGGCCACTTGAGAAATACACATTTTGAGAACTCTGCCTGGAAACTGAGACCAATTTTTAAGCTATCAGTCTGGTTCATTTACTTGCAACACAGAAGAAAGAAAAGAAAAATGCTCTTTCTACATAAGTGGGGATTGGTAAAAAGTCCTTAAAAGTAGTTTTAAATATTTTTAAATGCTTAAAGCCAGTTTTATAGAATCATTCTTACAGCTCAAACTGGCTTGTATTTGTGACGACTTGGCAAAGCAGAGAAGTCCAAAGGTCTATTAGCCTCAGTTAAATGTTTAATAACTGGGCATAGCATACAACTGAGTGATATCCTGGACACACAGCTTAATAATTCACTTCTTTAGCTTCAGTGGAGGCTGTATTAGTCTAAACTGCTTGAGTTAGAGAAATCAGAGATTTTTATGGCATTAATATTGTAACCATTTCCACTGAAATCATGGGGCGAGAAGTCTGGGTGAAGACTGATGACTAGCTCTGTCTGTCTGAAAGTTTCATTTAGCAAGCTGGGTTTGCTTCTTTACTCTGTTGCTATTTGTTTTAGTCCAGGAGGGATGTTAAGGTGAAAAGGCCAAGATATGTGTCTGACCCCATTTCAGACACCAACAGTATAAACCAAAATGATGCTACTTTTCACCTAGCTACCAGTGATGAACAGCTCTGTTAGAAATCACTAACATGACTCAATTATCACATTCACCTTCACAGTAAATAAAGACCTTGAGTAAAACCCTTCCCTTTCCACTACCTTTAGTTCAGCAATGTTTCAAGCCATTTTCTCATCTTCTGAAGCAAATAAGAGGTGTGGTCCTGGCGTCAATCTCACATAAGGGTCAAATCACACTTGAATGTTTTACAGTAAAAGGTTTTACAGTAAATATTGATAAGCCTGAAGCAGCAGCAACACCTGAATTTGTCAAATTGGAAACAATAGCAGAGAACTGATATGTGTGATAAGAATCTTTGATATGTTAAGATACTTCCTGCAAGGGAGAATCTCTTAGAAGATATTGTCCCTGATGCTTAATTACATTACCATATTGTTCTAGTGTAGCTTTATTTGTGTGCCTGTTTTTGCTGAGCTTTTCACTGGTAAGGTCTGCCTTCAGACATTACAAGTTCCTGAGCCTAACAGCAGAGCCTGTGGGAGTAAAGCATTACTCATAGCAGAGAAAATCAATCCTTAGAATGGTAAGCTTACTGTAAAAACACAAGACATGCAGCAAGGTGCATCCAGTGGTGCTAAGGAAGCAGGACCAGGAAATAGACTGGATTCTGTGGTGATACTGGATTGTAGTGTAAGATGAATGTGAAGTGAAACAGGATATTGTAAGAATGTAAAATTTATTAGGCTTAGATGGAAAGTTGATGGGAGGTTGTTTAACATATTTGCGTGTTAAGGACCGGGGAACATCCAAGCTGTTTGTGTTTCTCTACAGTGAAAAGGAACTCAGATTCCCTGGTTGGTGCCTTGACTCACAGGTCAAGAAAGCTATGAATTACTTGGGCCGTGTTTTTCAAGAAAGACTTTCTTTGATTTAGATACTTTACATCAGGAGAGAACCCTGATCTCTGTCTCAGGGGAATAACATGAGATCATGAGTAATCTAGTAAGATGCAAAGGAGGAGAAGCTTCAAATATAAAAGTGTAATTTACTTTGCCCAACATCTGACTCTGGATGTCTCCTCCATGAACATATGAGAAACCAGAATTGTTCAGTGGCATTTTCTAATCCAACCTTCGGTTTTAGAGTTTAAATTCTTCTCCACAGGCTGTTGCAATAAGATGCTGATGACTGTGCTTTGCAGGTGGTCAGCGCAGAAGATCTGGCAGTCCTTCAGCAATTCATAGTATATGATCTATGTTTTATATCCCATTACAAGCTTTTTCTCTCTGCAAGATATCCATAAATCAATCAAGATGCTTATTAACTTTCTTGCTATGCGTGATTGCTCAAGAGGTTGTATTTATAACTATTCTTTGGACTTCAGGGATTTGGCAGCTACTACTTTAGGAACTCATTTGATTATCAGCTTTAAGGATTTGATTGGTAGAACAATTTCCTAAATCCCACAGAGAAGCTTTTATTGCAACTGAATGAGAGAAATGGTTTAGTGTTTATGTTGAATGAATGATTGATAGGTATTCCTCTCTTGGAGAGAGGGGTGGGCCTGGAATATGCAGGCCAAGGATTCTGAGGATCAATCACATGAAATTATCCCAAATAGTTGACTACATTTACAAATGTTCTTAATCAAAAAAACAGAAAAAAAGCTAAGTGCATCACTCCAATATCAGTGTTGTTGCCAGCATATCTGTTTATGTAGAGGTTGGTATATATACAAGTTTGAGCAGATGGATGTAATTCCTTTTGAAATGTATATGCTGACGGTGGAGTCATCTGTCTTAGCTTAGACATATGAATTTCCCTTTATGGACAGTGGAGAAAAATAGGCAGCTCAGTAATGTGACACTAAGAGACACTTCCTCCTAAGAGATACTTCTTAATACAGGCCATCTAAATATGTTTTTGTATTTTCATTTTATCTCATGATGTCTTAAAAGGTTAGATGGTGCTAATGCTTCCTCACACAAGCACACAATGGCAGATCAAACAAATGAACACATTAAGTGACCAGCTTTCTAACACACTACCAATTCAAGCTTCTCCATTCAAGCTGAACATTACAATCTGTCTCTTGGCAACAAAATAGAACCTGAAAGCAATGCTAACAATTTAATTTGCCGTTTATCAGGTCATGTCTGTAAGAAAATCTGCTAAAATCTTTCAAGTAAAAGAGATGTAAATGAAGGGGTGGAGAAGAGAGAATTGTTATTTTCTGGGGAGAAGAGAGATTCATCTTGTTTGCAACTTACAGAACACAGCAGTGGATGGATCAAAATTTATGCGTTTCACAATGCAGTAGCTTTGAGGATTTTCCCCCCCCCCCACATTTTATCTGCTCCACATTTTATACCCACAGATTTGTGTGCTCAGAACCCAAACTGATCACCATATCCTGGGATACATAAAATGCGATGTGGCCAGCAGGTCAAGGGAGGTATTCTGCCCCTCTTTCTCTGATCTAGTAAGATATCATCTGGGAGGCTGCACCCAGCTCTGATACCTCCAACACCAGAAGGACATGAATCTGCTGGAGCAGGTCCACAGGAGAGTCACAAAGATGACCTGAGGGGTGGAGCACCTTTCCCTGAAGACTAGGGGGAGAATTGTGACTGTTCAGCCTGTAGAAGAGAAGGCTCTGGGCATGTTTTGCTGTGGCCTTTCATTAGTTTGAGGGGACTTAAAAGAAAGATGGAGACTGGCATTTTAATAGGACCTATAGCAACAGGACAAGGGGCAGTGTTTTTAAACTAAAAGAGGGCAAATTTAGACTAGACAGAAGGAGGAAATTTTTTATTATTAGGATATTGAAACACTGGAACAGTTTGCCTAGAGAGCTGGTAGGTTCCTCATCCCTAGAAACGTTCAAGGTAAGGTTGGACATGAATTAGGGCAACCTGGTGTAGTTGATATTGGCCCTGCTTATTGGAGGAAGGTTGGTCTAAATGGTCTTTTAAGGTCCCTTCCAACACAGTCTATTCTGATTCTATGATTTTTTTTATAAGGCGTTTTCTACTCTCCTTTAAGGGCCAAATGTGAGATATCTATGATGGAGTAGTGGAAATAATTCCCTTGCTGATAGCTGAGTTGCTTTTTATTTTGGCAGTTCTTGCTTAATCATTCTACTGTATTGTGGTTATTTGCTTTCACTTTCATCAATACTATGAGGGGGTTTAGTGCATAATAAGACAGTGCAATTGTAAGATCCAGAGATAGTTTTGTTGGATTTTTTAAGTGCTTAAGCACAAGCTGAACTGTATGTTTTAGCTATCCACCATTTCCACTACATTATTTTGAGTTTTGTAATCAGCTCAGCATATCAATAGGTCAAAAGAATCAGAATGTCAGATTCGGCAGGAGATCTAAAACAAAAATGGCAACAACTGAAAGGCTGCAATGGAAATCTTTCTGGGCTATTATTTTAATATCTTGTTAATGTGGAGCACCTTGCTGTAAAAAAATAAATCAATAGTACTTTGTTATGCTAGATTAAAATATGTATTTCAAAACATTTTCTTAAGGCCCTACATAGATAGTCTGTCTTGACATTTAAAGTGTGTAATCTTTTCATATTTTGTGTATTTCAAGATATCGTTACTTTTTAAATTATTCATACCACTAACATCCAAAGAACAGTGTTTTCAATGGCTTTTCTGAATTGCAGTATTGGATGTACAATCAGAGAAGGATTTGAGGTAAAACTGATCAATTTCATACTTTTAACTTAATAGCAAATCTGTTACTAAAACATCTCCATGTGTAATGTAAACCCATCTGCATGCCTTTTTCACACAGACAATAGTGCAAACATATCCAGATTACGAAGGATTAATGCCAAGGACTGACAAAAATTTCAAAAAATTATAAACTAGGCAATTCTCAAGACAGTGCATAATTTTAACTTAAATCAGAACTGATGCAGGTCACTATACTGCTTACACATTCTAAATGGAAAACACAAATCAGATGGAAAATATTTTTTCTTAAGGAGGGTTCATTCCAATTTTAAGAAAGACTTGAATGATCTGAAATTTCCAGTGGATGAGTTGCTGACATTGATAGAACAGATGATGCAAATGTTAATTTTATGCCAGAGTTCTGAGAACATTTGAGACCTATTATTTTGGAGACTTTTATACATTTATGATGACATCAGATGGCACTCAGAACATAGGCCTGCTCTTTTCCTGGCTATTTTTAAAAAAGCATATATTTAAATTAGATTTAGAATTTCCACTAATTTCAGTAGTACAGGATGAGGCAGCTAGGCTGAAAAAAATCAGTTGCAACTAAAATAAAGTCAGTAAAGCAAGAAAAGGATCATAGGCAAATGATCTATCATAACAAGATTCCTTTACAGAAATCTGCCTAAAATAGTACAGTGCATACATATGAAAAATAACTAAGAGATAATCTACTTGTAAATAACAAGGACGGACCTAGAAGACTGGCAGAGTCCAGAACTGAGTGATGTATAAATATCCTACCCCTTCTTTAGTACTGAGAAATGCTACAGCACAGGGATGGGAAGATCAATAAAATGACCATCCAATCTATGTTTTCCCAATTATTAGATGCTTGATCCCCACAAACAGACTGATGTGGACAAGAAAGGTAAGGTAAATCTTTCACTTCTCAGTGTCCAGAAGCCTCGGGCATTGGCAGTGCAGAACTGTCTGAAGGTAACTCCTTCCCACTGCCTCTGCCTGCCAGCTGTTTGCTATCCTTGCTGGAAGCTATCATTCCTGCAGCAGGGTCAGTGGAAGGAATTGCCTCATTTGCTTCAGCCAGATACAGAGTCAACTACTTTATTTTATAGGGCCTTCAGAAGCAAATTCAAGTTAGGAAATTAGTTTTTCACTGACGTGGATGGGAATTGCTAAAAATGTCATCACCAGGTTCATCTGTGAAGGGGCTTCTTTCCAGCAGAAATGTGATTTTTAAAAACTGCTTAAGGTTCAGAGCATGGGCATAACATAATGTGGTTTTTTCTGCAGTGACATTTGAGACTGATCTTACTGGCAGCATCAGTCTTAGCAGGCATGCGCTGTGAAAACCCGTGTAAAATGGCAATAAAAAATTCCTAAAAATAAGAGCCTTTTCTTTGTGGCTTTTCCAAATCTTTTCAAATCTTATTTCTTTTGGCTTTTTCCCCATTAGGAAAGGACAAATAATCTTTCAGAATATGTGAACCAAAAAGGCACATAATGTGATAAAACCACTTCTTCAATGAATAATATACAAACAGGCATCAAATAGTGCAGTGCTTGCACTAAGTTTATTACTTCCATGATTAATTGTTGCTAAGAACATACTAGCACAATTATAAATTGTAACCTGTTATTTAGATTTATTAATCATTGCAATTTTCACGTTATTGTGCTACCAATATTCCTGATAATAAATATATATAGCATAATAAATTCCTGATCTTTAAAATGATAATTCAAGAGAAGACTCATGTGTAAAGCATTAATATTTGCATAAGGAGTAATACAATTTTATGCCTACAAAGACTAGACAGGAGAAAAAAAAGGCAAATGAACTGCTAGCAAAAACCCATTGAGTGTTGAACCATGAACCACAGAAGTGATGGGGCTCACAGCCCCTTGCTCCAATATTTCCATGTTTTGACAGGCCATCTCTTTATACCTTTTGAGTAGGTTTGGCCAATATTGTTGCAAATGTTTGGCAGTAAAAACATTCACAGTCTTGGGGGATTTTAAATTTTGTTTTTCATTTCTATTTTTAGAAGTCAAATAGTTTTTCCTTTTGCTGATCTGCAAAATAAGCATTATAATTTATAAATTCCAGACGCTTTTTAACATTATTTAAAGTGTATGGCATGTTGAAAACATGAACATTTTCTAGGCTGTGTTCACTTTATTTCCAGAAAATCCCAGAATCCAAGCCCCTCAATAATCAGGATCCTGCTGCTAAAAAGAGGGTACTTGAAACATGACATATATAGAAGGGTAGGAGAGGAGTCCTGGTGTGCAGAGATTTCTGTTTTTCCAGGTGTTTCTTAAGGACTGATGCAAAACAATGGTCTTAATCCATGCAGTAATCTGCATGGGATCTAGATATCTGCACTAAAAAGTGCTGTTATTGTATTTGCAAAGTTAATGATAACTTCTTTATAAAACAGGAAGATTTTCTCCTGACGTGGAAAACTGGAAGCTTGTAAACTACTGAATTTGCCATGTAATGAAATAATTTCTCCAAACCCTATAAATGTAGCAACAAAACTATACCATGTAATAGGAAGCACCAAACTGTAATTTTCAGTGCCCTCTTAAGTTTCGCTGTCTTTAAAAGTTCACATCCATGGAAAATGTGAGTGACTAAGTGGAATTAGCATCAGAGTATGCCTAATTCATAATTACGTACTTTGTGCACAGCAACAATTTACAAGCCCTCTATTCACTGGTGGTTTGAAAAGAACTTTCAGATGGGATATTTGGTAAATTTCAATTATACTAGAAATGCCTTGGAGGGCCAGTTGCATATTGTGGCATTTACACAGACATCAAAGATTTAGTTGTTTAGACAAGGAAAACCAAGGCCATCTGACTATTCAGAGTATTTAGGAAGAGTTCTGTTTATTTCAACCTAGAATTTTGGCAACAATAGATGTCCCAGTTACAAAAAATGTTACCCCTTCTGACAATCCAAACTTTTGCATTCATTGTGTCCAAAAATTGAAGTCTTATTTTAAAATCTTTTTTCTTTCTTTTTTTTTTTTTTGAATGCACACTACATTATAGATAGAACAATATTGAAGAAAATCCTGCACTGTCATTTTTGCTGTAGCATACATGAACAGAAATTCATATGTATCAATGGAGTTCAGAATGAGTTCAGGTAGTGTAAACCTTGAAAAATAAATAGGCTTTGATTTTTTTCTGGACTGTTTTCATAATGATCTGAGTAATCCATTTTCTAAACTATGTGGATGAGTTGCATTTGAGTTTCAGAATACTCAGCAGACTTGCTTGGGTTTGCCAGTAAATAAACTGCTAAGTTAATAAGCTGTTAAATCAATGAATTTTTGCCAAGAAAAAAAAAAAGGAAAAAAAAGAAGAGCAACCTAAGTAAAAAGTTAGTCAGACAGGTGTTAATTATTAATACACAAATATTGCATTTAAAATAGAGCATTTCCCCTGCAAAGCTTTTGGGCAGAAAACCATGTCTTGCTTTTATTAGAGGTCACATGCTTTCATCATCAGTGTAGCTCAGTAAAGTGAAAGATGGGTCATTACTACTTTTATAGTGGCAGTCTGACCCTAAATACTTAACAATTGAGGGAAATATAATCTAAACAGTTAAATAATCAACTATTAGTCTTTCACAGCCTGTTTTGTCCTTGTGATGCATGCTAGGTACCTCTGTGAGCCTGCTTTTCTAAGGAAAGTCTCCTTTCATTACTAATATGAACATGTGTGACTTCAGTTGCATTGTTATAAAAATAATAAAAATAAATAAATAGGCCGTATTCCACTGCAGGTTAAGGGAAGGGTGCTATGAATCATAGAGTCTGTGACATCCAGGCATTTTGGACTGTATAAATCTGAGTGAATACATTTCTTGATTCTTGGTAACCCATATATTTACGTGTTCTTTTCTGGGTAATGAAGTAGACAAGAACCACAATTATCCACGTGTCATGCAGTAGAGATTTTCTTCTTCAGCTGGAGGAATGTCACTTAAGTTGATAAGTACATTTATATTCTCAAAAGTAACATCAAGAAAATACTTAATTTCAAATGTGCTGTTTCCATTAATATTGCTTTCAGAATAAATGTTTGCTAATATCAGGGACTAAACTAAATTGAAAGGAATATAGAAGAATTAATTCCCTGAGTTCCAGCAGCCGGTACTCCTCCATGAAGTTTTCTTATCTTTGGCCGGTACAGTGGGAGCTCCCTCTTCATAAATATAAAATTTCTCAGAAAAGGAGTGAGAAAGGGAGAAATACAGCCAAAATGCACTACTTTTATTTTTGCTAAGTATATTCGGAAAATATTTTGTGGTATTTTCTTGGCCCTATTAAATAATCCAATACATTTTATTGACACTGAACATTATCCATAAGATCAGTATAGCTGCACTTTCAACAGAAATACTCTCAATTATTGCAGCTGAGGAGCAATGGTCAAGATCAATTAGCAGGGGATTAGCACACTAATTAGTATGTTAACAGATGCTCTCAGTAGTACTGAACTAGGGGTTCACAACAAAATAAAAGGATATGTAGAAGGGTAGATGTTCTAAATTGTCCCTTTGTTTCTTTCACTCCCACTGGAGTTTGCCCACAGCCATGATGCTGCCTGTGGGATCTGCTGCCTTTGGTATTTATCCACGTTACTGCCATGTCCTCATTTACCTAGTGTGACTATTCTGTTGTTTTGCTCTTCCCTTTTAAATTCACTATATCTTCATGCACTTTCCTCTGAACTGTTTTCTTGTATATTCTTCTTGATCAGCAATGAAAGCATCATACATGAAAACACAAGGACAATCATATCATGCTTTTGATATGCACTCCACTTAGGAGCTCGTAACACTCCACCCCTAAGGTTTGCAACACTGGCAAAGATTTGGTTTTTTTGCTGGCCAATGAACAGAGAAAGGTGTCACTGGGAACTGCATAGCACCAACCAGATTCTTGGATGGATGAAGACCATGCAAATCCACCAGAAATAAGTAGGTTGTAGTTCCCTCTCCCATCAGGGGTATTTCTGGCAAGTCATTTCACTGTTCTGCACTGCATTGTGGTTTCTTCATAAATTCAGTGAAATAAAGACTTAGTCTTTGAAGAACTCTGTGGTCAACGCAGTTGGCAAATTAAATCTTCAGAAAGATTTAGCATCAGTTTAATAAAAAAAAAAAGTGAGATAACATTAGCACTATCTTTTCATGTTAATATTCAGAAATGTTGGTATTTGAAATCACAAGGCAAATTCTATAGCACTAACTCCAAATGAGGAAACAGCTAGTCATAAGGAATTCCAGACTGCGTCAGTACTCTTTCTGTTCATCAATTTCCCATCTATCCTATAGAGGAATGAAGAAAACAGATTTCAGAATCATAGAATAATTAAGGTTAGAAAAGACCTCCAAAATCATGGAGACCAAAAACTACAATGTCAACTAAACTATAGCACTAAGTGCTACATCCAGTTGTTTCTTGAATATGTCTGGGCAAGGTGACTCTGCCACTTCCATGGTCAGTTCATTCCAATGCTTGAACACTCAGTGAAGAAATTCCTCCTGATGTCCAACCTAAACCTCCCCCTGTGCAGCTGAAGGTCATTTCGTCTCATTCTGTTCCTTCTTGCCTGGGAGGAGAGGCCAACCCCTACCTGGCTACAGCCTCCTTTCAGGGAGTTGTAGAGCATAATAATGTGTCCCTGAGCCTCGTTTTCTCTGGCACAAACACTCCCAGCTCCCTCAGATGTTCCCCATAAGACTTGTGCTCCAGACCCTTCACCAGCTCTGCTGCCCTTCCCTGGACTCGCTCCAGCCCCTCAATGTCCTTCTTGTAGTGGGGGACCCAGAACTGGACACAGCACTCAAGGTGCAGCCCCACCAGTGCTGAGCACAGAGGGACAATCACTGCCCTGCTCCTGCTGGCCACACTACTGCTGATACAGGCCAGGATGCCATTGGTCTTCTCAGCCACTTAGGCACACACTCTGGCTCATGTTCAACCATCTGCCAAACAGTGCCCCCAGCTCCCTTTCTGCCTGGCCACTGTCCAGTCACTCTGTCCCCAGCCAGCAGCACTCCATGGGGCTGTTGTGACCAAAGTACAGGACCTGGAATCTGGCCTTGCTGAACCTCGTACAAATGGCCTTGGCCCATGGATCCAGCCTGTCCAGACCCCTCTGCAGAGCCCTCCTTCCCTCCAGCAGATCAACACTCCCTCCTAACACAGTGTTGTCTGTGAACTTGGTGCAACTCAGTGCACTTGGTCCCCTCACCCAGATCATCAATAAAGAAATTAAATAGGATTGATCCCAGTGCTGAGCCCTGGAAAATCCCACTAGTGACCAGCTGCCAGCTGGATGCAGCAGCATTCACCACCATGAATTTTGTACCCATCTGTTCCTAAAATAATCCTAGGAGCTGTAGATTTAAACCCTAAAATAAGGAAAGATGGCCTCTTCTGGATTCATAGATTTTCAAGGCAATAAAACAGATGAAAGAATTCTTCCTAGTGTTTTTTGTATTAAGACCATAAATTCTTCTTGAACTAAAAGTGCAGCTTGCAGTTACTCTTCTAACTCTGTCCATATTTAAACAGCTTATATAATAAAGAAATCCCCATATCCTGAAATAAATCTCACAAGTCAGAGTCCCAGAGTGGCAAGGTCTCAATAAGGAGTAAGAAAGCTAAGCAACTTAAGAAACAAATATATGGGTAAGATCTAATTGCAAAAGTATTACAGTAATGAAGCTAACAAATTCTTTCTTCTCAGATAGGAGCAGAATTGAATTCATCTGTTAACTGACCTAAAAAAACAGTAAAATTCTTCATGTCATAAATTTTTAAGGGTCTACACAATTTCATTAGCTCATCCACTTCTGGTCAATCTACGTGCAGTTTTTCTGATTTTCCTATTACACATCTTGGAAACTTTTTAGAACTTAAGATAAACAGTTAAGAATCTTGAGGAATTAATATAGGGTCACTGATAAAAAAATAGTATTAAATTCCAGCTTTCAACATAATTGAATTCCACTGAAACTACTCTGAGATTTTAAAGCATCCCATTATTCTGCTGTGTCATTTTTGTTTGTTTTTCCTCTTCTGAGCTTTGGCCAGGTCCTGAAACAGAACAAGCTTTTGTAGAACACAGCTTATGTTTATGACATATTTTATAAGGTGTAGTGAAGTACATTATAATTATATGATTTGTCGAGTGAAAACTTTCGGAGCGTGTTATTCTTGCTTGTTATTTCAAGTTCTTCAATTTAGACCATATGTGACCTAATAGCAGGGATTTGAGCATAAATATCCAGTTACTGTAGCCTATTTCTAATTAGTTTTGAGATGTGTTGAAATGTTAAAGAACATCACAATGCCCTTCAGAGATATTCATAAAAGAGGAAGTATTGTTTGAAAAGGAAAAAACATCTAGCTTGCCAAAGAAAAGGACATTCCACCTCTACCAACAACAGCTCTCCTTCCAATATATAGATATGGTGAAGAATTTTCCAAAAAATTTGTCTTCCATGTCGATAGGAATGACATTTAAAAGCTTGAGGAAAAAACACACTAAAAAAAAATTGATCGACAGCACACAAAGAGTGCCAGAAAATTATTTTTGGGCCCATGGGTTTGCATAGCTAGAGACATACTAAAGATACCAATACCCTGACCACAGATGAATACATGCTCTCAAAGAGAAACCTTGCTCTCCAGTAAGACTTCAGGATAGCAATGTCCTGTATTAAGCATATCTCTAGGGCATATATAAAGTGTTTGGGTTTTTTTTTTTTAGCTGAATTTGGGATAGAAAACTAATTCTTACGTTGGCTTGAGCATCTTAGGCTGTAGCAATATCATGTTCCCTGACAACCTTCTTGGATGATTCTGCACATCTATGAACATTTCAATCTTTAATTTGTTTCTTTTCATCCTTTGGAATGAATATGCTTCCTATTGAAAACCTGAAGAATTAAAGATAAAGCAAAATGGAAATGCCACAGCTTTACAATAAACTGTTGTTGGGTTTTGGTGTTGGAGGGAGATGGCAATTAGATATGAGAAGTTGTGGATCTCAGAGATCTCTCCTGGCCTAATTCTATAGTAGCGCACTAGTTTGTCTGGAATTTGATTTTCTCAGAGATCCTGAAATCTTGAGGGTTTCCCAAGATTTGGCAAGCCAAATTTTCTGTAATATTCCCCTCCCAAACTCAAGATTACAAATGGCTTCTTCAAGACTGCCACAAGGCTTGAAGAAAAACCAAACAATAAGTATCATATTCATGGATATGCAGCCTAATTCCTAGGATATTATGGAAGACAGATAATCTGACAGACAACATGACAATATTAATTATAAAAATGAGAGTCACAAATAAGGTAAAATCACAGATAATAATTAGGGGCTCTGACTACAGGCAAGTTCAGTGTAACACTGAATCAGATGGATAGGCTGTGTCAGTGAGCGGAATTCCAGAGGTTCCTCTGTGCTCAGTATTTTTTATCAGGCAGCTCTAGGCACCTTGCAGTTCTCGGTGAATTTATATTTTTGAGGCAGGTTTGTGGGATGGAGATGTCCCGTTTTAGAACATTCCTAGTGCTCTTTGGTCTGAGTTTCTGACATGGACTTGTGAAGAAAGTTTTGAAGTGATCACAAGTATTAGTGAAAATGATTATGCTATTAGTGTTGCTTCTTCTCTCTTCAGATGCTACTGAGAATTTTTAAAACTAATATGTAGCATAAGTAGGTCAAAAGATGGCAAGAATATTTCCATTAAGTTTTTTAACAATGGATTCAAGCAGGTTTACTCTGTAGGAGAAATTTGTATTTCTTTTCTTAACACTATATCTTACAAATATTTTATAAAGTACAGGTTCTATAAATGCAGTAGGAACTGGAAAACAAGAAGCAGCATCTTTTCTCACAATTCCAAGCCTTTTTTAATACACTACAGAAATCATAATGGATTTATTCTGTTACTGTTATTCAAATAAATTTTAAGTCGTTAACCCAACAATCAAAGCCAGTTTTGTGTCTTAAGGTTAAGAATGACCATGCAAGAATGCAGCTCACAGGAGTCTGTGTAATGTCTTATGATGGTATGTACTTTTTCTTGATTTATCTCTTGGTTTCCTGTCATTTGCCTTTGCAAGGCTGGCAGCAAATGTGTTGGAATTACAGTGCAACACAAAACTAGTGGTGAAGTGTGAAGCAACAGTTTTTCAGATTAAAAAAATCTAGTTAAATTGGTAGAATTCTCACTGAAAAATTTACATTTTTTATCCTGACTTTTCAGTCAACTTTTTTTGAGGTAAAAGTAATTACATTGCATGACCTGATATAAAGAAGAGTTAATGCAGTAAACAACACAGCAAAACAAGCCTTTCCAAAAACTCTCAACAAGGTCTTTTATTGGGCTATGGATAGTAATAACTTTACTGTGGAAACAGCTGACTTAGCAGTTGCAAAATACATCACACGTTCTTTTGCTTGAAATGAGCTAGGTGGCCAGAATGCTTTTTGTATGCTCCTCTTAAGCTTGCCCAAAGTCTGGCCTCAGGCTCATAAAATAGGCAAAAACAATAGTGAAAACAGGAATGAAACACGGAGTGATGGAATTAACAGATGGAGAGTGTCAGAACTTCCTCTATGTAGCATGAAGTAGGGAAATAAAAAGTTAACTGCAAAATGGAAACAAAAGAGGACTGGAAAAAATTCTGCCCATTTAATGAAGGAATGAGGACTTTCCTTAAAAATATTGCACAAGACTTTTGAGCAGATGACTTTTGCTCCCTGGAGACTATTCTGAAATGGAATCTCATGAAATTTTATTTGGATGCATAATTTTCTCAAAATGCAAAGGCTTTTTTGTTTTCAATTTCTAAACATGAAACAAAACTATCACAGCTCATAAGGCAATGGTCCTGTACTTTAAAAATGTTGTGTTAAAATATTGAAGTGGCCATTATTTAATTATGTGGGCCACTGAAATATTTTGTAATAAAATTATGCTGGTTATATCTGTTCAGTTGAATAAACAGTGCCAGGAAACACTCAGTTCCTGATTTTTGTCTATATAACTAAATTATGAGAAAGGTTCATGGTGCATTTTTGATCCACAATAGCTAGTTTGCTTTCTGACGGCTCCTGGTGATGCTCAGGGACTAGACAAGGATCATTCCAAACAGGTTTGTGTCCAGATGCATCATTTCTTATACGCAGTTTTGAACACTGGCGATTGAATGCCAGCTGGTTTCCTTGCCAAAAGAACAATCCCAGGCATCTTTAATTTACTGCTATTGACATAGTAATTCTGTCTATCCAATACTTTTTGCCTATGAGATGAGTCCAAGCCCAGCTGTTACCACAGGGATGATAGAAAGTGGCAGTTTTACAGATTTGCCTTCTTGCCTTCATCCACCTCCCTCTAAGAAGTGGAGTTTTCTTCCCCTACTCACACCAGTCTTGAGATTTCACAGCTTTCTCACTTTTGGACTGAAGTTTGACTAAAAACAGTTTAGAATTGCTTACTTGTGACTAACAGTCAGTACAACACAGTGCTACAAAAATTTCCTTCTTGGAGAATATTTGAAGTACTATTGCACCAGCAATCTCCTTGAAATAAAAAAACTGTTAAGAAATGGACAAAATGTTCAAACATAATATACCCTCACATAACAACAGTTGACACATTTGCTGATGATCAGTCAGTTTTGCGTGTTCAGACATAAGATAAAAAAACCCACATCATCTATTCAGAGTTGCAGTAACAGCAAAGGTATTTGATGTCTTCTTTTAGCAAAGGAGCATTGGGACCCATTGTTGTTTCTGGTTTGCCCTCCTCCAAGTCTGCAGTTTCTTGCTCAAGGAAAACTGCCTTTTTCATAAACCTCAGGCTTCTGAGTTCTCTCACCATGAATCTTCTACAAGCAGGGGTAGGTGTTCAGCATTCTTTTACCAGTTGCCTAGCCAGGACAACATTTTTGAGCAGCCTTTGTGGGTTGCAATCATGAGCCTTGTGTCTATAGAAGAATGCTCTGATACCTTCTCTCACTGCTCCCAGCTAACCATGGAGAAAATACATTTGGGCATATGGATGGATATTTATCACCCACTATTCCCCTATTTCATGGGCATAAGGATGTGTGCTGAGTTCAATCCAAATATCTCTGCAAGCAAAACTTTTCAAAACAAAGAAAAACCCAAACATACTCAATTAATACCAGTAATGCTTCCCTAAAGTATTTTGTAAATGATTCACAAAGGCAAAGATTGGAGAATTTTATATTATTTTCAGCACTCAGTTGCCCAAAGGAAGAGGTGAAAATGCCATTATTCAGCATTTTTAAACTGGAATGAATAAAGTGCTAAGAGATTAAGTGTAGAGAACAGTTTAACTTTGAGAGTAGGATGAAATACACAAGCTTCTCCATTTCAAATATCTACAATTTTTGACATAATTATTACCAGAACTGAATTTTTAGTAGAATATTAAAGTATTATTTTAAAAGTTCATTATGGCTTAGAGACTCCTGGAGAGATGGGGAATCAGATAGGAGTTTTGAAAAGCATATGAAAAATAAAATTTCGTTTGGAGCAAAAAAGAAAATCAATGCATCTTACAGAAAATTTAAAGTTGCTTTTGGTGCCCTTAGAGGTATTCATGCTAGCTAAGAACTGTATTTCTTTCAAATAAGTTTTAAAGGGTATAGGATGAGAAGGATGATGGAAGACTGATTTCTCAGTTTTGCTGCTTATAATTAATTCTAGGCTAAAATAAGATATTTTTGTAGTTTATATGCAGGTTTTGTATTAAAAAGCCAAAATATTTACCTACTTGTATATCCAAAAGGAATCTGTGTTGTGGCAGAAACCTTATGTTGTGGTAGAAAGAAGTTAATTTACACTTCAAGATAGCAACTATGCCTAGGAAAAAATATGGACTGGAAACTAAACAGAAATGCTGAAACATCTGTAGCTATCAACAAGGAATACATTAAAAAAACAAAACCAAACACCTCAGAAAATTAGTTCTAGAAGAGCTGTAATGCAGTAATGTAGGATAATCAGGTAACTATGAAGTCAGTGAAAGGGAAATTGTATTATTACTTTAAAAAAAACTTGGAATAAAGGCTATGTGGTTAGACTAGAGGTTTTCAAACAGCACCTTGTGTATATCATAGTTACAATTTCAGGCACTGAGGCTGCTTTCATCTGTAAACAGGATAATGAAAGCGAGCTCCGGTAGGAAAAAGTTATAATACCATCTGTCACCAGGTCCCTGAAATGCTTTGACTTGTATAGTGATGATGGTGTTAACTCTAAATGTCAAAGATTATTTTAGCTAGGGTTCTTGCTTCTATTCCATTATCATATTTGTGTGTGAGTACACCCAGCTGTTTCCTTGACAGAACACTTGCACAGCTGAAGTAAAAGCTGTTTCTCTTCCTGCAAGCTGTGATGTGTTATTTTTGCAAGGTAAATTAATGGTGGTAGTATGACTACCACTTCTATACCTTCTTAACGCAATATAGAGGAATGAACTATGTCACCTGAAGGCCAGGAGATGTGACATAGAGGCCATACACTGATCTACTAAAAATTTTGTAAATTATGAAAGGACACAACATGAGATGAATGAGAATGTCACCAAGCCAAATTAGTAATATAAAATTATACTGGTTGGATGAAAAACTTTAAATATGTTGGTATATAGTTGCTGATGAGAAGTAGGTTCATTTCATACATTTTGTGGATACTGTCTACTTGGACTTCAGCAGAACCTATGGCACTGTCTCCCACAGCACAGTTCTGGAAACACTGGCAGTCCATGGCTTGGACAGGTCCATTCTTTGCTGGGTTAAGAAATGGCTGGATGGCTGGGCCCAGAGAGTGGTGCTGTATTCAGGTGGCCAGTCACTGGTGGTGTCCCCCAGGGATCTGTACTGAGCCCAGTCCTGTTTAATATCTTTATTGATGATCTGGATGAGGGGATTGAGTTTACCATTAGCAGATTTGCAGATGACACCAAGTTGGGGTGTCCTTCCATATGGAGTGCTGATCTGCTGGAGGGTAGGAGGGCCCTGCAGAGGGACAGGCTGGATTGATGGGCCCAATCCAAGGATATGAGGTTTAACCAAAACAATTGCTAGGTCCTACATGTTGGCCACAACAATGCCCTGAAGCACTACAGGCTGGGGACAGAGTGGCTGGACAACAGGCAGGAAGAAAGGGACCTGGAGGTGCTGGTTGACAGCAGATGAACATGAGCCATCAGTGTGCTCAGGTGGCCAAGAAGGCCAATGGCATCCTGGCCTGGATCAGCAATAGTGTGGCCAGCAGGACCAGGCAGTAATTGTCCCTCTGTACTCAGCACTGCTGAGGCCACCCCTTAAGAGCTGAGTCCAGTTCTGGGCCCCTCACTACAAGAAGGACATTGAGGGGCTGGAGCGAGTCCAGAGAAGGACTGCTGGAGGGTCTGGAGCACAAATCCTGTGAGGAGCAGCTGAGGGAGCTGGGGGTGTTTATGATGGAGAAAAGGAGGCTTGGGGAGACCTTTTCCCTCTCTACAGCTCCCCGAAAGGTGGCTGTAGCCAAGAGGGTGTCACTCTCTTCTCCCAGACAACCAGTAACAGGACAAGAGAGCACAGTCTTAGGCTGTGCCAGAGAAGGTTTAGGTTGGACATAAAGAAGAAGTTCTTCACAGAAAGGGTGATGGGGCCTTGGAATGGGCTGTCAAGGGAGGCAGTGGAGCCACTGTCCCTGACGGTATTTNAGGTGGCCAAGAAGGCCAATGGCATCCTGGCCTGGATCAGCAATAGTGTGGCCAGCAGGACCAGGCAGTAATTGTCCCTCTGTACTCAGCACTGCTGAGGCCACCCCTTAAGAGCTGAGTCCAGTTCTGGGCCCCTCACTACAAGAAGGACATTGAGGGGCTGGAGCGAGTCCAGAGAAGGACTGCTGGAGGGTCTGGAGCACAAATCCTGTGAGGAGCAGCTGAGGGAGCTGGGGGTGTTTATGATGGAGAAAAGGAGGCTTGGGGAGACCTTTTCCCTCTCTACAGCTCCCCGAAAGGTGGCTGTAGCCAAGAGGGTGTCACTCTCTTCTCCCAGACAACCAGTAACAGGACAAGAGAGCACAGTCTTAGGCTGTGCCAGAGAAGGTTTAGGTTGGACATAAAGAAGAAGTTCTTCACAGAAAGGGTGATGGGGCCTTGGAATGGGCTGTCAAGGGAGGCAGTGGAGCCACTGTCCCTGACGGTATTTAAGAAAAAACTGAATGTGGTACTCAGTGCCATGATCTGCTTGACAAGGTGGTGTTAGGTCATAGCTTGGACTTGATGGTCTCAAAGGTCTTTTCCAACCCAGTTGATTCTGTGATTGATCAATATGTACACTTACCACTGGAAAATTGAATTGAAAGTCTGAAACCTTGACTGGGAAAGACAATAAAGTCAGACACAGATTTCTGCCTACCACTGCAAGATTAGGGGAGGGGGTCAATACTTACAATAACTGCTGAAGTTTTGATTAAATTAACAAAGAACAAATATGTCTGACACAGTAGTGAGTGATGTCAGAAGAACTAGGACGTTGCTAACAAAAAAGCAGAGGTAGGTAAAGCCAAATAAATTAACACATCAATAAATGTACCTTGAGTTCTGAACTGTTGACCTCATTTCCAAACAATGTTCACATCAATGTTTGTGTTTCTGATGGAACTGGTGACTGCAGACAAGGAAGGTCTCAGAGGCAGGATTTAGTTTAAATTCTCAGCTTGTGTTTTATTCATGCTGTCATGCCCTTCTTAATCCTTTTCTAGGTCAGGTCCTTGTCACGAACATGTCATGATCCTCTCTGAGCCATTCATTTTCACTTCCTTAGCACAGAAAATGAGATCTGGGGGAGAGAGGGAGAAAGGCTTCCCATAAACCAGCACCTTAGATGATGGCAAAAGTAGGAGGTAGTTAAGGCACACACCTGAACCCAGGTTTCCCAGATGGGAAGCATTATTGGGAGATAGATGCAGCTGTCTTACACTGTAAACAAAAGGTGAAGAGTCTGATCATAGTCTGGACTACCCTCCATCATCTGCCCTGTTTGAGTCCAGAAAAAAGACCACTGCAAATATCCGCAATCTTGGAAGGACTTAAACCTAGAAACAACAACTATTTTTGCAATAGAATTGACTTTATTTCCCTAGAATCCATAGTTAGATTTAAAGGGAAATTCATATTGAGACTGAGTGCTCCTAACAAAGGACATATCTGCAGCTTCAGAGTAAAAATTGATTATTTTAAGTCCCCAGAAAAGGATTCTAAAATTATTAATGCATGTGATTGCAAGGAAGAGAGAGTAAAATTCTGTTAGTGAGAGCCTCCACTCACACATAACTTAGAAGATTGCCTTGCAATAGTGTGTCTGGCTTTACTGCTTGTTTCAACAACTTGATGAAAGGGTTGACTCCATTACTGTGGTTCTTTTAATTCGGTCACATTTGTTGCGCTGAAATTCTGATGCAAACTGCTTAGGAAAGATTACCAGCTTGTTAAAACTGGCCATGCAGTCACACGGGTCAGTCTGCAAATAAAATAATCACTGAGGCTGTGCCTTAGTAAGTCTGTCTACTGCTGTTGAGTCAGGAAGCAAGTCTAGCACTACATTCACAGGTTCCCTTCTTGCTTCTTGGGCCTTTAAGGACTGAAGAACATTTTATTAGTCTGTTTTTGCAATAAGAAGTCAGGAAGTGATGTAACAAAATGTTTTAGTATTTAGTTGTTTTTTTTTCTGACACTGGATTGTTGGTCCTTAGAAGTGATACTCACACATAAACAGGCAAGTATGTGCTGAAGGGTTTTGTTCAGGACTCTTTACCCATGATGTCCATGACGAGTTTTAATTTGACACTGGGACTACTTCTCTCTACAGAAGAGGATCCAGGAGCCAGGATGTTATACCCTGGAGAGGAGACACTCTGAATCCTCCTTTTCACTACTTCTGTTGGACTCATCAGTGCAATTGCATTGAGACTATACTAAATGGTGTTTTAGTAGAATTGTTAATGTATTACAGAAGTGTCTTGATCAACTCAGTGGGAGAGTTGATGCATTATAATCTGCCAGTATGGAAGGAAAAGCTTTAAATATATTCGCAAATATGTTTTAATTACGTGTCATATCTTCCATCTTTTCCTTTTCTGGTTAGCTTGTGCCTGTTTGTGCTGGCAATCCAATTGTGTAAATCTCATTACATGGACTAAATTACTCCAACACTCTGAAGCTCAAACTGTTGATAGGTCTAAAGAGAAAAATTCTGGCAGCCAAGAGCAAAACGTCTCATTTTCCATAGCAGAAACACACAGCACCTGCTTTACCCAAGATCTTTTTCCTTTATGCTGGTAATTCTTCCCTGTAAGAGTTGCAAGTGTTATCTCAGTAAATATCAGAGCAGGCTTTTGCAGGTGCCTTCCAGACCATTTCTCCATCAGAGCGTGTCCCAGCCTCTCCACGGAAGCAGCACCTTCCGTGACAAATGGTCTGGGAGCTGACGCTGAGTTCTTACATCAGTCTGGCTCCTGCACATCTGAAAATAAAATGGTCCAAGTCTACATTGTCTGCCAGGCCCATTTACACATTAAAGTGTACTGCTCATCTATCAGTTTCATCATACAACTGTGGACCCCTTGGGATATACCAAAACAAAATTCCTGCTGGAATGAGACTGGGATACTCTCAGCTCCCGTGGCAACATACTCAGATCAGAAACCATATAAGAAGAGTTTGTTGTCTTTCCATTTTTTTTCTTTTTGCTTTTACTTACACATATGTTTGGTTCTCCTGCTTCCCTTTTTTTTTATTTGCTGGCTGTTTCTCACAGAGCTTTGACAAAGAGCAGGAGAAGGCATGACTCCCAGGAGCAGAGGACAACCAGCAGTCTGGAGGAGAGTCAGGGATGTGGAAATGGGACTCGAGATGACAGCAAGAGCCCCCTAATGCAGGAAGATATTTTGGGCATAGCAGTGCCCTGTTAGTGTGTTTAAACAGTATATAGCATTTATATCCAGTCTTGGCCTTCGTTTCTGCATGCATAGATTGGATCAGGAAACTTGTCTCAAAAGTGGAATCCCCTAGAAGTTTGAAAGGACTCAGGCTTGGATTTTGGAAAAGCCTAAATGGAAGATTAAAATCCAGCTTGGATTTCCTGAATGCCTATACTCAGGAAAGTAGTTGGATGCAGCAATATTTTTTCAGTGCAAATAAAATATATTATAATTATGGAAGCTCCAGTCTCAGGTACATTTCAATAGGCTTTTCAGTATAAATAAAGAACCCTGTTCCATTTCAATATTGAGGACGGAACAAGAGTATTTATTATATTGTTGTCTCTATTACACATCATATTAATAAATTTTTGAAAGCAATGGGAAAACAAGAGAAAGTCCTCCAGGAAGGAATTTTTGGCATCATGGCCAAATGATGTGAGAAGATTTTAGAGATGCCAAGAGGCCCTTTTTTTGTTCATATGAATGCTCAGTGGTAAACACATACTCTGCCAAACTAAATGACCTTTAAGTAAACTAAGAAAAGAATATTAACAAGGGAACAAGTCTTGCAGATACCTGAAATCTATGAAGATACACACAGAAAAGTCTTTTTTTTTTAAAAAAACACACTCTTTGGCTGAGAAATTTCCACACGGATCTGTGTGTGCAAAACATCTGAATAAGCTGAGCAGAAATGACTATGAATTCTTTATTTATGAAAATGTTTTTTGCTGAATACTTAAATGTGAGAGGGTATTGTAGAAGTTCCTTTTTGCTTGAAAAAGATACCACAAGGTGGAACCTTTTAAAGAAAGTTCCTAGCATCTATATTAAAAAAAATAAATTGCCATTTAATAAAGGACTGTTACAGAGCATTTAGCAGATATGAATGAAAAGTTCAACAGGATCTAAGCAATGAGATGGGGAGGCATAATGCAATCTTTGGCATTTATAAATATACAATCCGTGATTGAAAACATTTATATATTTTCATTTGTGACAAGCACTATAGGAAAAAGCAGATATATATATATATATAAATGATTAATGGAAGCAGGGAAAACCAGAGAAATAAAGAAAAGCAAGAGCCATAACCTTGAAGAAAAATGTAGAAGAAAATATCCAGTATAATCTCAGGTTCCTATCAGTAACACTGACCTCTTCACAAACTTCTAAATTATGTCAGCCTTTAAAAATTGACTGCTTCACTCTCTAGGTAAGTCAGGGATATGTGAGTTCACTGAACACAATACCTTTATAATAGCCATTAATTTTCATGGAAAAGAATACTCTATGTGCTCTGGAATGCACTGCATTCATTTTCCTCTAAAAACTCGTATTTTTTCCTAGTAATTGCCATCTGTTTCTAATTTCTGACATACTGTTTAGGTAGCAAAGACTATTCGAGCTTCTGTACACAATATGAGCTAAGATAGTTAGTATATATTTTATATAATTAGGCCATTTTTGTAAAAGCAATAAATAAAATTTAACTTTTAAAGTGGATTATAATGTACTTCTGCTGATGCCAATTGAAACAAAAGCAGGAACTGGAGACCATTCACAGGTCTTGCTGGAAGCAGCCTGTACATTCTGCTTGCATGTATGCCAAGACTACAAAACGTCCTTATAGAGCCAACCTCTGTTGTAAGAACAAAAGAAGAAAAAATCAATACATTTTTCAATATATCATTATAAAAAAAAAAAATATAGATTTTTTTTTTTCAAAATATCAATACATTTTCCAAACACAGGCAATTATTTTAAAGTAAATAGCATCCTTGCTTAAAGGGGCCAAATTATATTTTGCTCCTGGAAGAAAATATTGGACACTTATTGAGAAAACTCCAAGATTTTGCACTTTGGTCTTTGAATCCACTTAGGCACTTTTGGAATCTCTAACATAAATCAGATTGTTAGAGATTCACAGTGTAGCAGTTTTTTGGTAGAGGCTTCTTTCTTCCCTGGCTTTGATTTAAACTGTTACAAAAATCACAAATCTCCAGGTTCTTTAGAAGAATGAAATAGCTTGACCAGCAGGTGATTTCTTTCCCAGGGTTCCTTGTCCCACTTAAAGGTTTTGTTTTAACGCCAAATGGTAAAGAAACGATGTGCCCTTATAACCCACATGCTATCAACTTAAACATAGTGACAACTCTACTGACTGACATTGAGTCAAGCTTCGAGGAAAACAACCCCCCTCCCAAAGAGCTGTTTGCATGTCTGCAGATTCCATGAGATTCTAACAGCTAAAGAAAACATTTCAAGCATATGAATGCTGTTGTTTTGGAGGAGTAGGTGAAAGCATTTCTCCCTTGAAGACAGATGGGCAATATTTCCAAAAAACCCTGCTTATTCCTCTATTGAATGAACCAAGAACCTGTGTCACTTTGGCATGTCAGGTATTCAAAATGCACTGAAATAAATGGAAAAAATCCAATGATGAATTTCCTAGTTGGCTCAGTTGAGCCTGCTTAATACAGGTATCTCACAACATCTACAATCTGTTCTTCACACACAAACATGAAAAGAAAAAAAAAGGAAAAAACAAAGGACAGGACAATGTCATACCTTCAACTGAAAACATTTGACTTGTTCTTACAGGTATATTCATTTTACATAGGCCTAGATGCCACAGCTATCTCATTTTGATGTGCTGATGGACCTGAATGCACCTCTGCCTCCCATGAAGGAAAGAATTCCAAGGACCTTCTGCAGGATCCTCTCTGGCAGCACTTCCCAGTGTTCAGGAACACTAAAATATTGCTCCTTGGTGAGGACAACAATGAGTAGGATGGATAATATGCATGGGTTAGGAGATAATAGGTGTTTGCCAGCACACATATTTAACTTATTTGTCCCAGCTTGACAAGGAAAGTATTTTCTTAACCTGATGCCAAGATATCAGCTTATCTTGGGTTTCCTTTGAATTGGGATCTGTATAATACATCTTTGGAGAAATACAATTGTAGATAAAAGAATTGTTTGTTTTGTCCTTTTAATTACTGACTATGAATATATCAAGAGATTAAACAATGTGGAAAGGGAAGGGATATCTAAGTTAAAGAACAATGTTGGCACAAGAACTATTATGCATAATCCAGCCAGGAATTTGGTCTGGAAACCATAATAATTCAAATAATCAAAGCAATCCTGTTCTGTAATTACTTTCCTGGGGCTATAGCATGGTCTAGAAATCTAACCAAATTTAAGATACTTTTATGAGCAGGATTATATGAAGTGGTTTAGGTAGCAGGGGACTTGAATCAATGACGTAAGAAGTACTTCCCAGTGCTGGATCATATGATCGTAAATTAAACTACTGTTGGTCTACCTCTCTCCTTCAAGTAGCAGCATGGAGCAAGGAATTTTCATGTCTCTATGGTCACTTCTCTGTTATTCAATATGTTATGAGATTGAGTTATCCTGGATAATGGTAGTGGAACATGCTAGCCAGAACAGATTAAGCAGATTAAGGCTGAATCTGACAGAAAATTCTGTATTGAACCACCTGTATCCATAACCCAAGCAAATAAATTCTAACAGACCAGAATTGAGCCCTGAAGCTCCTGGCTGCTGGTGTTGGGCTCCTGAATATTCCAGGTTGCACAGAAACCTGATGTGGGCAAAACACTTAATGGTGTGAAACCACCACCCATTTGATGCACTATCATGTTCAAAAACACCGAGGAGCTTGATGCAGAGACCTAGGCAGCTCTGCAGGGCTGACCTTCTTAGCTTTGGCTTAATGCCCATCATGTCAGACCTGGGTAACTCAATAAACAACAACCCAGTGTTTAACAACCCTGTCTTTCCCTCTTCCAGCTCTGAATTTCAGGAGCTGTTTTTGGCCTGAAGCAGAGCTGGAACTGACCTTCTGTGTGCAGCTACTTGGCTGTTAGAAACCCTCTGAAAACACAGTCTGTTGCAAAAATGGAACACAGACCTAAGTGCTGTCCTTCAGGTTCTAGAAGACCTCTGAGTCCTTTGCAGATTTCCCTGGTGTCAAGTGAATTATGCCAGGAATAGACAATTTCATGGTCTACAGATAATGATGTGTTTCCCACAATTGTGATATGTTGATGATGCAATATACATCCATTATGCACCATACCACACACAGTTTTTTAAAGCTGATTTTAAAAACATTCAGCTCCTAGGGAGCATCTTAAATTTGGTTCTGACCAGTGACAGAGTCTTTCTTTCTCTGCTCCAAGTTATTTTATTTTATCTTTTCCATTCAGTAACACATGGGTACAAATATCGGAGAAGAATAACCAGCATGCATAAACATCCAATGTTTTTCTTCATTCCCTCTCCTGGGGAAATAAAAATGAGAGTTTTAAAGCTTTTTTTTTGCCCTGATTTTTTTATTAGTGACCACTAAATCAGTATTTTCTCTATCTATTTTTGAGCAAGAGCTGAACTATTCTGTCTGACATTTTGTAAACCTAATCAGACAAAGGAAGACACCTGGGACAGAAATTTCACATATGTGGTTTACATTTATAAAATTATAAATCTTTACCTATTAGAATGTGGAATGTACCAGAAAATTTGACAGTCGTCCCTTTTTTTCCCTAGCTGCTCCCTCAGTTTATTTCCAGTTATTATTGATTAAAACTTCAAGAGAATGTCCTTCTCTCAGGAAACCATTTTAGTGTTTTTAAAGGTCTTCTCTATAAAACAGTAAGAAAACTTAATTTTAAAAGTATTTCCCTGGAAAGAACATTTCCTTTCTATGGTCAGTTCCTCCTCATGGACGAAGGTGCCTGGAAGCCTTGAGAGCCCTGGCCCTAGGACCAGGAGAGAGATATTGAAAGCCCAGAAATTCCCAGCCCTTCCATATGGCAGCATTGCTTGTGAAACCTGAATCTTGGAAATTCAGAGTTCCTGAACATGATTTGACAAAAGAAATACTTCTACTGGCAGAAATCCTAGCTGGCCCTACTTTTACTGGCAGTTCGAGGCACTGGTCTGAACTGTCCAGGACAGCAGGTGACTGGAGATAATCTCTGCTGTCAAGACACACTAAGCTGGTTATTCATGCGATTCCAGCTGAAGAGTAAGGCTGTATTTCTCTGCCCGGAAAAGCAGGAGCTTAAAGGTATTTGTCTAGAAATACTAGGCAAAGGTTGTAGATGGACAATCTTCCTGCGGCTGGGCATCCTTTTCTGAAGACTTGAGTGCTCAGCCCAGCAAATGGCCTCTCGGTCCTAGGTCACAGACCTAATTTCTCTCTGAGTCTCAAGGAATTCAGCCTCAGACTTCCTAGCTCCCAGAGGAGTACCTCTAGGCTATACTCAGGAATGCAGAGCAAGGGCAGCTTCCAGGGACTGACATGAAAGGAATAAACAGTCAGGTGAGAAAGGATCGGGGTTGTCCTGCACGATGAATGGCTGTAACTCCCTGCTGCTACTGTCCAGTGTGTCTCCTGCCACTCCAGAATTTGATGCAGTTGCTTTCAGCTGGGGCAGGTCAGAAAGCCTAGAGTGTGTCTCCAAGGTTGACTGATAGAAACCAATGATTGGTGCATTCTCACAGAGGTAAACTTTAGAGAATCACAAAATCAATTAGGCTGGAAAAGACTTCTGTGATCATCAAATCCAACCTGTAACTGAACCCCACCATGTTTGTTAGACCATGGCACTAAGTATCACATCCATCTTTCCTTAAAAACCTCCAGGGCCAGTGACTCCACCACCCCCCCGGGCAGTCCGTTCCAATGTTTAATATCCCTATCACCTATCTAATCACTCTGATCACCCAATGTCAAATCTTCGAAGTGTCCAACCTAAACCTCTCCTGGCACAGCTTCAGGCCATGTTGATAGCTGCCTGGGAGAAGACATTCCTTCCAGGTAGTTGTAGTGATAAGGTCACTCAAGCTTCCTTTTCTCCAGGCTAAACAACCCCAACTCCCTCATAAGACTTGTGTTCCAGACCCTTTGCTAGCTCCATTGCCCTTCTCTGGACTCACTCCAGCACTTCAATGTCCTTCCTGAACTGAGGGGCCCAGAACTGGACACAGGATTTGAGGTGCAGCTTCACCAGTGCTGAGTGCAGAGGGACAATCCCTGGCCTGATCCTGCTGGCCACACTTTTTGCTGACACAGCCCAGGATGCCACTGGCTTTCCTGGCCACCTGGGCACATGCTGGCTCATGCTCAGCTGCTGTCAACCAGCACTTCCAGGTCCCTTTCTGTCAGGCAGTTTTCCTGCCACTTTGCCTCCAGCTTCTAATGCTGCAGGAACTTCCTGTGCAAAAAATGCAGTTCATGTGACAAAAAACCTTTAGCCAAATCAAGTCCCTAAATCAGACTTCAGTGATGCAATAGGAAAAGAGTTCCAAAAGATACCTCCAGTTTTTCATCTGGCTAGGGTTGTCTCTTAGGTAAACAACAGGTTAATAAAGCTAAAATTCTCTAAGCAAACCTGACAGGATTTTATACACTTCCAAAAGGAGGAATTTCAACAAGTGTGTTTAAGTAGCTTCATCTTTGGTAACTCAGGAAAAATGATAGGTAGATGGTTAGCAGCTGGTGCCAGAATCAACATTCTTTCTTTTCCTAGAAGCTGAAGATTTAAAGATTTTCCCATCAGAAGGATTTATGCAAGGATTTATGGATCCTGAAAAATTTGGCTTAACCTGTATTATTCCTCCGTCTTTTGGACATTTTATTTTTAACTAACTGTTTTGGTTTTTTTTAGTATGAAAATAGTCAGTGCTTCTCCATGAAGTCTATGAGACCACAGTGTAAGCCTGCTAGTTTTCCTTTATTAAACACTTTTGCATGCTTAGTATAATACTTGTCACTGGAAAAGTTGCTAAATTACAGAAATTTCATACAGTAGTAATAATACTTTGATCAGTAATGTAATCCAGTTGCACTAAATCCTACTTGTTAGCTAGAAATGGTTAGTAACAAGAAACTAGTTTTTTTTCTCTGGCAGCTGTTTCTGCTTTCCCTCACCTGAACAACAGTGACCAGCCCTTGGTACATTTTGATATAAATGACATCTGAATTACGTCTTGATCTATTTATTTGTAAAATGATTGCTTTCTTATCTTTACTGAAACATTAGAAAAAGAGATAAAACCTCTAAAAATCTTGCAAATGATGGCAACAAGAAAGTGAGTCCATGAGGGGTGTGGTTTCTATGCAAAGATTAACTGTGGTTAAAAGTTTATCACAATTAATATCAGTAATAGAAAGAGAGGAACTGTAGATAGACTAGGAAAACCCACTAATTTTGATAAATAACCATCCAGGTGGGATGTTGTCAAATCAGCTGACCTTATTGTAACTCACCTGATTAAAAAACTGACTGAAATAATTTCCAAGCTACTAGCAACTGTTTTTGAGAGTACACTAGGGAATAGTGAAGTTCAAGCGGCTGAATTTTAGCAAATATCAAGCCTATGTTCAAAAGTGGGAAAAAGAAAGTGTCAGGGATTTGAAGAGGAATAATCTTTAGTTCCTGGAAAAGTACTGGAACAATAATCAGCTAAAGTGTTTGTAAGCACTTGGAAGATAGCAGGGAGGTAAGTAACAGCCAACATGGATTTGTTGAGAATAAACCTCTCCCAGCTTTGCTTCTTCTTATGATGGAGTAGTAGGGTTTGTGGACAAAAGAGAGTCAATAGATGCCAGATACCTCTTGACTTTAGTCACAGTTTTGACAGTTTCTCACATAACATTCTCATAAGCAATGTTAAGAAATTTGGTCTTAGCAAACTATAGTAACATCAGTGCAAGACCAAAGACTAATGTGTGATAGAGAGAAAAATTACTATTTTTTTGCATAGCAGCAAGTTTGGATGACCCTCAATCACACTAAAAGGAGTAGCACATAATCCTTACAAAATGGAAGCATAGTCAAAAAGCTAGGATGTAAGTGAATAAACATACTCAGGCATACAGAATATCAACAGATTGGGTGACAATTCTTCATGAAAGGCTCAGAAGGTTATAATACATCACAAACTCTGCATGAAATAACAATTTCATATAGCTAGGAAAAGAGGAAAAGATAATTCTGAGATGTATAAACACAAGTTTCATCTAGAAGGTATGTCTACTCAATATGATAAGACCACAGCAGAAGCAAATGCTATGTTTTCAAGGTCTTTATTAAAGGGGTGTATAGTCTTTGGGAAAAGTACAAAGTGGAATAATGATCAGAGGTCTAGAAAGTATGATCTATGGAAAAAATATGCCGAAGGAATTTGGAATGTTTAGACTGGAGAAGGAGTGGCTGGAGGGGGTGATAACACTCTTTAAATATGTAAAAAGCAATAAATAGAACAAACTGTTCTGTCTTTAGCAGGCTGAGATTATAGGCACTGCAGCTCAGTCCCGAGTGGCAAAACACTATCCGTGAGCAGAGTGAGGACTGGAACAGGCTGTCTGAGGACATTGCGGACTCTCTGACACTGGAAACTTAGGAGACCAGCATTAGACAATCACCTGCCAAGAAGACTTTGGATATAGTTAGTCTTGTTGTGGAGAAAGATGTGGTGACTGCAAGGTTTCTTTCACTCTCTTTTCCATGGGCTATGATAAATATACGCTAGCAATAAAACACTGTATTTTTTCCCTTTAAATTCAGTATGTGGAAAATTTTTTTCTGAAACAAGATTTTCATAGTATCTTGTTGCTGAAGCGACCACATTTCAGGCAAGGAAAATGGAGCAGTTGAAAACATCCAAAATTTCTTCAGTGCCTGCTGTGTTACACTGAGAAATAAAACAAAATGTTCTCAAACTATAGAGCACAGCACATAGTTTGGTTAGTTCACTTGGATGTAGCTTTCAACAACCACATAGTGGAAGTTTCTTATAGGCTTCAGAGGATTTACTAGCCATCAGTGATAACTAGACTTTCATATTGAAAGAGATGGGATCTAACTGGCTAAGCAAAGCCACGGGCTGTCACTTTGATGAGGAGACCTCTAAATTAGGAGTGACAGGGATGATCAATAATAAAGTGAGGAAGTGGTGGATTGTTAGGCAAGCAAAGGTTATGGTGTGATATGAAGCAATCCAGGAAGTTTCTGAACTGTGTTGATGACATGGGTAATCAATATGGGTACATGGTCTGCTGTACTTGCAAACAAAGATCTTCTTGGGAATATGGAAACTGGGGGCAGCTTCTGCTGCAGCAAGCATGAAACATCAGAGTTCAGGATACTGAGAAGAGGGAATAAGATGAAAATCAGGGTCACGGTCCTGAACTTGAGGAGAAAACTTTGTTCAGATACCCACTTGGAAGAATCCTCTTCTTTGAAGAAAAGGGGGGTCCTGGTGAGCTGGTAGATACTCAGGAATTACCTTCTTCAGGCTCAATCCCTGTGTACTGGACTTTAGGCAAAGACAGCAGCTGGCCTGCATAGCTGAGGAAGATCTTCATAAAACTCAAACACAAAAAGGGAGATGTGGAAGCAAGGGCAGGAAGGAGTATGGAGACACTTCAAGTGTTTAAGGAAAGAGCTAGACAAACCAAAATCCACCTTAAATTGTAAATTTAGAGCTTTTTTAAAAGTATGTTGTCCATTAGACACAATCATTCAGCTGTGAAGGGACACATCTAATCTCAAGGATTATGTCAACTAATTAATGAGAAATGTGAAAAAAATCTCAAAATCTCTGAGGTATCACTTCAGAACAGGATGATACTGAGTTTTAACTTCATGAATATGAGTACATTCCCTTTGGATGTCTCCACAGAAATTAGTTATTCTGAAAACATCTTTAATATATGGGTACAATTCTTGCTTCACAACTCAGCTAGTCCATGGTACTCATATTCAGTAGGAAATGCAGTTTAGTTTCTTATGACCCATGAAATTTTTCCTCTTTCTCTGTATCCCAATCCAGAACACACCAACGATTTTAGAAATTTCCAGGTACTAAATCAACTTTCATCAACAAGTAGTCAGTCAATTTTTTTTTAAAGAATATTCTTTAAAAAGGTTAATGAAGACAAAAACCTATGTTCTGTTTAGAAAAAGTATGGCAGAAGCCCAGCTTAAAGGTATAACAGAGAAGTACAACAGAAGATGAAATGTAGAACCTAAAGGCAGAACAACTGAGTCAGCAGTACCATACTATTTTAACAGGGGAGTGTTACTAAAATAAGTTTTAGTGGTGGGAAGTACTTGCTACCATAAACACCTCTAAATTAAGACTAAGTGACTTTCTAGGACAGATTGCAGATAGATGAAGCAACTGGTAGGTGCATAAATTAAGAAATCAATATGCTGAATAGTTTGTATTTTATGCACATTTTCTTTTGGGCTCAATCTCAAAAATTAAACGGTTTTTCTCCTGGTGAAAGGCATTCAACAGTGTTCCGACAAGGCCTGCCCAAATGCAGTGTGAATACAAGGTCCTCCAGCACATGTGGTACAGACCTAAGACCACTGTCTTTTCACTACCAGAAAAATTTTTGGTGGAAGGTCCAGAAATCATAACAGAACACAGCAAACCACACACTTTCCATTTTATCTTTGTGCATTAGAAGCACACTGTAACTAAAGTCTTACAATGTATTTGGTCCTGGAGCAAAGACCAGCTGGATTCACTATGTGCTGAGCTATCTGATAACCTTCAGGAACAGATTTCCTAAAGAAGGAATATAACATTTTTCTGTCTTCCTTTGACAATTAATATGTTTGAGAACTAGAATGTCATGCAGGATCTGTAATTTATTTCTCATGGTGACTTGTAGTGATTTCTGTACATCAGCAGCATTAGATTTTATTATGTCATCAGTAAGTCATTGTTCTACTATTTATTGTGCTCAGTTTGCTAAATATCATTCATCAGTGACAACTCAGAATTTGCAAACAGTCTTTCTTACGAGATCAGAAAGCATTTTCTGTGCCATCACAGGAGCATTATTTTAAACTCATGGGCGGTCATAAACAGTTTTGTGAGAGTCTTCCCAGTCATCTGCAAAACAGATTTTCTGAAGATTTTAAAGTTTGAAATCTTATGAGAGTATATGAATATTAATTTAAAAGTTTTTGTTTCTTTTCTTGATTTTGAAGTCATTCCTACATGAGTGAAGTCAACAGAGCACTTTTCACAGATCTTTCTCATGTGACATAAGCAAATTATTTAAAAAGCCTGTTTGGAGCTGAATTATACAGAATATATATTTTGTGCACACTTCTCCTTGGTGTTATAACATGTCACTTGTCTTAGTCACCTTCAGTATTCTGAAGTGACTCTTTAGATGACAGTCACTGAAGACACGCGTGAGTGGAATATGGAAAAACATGTAAATTTTCCAGGATTCTCTCTAGTTTTGGTAGTACTGTTTTTGAAGTACTGTTATTTGTGTTAATCCCTATATTGTCATTTATTTAGATGAAGACATTCTTCAGTTAATTTGTACTATGTTAGTCACAGAGTATGTGACTTGCAGTCTTGCCAGAACAATATTTTTCTTTTTTATTTTCTTGCCATAGTTTGAGAACTGTTCAATATGCTCCTCCTGTTATTCAAAGCAGTAAACCAAGTCTATCATTTCTCTGTGGAACATTTCTGGTTCATCTAAGATACCACCGGAAACGAAGGTTTTATGCAATAATATCCAAAATTATGTAAAAAAATAATATCCAATATGTAAAAAATTTGAAATACATTGTTTCAAAAAGAATAAGGGTCAGATTCTGACACCAGGTGAAAAGAAGATAACAAACTGAGGCAGAACATTCTCCCTAGTGGATGGGAAACCTTTATTAGCTGTGTGAGTCCCTCGTTGATAAACACAAGGTCCAGCTTCCTCTGTTCCTTAGAAGGGCTATGTGGCAAAGATAGACCACAAATTCTGCACAAACACAGGTATCTTTTGGCAAGGGCTGAAAAAGTCTAACGAGAATGTGCTTTGATGCGCATTTAAATAGGAGAGCAGTCACCAAATGTAGAGGACCCAGCAGATATGAGCATTGAAGAAAATATGAAAGCAATTGATAAGGAAACTGCCTGAGATACAATGTACTGGCACCATATGTGGCAGACACAAGGAAGACTTGTTGTGTAGTCAGGATAGCTAAGAATTAAACCACTTAACCTTGGTATCAAAATCAGAACTTAAATCTTGACCTGTATTACTCAAAATCATGTCCTTATACAGCAATATCTACATCAATATTGTTTGTTTTCTTCCAGTTTCTACTGTGTTCAGTATTAAAAACAGATCTTCATCTGATGAAACTGCTATAAAATGAATCACCACACTTCATTAAATTACAAATGAGAATCTAGCGAATAACATTAAAGAAAATAAAACACTTACCACATTTTTCACACACATGCTTGAGAGTACATAATGTCCCTTTCCTTACTTTTTAATATTTTTTAAAAGACATAAATATTGTTAAAGCATCTTTTGCAGTTTTTTCTCTTAATTAACTAGCATTATTTGTCATTATGTGTCATTGAAATTATGGTTTGACTGGTGACCTTGCCAGTGACTGGCATTATCTTTAATTTTATTGCACTAGAGAACCATACTTGTCCTCACCAGCACTATTATTATGCAGATGCAGTGGTAGGATTTCTGGGGATGTTTGTTATATCCATATGCTGAACCACTCTGTTGCTTTCCCAGGGAAGAGTAGGGAGTTGCTCTGTTCTGGAAGTTCTGGGGGAATGCTGGAGATGTAGAATTTTCTTGTTTTAATGCATTCACATTAAAATTGGGAAATATTACCAGTCTTACCAGAACAATAGCACTTGCCTTGGGCATTTAGCCTGATCTGAAGGATCATTTGATTGAGAGATTTGTTTGTTCAGCAAAAGCAAATCTGAGGAGTTGCACGAGAGAAAGAATATAGGCAACTTCTGCCACAAAGGCAGAAGGGAATATCCAAGGGAATAGAAGCCTATAAAATGATTGCAGACAGGTTTTTTTATATCTGAACTCTAGAAAAACTTCATTTTAACCTAGAAAACGCAACATGCCATTGTTTAAGCTATGTTGTATTCCTTTGGGCTACCACAGCCAATATATTTGCAAGTAATATAGCTAGGAGGTTTCCTTCTACCTTTACCTACCATTGGGACATCACTTTGAAAACAAATTGTCAGTGAGGCTGAGACAAAGTCTCAGATGATGGTTTTCTTTCTCCTGTCTTTAAATACGAACTACTGATATACAGCTGGCTGGATACACACACATGGTACAAGTGGAAAAAAAAACAGCAGTTTCACCAGTCTGAAGTAACTATATAGCCATCTAGAGAATCAGTAGGTAAACTCCAGCCAGTAATAACTAATTGACCGTAATTCATTAACCACTGCATGGACTAATGCATGCACAATCACTGTGGTTGCTTTTCTTTGTCTCCTAGGCATAGAAGTCCAGACAGCCATGGAATCAGTGAAATGTTCAGGAACATGTCCATTTGCATCAATCCTGACTGCCTAAGACTAGAAGGATAAATTTGTACGTAGTCTATGAGGATCAGAGAAAGAAGGTAAGAAAAGGAAATGCTTGGCATTTATTTTAAGCTAACAATATTTTGGGAAATAGCATGTCTGGATAAGTAGGTTATTTTCATGGAGAAATCCACATATAACAGTTTTGCTGCTGACCTGCTGGTTAGTTTTCAGGAGGTCCTTTCAGTTCTCTGTGATATATTTACACCATCTGTACATGGGGATTAAAATGTCTCTCCAGAGTGTTTAAGATTGATGAGAGCTGTAAAGATGACTTTTACAGTGCTTACCCACAAAAGATACACTTCAGGCAAAGAAAGATGCCTCAAGCCTCCAGTGATTCCATGCTAATCAAGGTTTTATTCCAGGGACAACTTGTTCCATGGGTTCATAAAAAAATTCAGCCAACCAGACAGCTGAATGTATCGACCATGTGCAAATAGGCACTCTTTTTTTCCCCTTTTGCTGTCGTTGCTTGAGATTTCTTTAATAACAAAGTTATACTATTATAAAATCATATCCTAGCAATTTTTCTCAACAAAACCACCAGCTATGGCTGACTGTTTGGAGCCCAGTCTTCATTTCAAATTATGACTTGAACATAATCATCAAAAGACAGAGGCACATAACTTAGCAGGTGAATGGGTTTTAATATCTGGTACATACCATGAGTTTTCAAAAATTACTAGGCAGAAACTTAGTGGGTATCAACTTGAAAACACAATATTTCACAAACAAGAAATACCTTGACTCTGTTTAAAAGTGTTCCTTGAGCAGAAAGAAACTTTATTTAAGGGTCACAGAAAAACTATTTGTTAATACCACAAAGATGGCCCCAAAAAAAAAAAAGGTACTTAAATGTGGTACTGAAGGCCAGGCACAGATTTATTCTAAGCACTAAGAGAAATTATCATCCATTAATGTCAGCCAGTGCACTCACAGACTGGATGACTGGACAGGAGAGCAGCTGCAGAGTTTTCCTGTTTATGCACAGCTGCATCCAACCTTTCTGGATAACTGCTCTGATTTATACAGGGTAGCTCCTTCCTGTTAATTTAACGCTAGGTTGTGTTATTTCAGTCAGTTTGCTTTTTGAGTTCTACCAATGTACGAGTGCAGAAGTGACACAATGCACTTAAAATGACAGTACTAATTAGGTAACTGAACAGGTTTTACTTTAAACTAATAAAATCATGAAGCACTTAGGATGTCCCCAGTTAAGTGAATAAAATCCTGTTCAAGGTTATTATGAGACAAGAATCTAGACCAAAAATTTTACCAAATAAGTAAAATGAATGTTCTCAAAATTCTCAAAATGTTTCTCAAACCAAGCATTTCACATACCCTTGTTTCCAAAAAAAATGAATATTTATGACTTTTAAGCCTTGCATGCATGAAACCCTGGTCTATTTCTTCGTAGTTTCAATAGGGGTTAGGTTTCACCCCATATTCTTCATATATTGTAATTAAATCCAAGGTACATCACAGAGCTGTCACTCAAAAAAAAAAAAAAGGAGGCTTGTCTGCTTTTCTGCATTAATGTGTTTCTATTTTTTAAATTTTCCCATGAGAAGTAGAATATTTCTGTCCATATTTGCTGAAGTACACATAAAACTGATTAATAGCAAATGTAGTTACTTTAAAAAATCTAGCTCTAATTGGAAGATACCACTTCATATTATTTGGCTGACATTTTTGCAGCAAATAGTGAGGTTTCTGTAATGGAGAAAGACTGCTTTGCATACCTGTCACCAAAAATTATTTTACTAATCATATAATGATCAGAAAATAATATTACATTTGGGCATAATGTTCACAAGTGTCTAGTTTCTTGGTCTCTCACATAGGACCTCCAGGCCTTTAGAAAGCCATGCAAAACTTGGGAGCAGTTAGAACTAGATGAAGAAAACTCAAACTGAAGGCATTTTCCAGGTATCCAAGGTCATTTGTAGGACACTGCTGTGGAGCAATAAAGAACTTAACAGAAAGAGGTGGTAGGTCTCGATGCTCTAATGTATGTAACATACAGAGGCACCAGCTTGAGTGTCAGCAGTTTTAAATTGTGTTAAGTGGCGCTGAAAAGACGACATGGTTAAGCACAGCACAGCACCAACTCAGCCTGGCTGATTTGTCCTAGAGCTGACATATCACTGCTTGTTTACAGACAGCAGAACCACTGGATAATGCCTTTGGAGACATCTAGTTCAATCTGGGGTCAGCTGCAGCGTCTTGCAGAGGGTTATACTCAAGTGGGTTTTAAATATCTCCAATGATGGAGACTTCACAACCTCTCTGGGAAGCCTCTTCCTATGCTCAGTCAGCTTCACATTAAAAAGAAAAAGCATTTTCTACACTTAAATGGTATTTCCTCTGTTTCAATTAGCTCCCAGTGCTTCTTGTCCTGTCATTGGAAATACCTGAGAAAATCCTGATCTTTACTATTCTTCAACATCACATTCAGAAGACCCACCTGAGACACCCACCTTTCTGTTCTCTAGGCAGAACAGCCACAGCTCTCTCCTCTCCTCTCCTCTCCTCTCCTCTCCTCTCCTCATATGATACATTACTGCACAGCACTGCCCTGTACTCCATAGCATAGCTGTGGCCTGAAGGATAGTTTCTAAACTGCATTTTACAAGATTCTTAATTTTGCAGCCATATATGCCCTGATTGCTAGGATCCATGTACAAAAGTATTATAAATCCATTTTCTTAAAATATCAGGAGAATATTATGTGAAGAGGAAATGCAGGTTCAGGGCTCTTCTATCTAACAGAACAATGTCAGGGGCTGCACTGGAAGTTAGTGATTTCCTGAGAAATGCATGCCTGAAGCTGAGGATGTTTCATCCTGTGCACATCTGTAGACTCCTTAGTCCCATATGTAAGCAAGGTTATTTTTTTTCTTAACTGATGCCCTGAAAACTCCTTTTCTCTCAATCATCTTCTTTCACTCTCTGTATTATGGACTCTTTCTTCAAGCCATGTCTGGCTGTGTCTTCTGGATAGAGTTCAGAGTCTGGGAAATGAACCAGCTATGTTGGTTGGTTAAATCTTTATTGTTCTCTCTTTGGTTTCAAGTCCATGTTACAGAGGCCTCAAAATGTATTATAAACATATGTAATGTATGTGAATGAATGAGACTGGGCAGGCAGTTATCCAACAGTGACTGTGCCTAAATGCAATTCTGACCCTAACCACTTCACTGCAACGCTGTAACAGAGCTGTATCCTGTTGGCAAAGCGCCATGACTTAAAAAAAATGAGTGTGGTTTCAACTCCTTGGGGATTTACAGTTCCTACCAGCCTTTAGTCGCTAGATGTCAGGGCTTTCTCTGGCAGTACCCATCTTAACTAAAATATTGTACTTCTGTAGCTCAGTATACTGCAGGCATTTGTTATCAGCTCTGGGCACCAAATGAATGCATGGGGCATGTTGATAAACATTACCAATGTAAAGCTTAAGTAATGATTTTGATTATGTGAAAAAAAATTGAGATTCTTCACACACACACAAAAAATACATCACTTTCAAGTACAGTGCTTAATGAACTGACTAAAAATAATTGAAAATATTGATCTCTTTGCAGCAGCATGCCTCAGTAATTGTAGTGGGTCCAGTACTTATCTGAAAAGCACAGTGTGCATTCTGAGCCAAACATCCAGAATCTGATATGTTACAAGACCTGCGCTCTGTAGCACTGAATTCCCTGAAATTTGGAAAGACAACAGGTGCCTTGTGGGGAGTGTACTCCAATCAGATGAGTAAAGCCAGAAAGCAAGAGAGCAAGGACCATTCTACAGCTGCAAGAGCAATAGCCCAACCTGTCACCTATGCCCAAATCATAGCCTTTTCCCTCTCCTGAACCAGGGAGTCCACAGTCTATATCCCTGGCAGGGGAGATAGTCCTGGCTGGCAGTGGTCTGAGAGAGGGATGGTGACAGTGACCAGCTATTGTGCAGGGTGTTATGTTGTAGGGCCAGCCATGTTCTGGGATGTGAGCCTGTCCCTTTAGTTTACCCAATTAGCTAATTTTTAGTTTACTCAATTATCTAATTTTTAGTATACCCAATTAGCTATGCAGAGAGGGGTCATAACATGCCTGGTGTAACAGCCTAGCCAGGACAGTCTGGTGGCTGATGTGAGGGAGATGTCTTGGTGGCCTAATTTCAGGCTGCCCTTCAGAGACAGATGTTCACAGTGGGTGTTAACTCACCTGGTAAATGCAGGAGGGACTGGACATGCCTCTTAAGTTGTGAATCATGGGACTGGGTGTCCTCCTGGTCTCTGCACTGACAGCCTGTGTTTATGCTTCCATCCTGGCTCAAGTGTGCACAGTCTGTTCCATGGTACCTCAGGCACTGCTCCATCCCTCAGTAATCCTGTTTTCTTCTGTGTCTGCTGTCACTGAGCAAGGTTGAGTTGTTCTTTGAAAAATACGTATTTCATCTGTTAAGGTCAGTGAGCTCTCTGTATGTCAGCAACCTTTAATCCTATTTTGAAATGTTGATCCTTCTGTCCCTTGATTGCTGCTATCACGTATTACAGTTTGATGTTGGATTTATGTTTTAATCAGAGTCACAACCTACACATATATATACTTACAATGATAGATTTAATTGCTCAAATTACTAATAAACTTTAGCAATAGCTAAAGCAGTAGTATAGTTTGAGTTCCATATCTATCCAGGCTTACAATCCCTTTTGCAAACCACATTATTAAGATCCAATTACTCTAGCGTGATTTGTACATTTGTTGATAAGAGAGCATAAACCCAAACTAATTTCATGCAGGCTGCTAAACAAGTGAGAAAATCCTGCATGAAGCAAATTCCTTGACTGAGGTGTAGAAGCTTCCAAAGGCTGGTGCCAGTCTCAGAAGTCATTCACAGTCCAAATATTTGTGTTTTAATATTCATGCATGTTTTTTCACATACACCCACATATATACACATTCCTATCTGTATTGATACAAGCTGTATGCATGCTCAACATTATCTATATTCTTCTTCTATTATTAGATAATTAAATAATTTTAAAACTGACTCTTTTCCCGACATAATAATATATAAGTATAGTCAAAGAAGAGATGAATAATAATATAGAAAGGAGTATTGTGGGTTTTAAAAACACAATCCAAAAACTTTCTAATAGGCAGATATGTTTTTAAAAACCTCTGAAATTTGGGCATGGAAAGGCAGCCATCAGGCCTTATGGGACTGTCATCACTATGCATGGGTTTCCCTTCCCTCTCTAGCACATGTGGTCCTAATTGCTGTGTTGGCGAGACTGTGGAGCTGGATTCTTCAGGAACTGGCTGTAACATTGGCAGACATTTACTCATCCACTGCTAGCAGTTTCTAATGGAAAAATCTGTATCCATTCATGCTAGAAAAATGCTTATGTTAGAACAGAGGAAAATTAAACAGAGAAAACCAGATATCGGTAGCTTTTCTAGCTGCCAATAGTGGATATTCTACTACTTCATTCTCATTTACTGTGTTAAATTTGAAGAAAAAACTTTGAAGTGAATGTGATTAAACATTAAAAAATATTTTGCAGAGTTGCACTTTTTTTTACCATATTTCTGAACCTGCCTATGTCACAAATTGGAAATTATACAGCATGTATTAATAAATTGACAGCTTGTTTATACCTGACTCAAACTTATTAGCAAGACTCATTGGAAGTTGCAAAATTGCAGCTGCCATATAGGCTGATTAAGGAACGTATCCTTAGAGAGAAATAAGCACTTCACTCTTGGTTGTTGTACATAACACACAGCTGTTTGACCAGGGGAATAATTCTCAGTTAGAGGCCCCACTTTCCTCCAACTCTTCAGGAGTTTCTCTTCACTTACCGGGAGTCTTCCTGCACTTCACAGCTCCCTTGGTATCAAACAATTCTTACATCGACTCTGCTTAGAAGAATATTTTTTCAACCATGAGAAAATGAGAATTTTGAAGTCAGTAATCATCCAAGTCTGTCACTCATTGTGGTGTGAGAGATCACATTCAAACCTCTGAAATGTTAAGCTGGAGCTGCAGCTCAAGTCTTGTAACAGGAGCAGAGGTTGAGTCTAGAGCAGAAAGTAACAGAATAAGAAAGAGTAATTGCACTGGTGCAGAAAACTTTGTGTGGGTGACAGGAAACATGAGTAGCATGTGTTAAAAAGGGCAGATTGGGCTGAAAAGGATTTACAGCTGGAGTCCCTCAAGAATCAGTCTCCAGGACAATGTATTATTTCAATACTGAACTTGGCACAACTAGTAAAAACCATCTAACAAAATTTGTTGATGAAACAAGCATCATCAAATACAGATAGATAGATGGATAGATAGATAGATTAGATAGATAGATAGACAGATAGATAGATAGATAGATAGATAGATAGATAGATAGATAGATAGATGATTTTCCATACTGGGAAAAGCTGAGGGATGCTGGAGTCCATACAGCAAAATATTACCAGAAAAAGATGGGGGAATATGCTATGTGATGAAGAAAATTCACATTGGAAGGTGTCCAAAGAAGGGAAAAGAATCTGGTAAAGGATCTGGAACACAAGTTTTATAAGAAGCAGCAGAGAGAACTGAAGTTGTTTAGCCTGGAAAATAGGAGGCTCAGGTGAGACCTTATTGCTCTTCTACAAGTACCTGAAAGGAGGATGTAACCAGGTGATATTTGGTCTCTTCTCCTGGGTAAAAAGCCACAGGACAAGAAGAAATGTCCTCAAATTGCACCAGGCAAGGTTTAGATTAGATATTAGGAAAAATGTCTTCACTGAAAGGCTGCCCAGGGAAGCAGTGGAACCTTCATCCCTGGAAGTCTTGAAAAAGGTACATGGATGTGGCACTTGGGGTACGGTCTAATGGTAACATGGTGGTGCCAGGTTAGTAGTTGGACTTGCTGATCTTGGAGGTCTTTCCCTAGCTAAATGATTCTAAGATTCTTTGTGTGGAGGAGGGCTACCAGATTTTGCAACTGAAATAAACTTTATTTACAAAGGGAAAGTAAAGTAGATTTATTGTCTAACCTAGAAAAAACAGAATTTAGAATGGATATGATTGTTAGCTCTAGGTACGCCAACTACACAAATTCCAGTGAAGAAAGAAACTATATAAGTCAAAGGGCATCATTGCCAATGATTGTAAAATGGTAAATTAATATTTTTCAATTAATGGATAAAAAAAGCTGTTTGGCAGTCAATGCAGTGAGGTTCTGAAACCTTTCCCAGTCATATAGTCTCTTGGATAAAATAGCTTTAAAATGCCGTTTGATTGATCTGTAAAACAGATCAGAAGACAGAGCTTCCAGCTATGTCAAGGTTCAATTCAATGTTCTAAGTTCTGCAGCTTTGGGAGCAGAGTGTGAACTTGAAACTTGACTGCCCACTTGTTTTCAACATCCTTTGCCACCAGTACTCAATCACAATGTATTTGTTCCCACCACCTCTAAATGTCAAGCTGTTATCTTATCCAATGATGGTCTGTAGTTAGTGTTCCCATATCTTGTTCTGACATGTACCCTGGCCTCTTTGTAAGATTAGACCATGCAGTTAAACTGGAAAAAATGTGCATACATAGTGGGTTTAGACATTCAATTCCTTTAAACAATCTGGACCAAGGCAACTTATCCAAGATAACATTGGAAGCCTGTCTCAGAGTAGGAAGTCAAGTCTAATCCTAATGGCCATTTTTCTGTGAGAAATCACTGGGGACTCGGAAGAATTAAGTTCAAATCCCCTTGCAAGGCCACTCTTACAACTTTCTAAAAATTCTTTTAACAACATAGAGATAAACAGACTTGTTTCCAATTTTAACAAACTGCTATCTCCCAACAAAATACAATTTATTGAAAATCTTCCAAACAGACTTTCTGCAGCATCCTAACCACTGGGGTGTAGGCTGTTTTGTATTTTAAATTAAATATTTGAAAAGATGTCACTTTTATTCTATTTTAAAATGAAACCAAATGTTCAAGCGTTAACATTTTTCTTAAAACAGTGTTCTAATTTTCCATCCAGGAATCATTCCATTTGATTCACTAGGCCATGCTTCTTATTAGTAGATCGAATGAAGCAAATGACAAAATTCTTGGCAAAGCTTGTATCAGTATTTCTACAGCATCTCTATGACCAAGGCTCAGTGGTAGCTTCTCAGTGAAAATGAATTGGTCATTTGAGGTAAATGGAATGCAGTATTGGTGCTGACATTTCTTTTAAAATTCTACTATTCCTTTTAGGCGCACTTTCAAATGATAAAATATACTTATGTAAAAATTGAAGCATAATAAAAGTCTTCAGAACAAATAGAAATACTAACTTTCTTGCGTCTCTTCATTTTGTCTCCTTATAAATTTATTGCTAATCATCAGCTCGCCTTTTGCCAAAGATGAAATGAAAACATATTTAGTAATGAAAGAAGTCCAACAATACTTCAACAGAAAGTTGCAGCTCTCTTCTTATACAAATTGAACATCAATGACTGCTAAGTTGTCAGCAGGTAAAACTCCACTTGGACAAAAGGAAAAAAGAAAATTATATTCTGTTTTTACATTAAGAGTTTTTGCACTGAATCCTGGGATACTGAATGCTTATTTGCAGCACTTATTTCTTGAATAATGAGGATTAAATCCTTCATTTCTAATGCTAGATCTAGCCTTCATATGAAAGAGCTAATTCTTGTTGTTCAATGATTTCTTAGATATAAAACTTCATCAAAAGTTGTGGCTTTTTCGCTTTAAGATAGTGTACTATATTTCAACTGACTCCTTGTAAATTACACACTCACAATAATGCCTTCCTCCTGCCTGTAACAACACCTTTTTTGCCTTAACCACTGTCTTGGGTGTCCCTAAACCAGGACACCACAATCACATAATATCACATGATATGTCTATATGTAAGCTGATAGGTAATCTGTCTATACAATAATTAATTTTTGTGATTTTTGAAATATTTAGCATGGTTAAATTTATTTTCATTTTTTTCTTTTCAATCTTAAGGCTCTAGCTGTGCAATAGTATGCTTTATTTCTGCATTTTTCCTTGTGATTTTTACCCTCTAGTAATTGTGTAGTGGGCTGACTGTGGCTCAACTCTAGCTTCCCACCAGCACCACTCTCACTCCCCTCCTCAGCTGGACAGTGAAGAGAAGATACAACAAAAGGCTCAAGGGTCAAAATAATGGCAGGGAGAGATCACTGACCAGTTACAGTCAACTTGACAAAATTAGTTTGATTTGTTACCAGTCAAGACAGACTAGGGTAAAAAGAAATAAAATGAAATCCTAAAACACATTTCTCCACCCCTGCCTTCTTCCCTGGGCTCAACTTCACTTCCCATTTCTCTACCTCCTCCCATCAAGTGGTGCAGGGGAACTGGGAAGGACGGTGTGATCAGTTTATTATATGTTGTCTCTGTTGCTCCTTCATCCTCAGGGGGAGGACTCCTCACACTCTTCCCTTGCTCCAGTGTGTGCTCCTCCAGGGGCTACAGGTGAGTCTTTGTTCCCCCTCAGTTCTCCATTGCCTGCAGGGGAACAGCTGCCTCACCATGGTCTGCACTACAGGCTGCACGGGAATCTCAGCTCCAGCACCTGGAGCACCTCCTCCTTGTACTTTTTCACTGACCTTGATGTCTGCAGAATGGTTCCTCTTGTTTATTCTCACTCCTCTCTCCTCTGGCTGCAATCCACTCCTGCACAGTAAATTTGAAGTGCTACGACTGCCACTCAGCATTCATCAGTGGCTGGTCCGTCTTGGAGCCAGCTGACACTGGCCTTATTGGACACTGAGGAAGCTCCTAGCACCTTCTTACAGAAGCCAACCCTGTGGGCCTCTTGCTCTGAAAACCTCTCCATGCAAATCTAATACAATTTGATATATGTTTTTACCCTCAGATTTTCTTTTTGAGCAGCTTGCTGGGACATAACACAGCAGTGCTAGATAAGAGGTGGTATCCCCTCTAGGAAGGGATGTTGTACTAGTGAAATGACCTATACGACCACCTTCAGCTCAAGCAGTGTCTACCACCTCCTGCCTTCTTCAAGCATTTCTTTCAGTGGTCCTGGTGACAGTGGTGGGTCATAGGTATGTGTTCTCTCCCTCTGTTTTGGAAGCTTAATGCTCTAATAGAAGCAGCAAGAAAGCAGTTGTTGCACTTCAAGGATGAGTTTGAAATTTGAAAGACTGTCACTCAGGTCTCATTACACTAAAATAATCAGCTCAGACAAAGAAAAGGCTTCCCAGAAAAACACACCTCTCTTTCATTTTTCTGAGTCTGACCCAGTAGAAAAATACATATGCACAAGTAACATGGCTGAGAAATCACGGGAAAAGTGGGGCTTTTCAGGACCTATTATAGATGGCAGGTTTTTTTCTGTATGCAGTGATAATGCAAAATTATTCTGGAGTATAGAAGCCAAAAGCAAAGTCCCTTAGCACCTAAGGTCACTGCCCATCTAATGGAAAAGATAGTGAGGCCTGTATACTAGTAACCTATATTTTGCAGTCTTGGCATCACTTTTGTGGAGTATTCAGTGGTATGCAATGCTCATGTATCATATATTTGATGATGGGGATCCTATATCTGGTGATGTGGATAATCTCATGTTCCACCAGGACAACCATAGATGGACAGAGTGTCTTTATGGAAGAGTAGAAAGGATTCAAAAACTATCTTAGTCATAAAAGCAATGATGGAAAATATCCAAGCCATCTTCTCTTTTCATCTCTGTTGAAATCATCATGAGTGCCAAACTTAGTAAAGGACTTTCAAAAATATGGTGTAGCTGTAGAATGTAAACAGCTATGCTGTAAAAAATGGGCGAAGATTGTGGTTAAAAGGGAACAGTCAACACTTGTCAGCATTAACTGGGAGCTGCGGCTCATTCCTTCCAAGTTCACAGCTTGGCCTTGCAAGGTGCTGAATATCTTTGTCAGTGCATAAGGGTGGTGCTGAGTAAATTATATGCTGAATTGGTAGCACTGCTTAGTATTAAGGCTGCAAACATTTCCTGTTAGAAGAGCTAGCTGCTTATACTTTTGCCAAACTAGCCGTTTAGGTTGAAATTTTCCATGTGCGGCGTTTGCCTTGTGAAGAAATCTTTTGGAAAATTTCATCCAAAATGTTTCTGCTGTGAAGCAAGAGAAAAACATGCTATTTTTTGCAGTTAAGAAAATAGTCCAGTAACCTTTACTTTGGCGGTTCTTGTGCCCTCCTCATATGTTGAGCAGGAAATTGACATCTGGCAAAAGGGTGGTCTGTGTGTCACTGATGTGCTGTTTGCTCTCCATACCAGAAACCACTTATAATGTAAATCTTGGAAAAGTCCAATTTGTATGAACTCACTAGCTGTTTGCTAAAACTTGACCACAAAAATCCCAGAAACTTCTGTTCTTATGGAGCACACTGACATTTCAGGCCTAATTTCAGGTTCAATTTCTTTATTGATGATTTGGATGAGGGGATCAAGTGCACCGTCAGTAAGTTCAGAGATGACACCAAGCTGGTTGATCTGGTGGAGGGTGGGAAGGGTTTCCAGGAGGATCTAGATAGGCTGGATTGATGGGTGAAGGCCAATGGTGTAAGGTTCAACCAGGCCAAGAGCTGGGTCCTGCCCTTGGGTCACAACAACGCCAGGCTGTGCTACAGGTTGGGGGCAGAGTGGTTGGAAAGGTGCCCAGGAAAAAGGACCTGGGAGTGCTGACAAACAGCAGCTGAACATGAGCCAGGGTGTGCCCAGGTGGCCCAGAAGGCCAATGGCATCCTGGCCTGTATCAGCACTAATGTGGACAGCAGGACCAGGGCAGGGATTGTCCCTCTGTGCTTGGCACTGGTGGGGCCTTGCGTACTCAGCACTGGTCTGGGCCTTCAATTCAGGAAGGACGTTGAGGTGCTGGAATGGGTCTGGAGGACGGTCATGGAGCTGCTGAAGTGTCTGGGGCACAAGTCCTGTGAGGAACAGCTGAGGGATTTGAGGGTGTTTATGCTGGAGAAAAGGAGGCTCAGGGGAGACCTTATAACTCTCTACAGCTGCCTGAAAGGAGGTTGCAGCTGCATGGGGGTCAGCCTCTACTCCCAGGTAACAAGTGACAGGGTGAGAGCAAATGCTCTCGTGTTGCACCAGGAGTGGTTTAGGTTGGATGTCAGGATAAATTTGTTCACTGAAAGGGTGATTTACCACTGGAACTTGCTGCCCAGGGAAGTGGTGTATTAATCATCCCTAGGAGCATTTAAGAAATGACTGGACATGGCACTTAGTGCTAAGATTTAGTTGACATGGCAGTGTTTGGTCCAAGGCGGGACTCTGATCTTGAAGGTCTTTTCAACCTTAATGATTCTATGAGTCACTTCACTTTATTATTTCCAGGCTGGGCTGAGGCCAGACATCAAAAGGGAGAGAAAGACATTCTCTTCTGCATTCTGAAGTCATATGTCAAAGAAAACATGCCTTATGCAAAGACAGACAGGAGAGGCGGTGAACATAGGGTGCCTCTGAAATAAAGTGGAACAAGCGAGGTGGATGCTGCTGCAGGACAGAGACTAGTAGAAGAAAGCAACTGATCAAAAACCTATGGCTTGAAAGGAAGGAAGGAAATAGAGAGTCAAAACAAAATCCATATGAAATATAGATTTAAAAAGAGAATGGATGGCAGGGTTGCATGTCTTATATCTAAAAATCAGGAAGGAAATCAAAGGATGTTTGTGTTAAAAACCAAAAGGCTATGAAATTGAAGCCTAGATGAAAGTCTTAGAAAAGATTCAGACTTCTGAAGAAATTAATGTTTCTGATAAGAAAACATCTTTAGTATCAAGTCTCCTTTTCAGCAAAGGGTAAGAGGTTCTACGGTGATCTGCCAAGGCCACTGCCAATGCATGTCATGTTTCTACACTGTTGGCATACATAGTCATATATTTCTAGGAATACTGAAATTCATTGTTTAGAGGTGTAACAGAAATTCTATCACAGATTTACTTGGACGTACCTTTTCTTGTACTGCAATTTCATAGTTCTATGTATTTGTAAACTGCATTTGTTCTGCAATCTTTGAAGATTAAAGAACTGTCAGAGTAGTAAGGGACAAAAAGAAACATCACTTGTGAATGTTATCTAAATCCTATATGAAATTTATGCCAACAAGTATACAATTAGATATTGTACTAATAATGAACCCTTTTGAAAAGTATTATGAAAATGTTAGGGGGATTTATAGCAGTGATTAGAATAGGGGTTTTTGCAATTGTTTCCAATAAGAAATTTCACTCTCTGTTGCCAATAAATGTTACATTTGACTCATTCAAAACTCAGAAAAAAAAAAATCTTGATGTCAATGTGAGATATGTGATAGATGACTGTAGTATACAAATCAGTAATATACATTCTTAGAACTGCTCATGACAATATTTATCACAGAACCACAGAATGGTTTTGAAGGGACCTCCGGAGGTCATCTGGTCCAAATATCCTGCTAAATTACAAACACCTAAAGCCAGTTGGTCAAGCTGGTATCAGACAACTTTTGAATATCTCCATGACCTCTCTGGGCAGCCTGTACCAGTGTTCAGACACCCTTACAGAGAAAATGTGTTTTCAGATGCTCAGAGGGAATCTCCTGTGTTTCAGTTTCTGTCCATTGACTGCAGCCCTGTCACTTGGCACCACTGGAAAGAGGCTGGCTCCATCTTTTGTACACCCTTCCATCCCATAATATATTTATATACATTAATAAGGTCCTCTTGATACATATGGAAGGAAGTGTTCTCATTCATTACTGTATGAATTAAATGATAAAGGAAATATATATATATTATATATATATATTTAGCACCCCTTATGTTATCCCATTCAGATTTTTTGACCACTTAAGTAATTTCAGTGAATGAATTTCAAATGCTAATAAAAATATGATAGTTCAGTAACTTTTTAAAAGCAAAATATAACCAAACCAGAAAAAAAACAAACCTAGTTATATTTTTTCTTCTTAAAATTATTCAGTGTTTACTTCCACATTTTTAACAAATGTATTGCATTCTAGCTTTCTGCCTACACTTCGTTTTTGAATAGCCAAGTGAGCGAAGTTATGGATAGTACGAAGCTGAAAGAAAATGTCACTTCATCCAAAAAAATGGTATTGTGCTGCATGTCTGCTTTCTAGAACATGAGTTGCCACATAAGAGCTTTAGAGCTTTAACATGATTTTCCTAAATTTTATACTGAAGTGTTTCAAAATACACTTGTATATGACCACTACTATGTAGACCCAGAAAACTGTTTCTGACTGAAACGAAAATACTTTAATATTTTATTTTTCTCATGAAAGGGACTTTAAACAGGTGTGGTCACAAAGCATCCTAAACAAAAAAGAGGCACTGCTCCAGCATCTGCTGCCATCCTCAGATTTATTTTCTGTGATACCTTAAAATAACACCAATAAATTGTACCTGGCAGCCTAAATTTTCGTACGAACGTCTCTTTTTCTCTTTCCCATTAACCTCTCCTTTCCTGAGAATGTTGCGTAATTCTCTTTAAATATGACCTTGTTTTCCATTTCTTCCAAGAGACAATAAATTCTTATACTTTCCAGAATCAAACTTTGTATTATTTTTCCGGTCTGTATGACTGAATCACACCACAACGTTAGCTCTTCTATGGCAGTTCCTAGGCTGTGATTGGATTTGCCATTAAGTGACAATCCTAGTACAAGTTGTGAGTTTTTCTCACACGGGTATGGAGACTGAGAACCTTCATCTGGTACATATAATCACCACCAGGTTCTTAGTGGAGAATACAGCTGACAGTGGACTTAAAACCATTCATACACAATAGCACAGGACTGTCTTTGTTGACCAAGCTCTCCCTCTTCAGGGGAAGCATGTATGAGTACAATCACCAGTCACAGGTCAATATGTCTGAACAGCTTCTGGACCAAAGATGGCTTGGAAGCACCAGTCCAGATTGGTAGATCCTGGTCTGTCCCTCTCTGTACCTAAGTGTAGATGCACCTTAACTCCATCTGCAGTAAAGTTGGATTTTGAATAACTGGAGAAATAGTAATATTTTCTCCAGTAAATTTCCTATTTTTCTATGCTGTTGAGTCAATCAGGCTTACTCGCTGTTCCAGGCCTCCATCTCAATAGGCACCAGCAACCAGATGTAGAATACATACCTTTGAGTCAATAGAAAGAGATGTTTCAGTTGTCAACACGCAGTCATAACAATAATTAAAGTTCAAACCCTTTTATTGAAGTTTTATGCTAAGAGTAATCCCACACATGTTCTTCATAGTGGCTTTGGAATTTTATTTTTCTTAGGCACTTGAAGTTTCAAATTAAATTTATTTATACTTAATTTACATGTGGCATTTGATGGCAAAGCCATGTTGAGGCTCTTTGAGTTACTGAAGTACAAAACAATCCCCACTCTAAGGAAATGAAGGGCAGCATGTTAGCTTAGCTAGAAAAAAGGCTTCTCTGAATGGTTTTAGCCAGGATAGCATAACTCGTGTACTCTATACTTATTACCCCTTTTAATTTCAAAAATATCTGTTTCCAGGTGTGAGCATACTTGGTGTTCAAGGATATTGTTAGATGTACTAGTAGATCAGATATAACATCATACATTTTACTGGAGGTTGGACACTCAATAATGGAATATTACCCCTCCTTCAGTCTGCTAAATGGGAAAGGATCATGATGAAAAATTAGCATGTGTTCACAGTATCAAAGGCTGCATCCATAAGCAAGCATAATTCTGCTTTTCATAACTTTTAACTGCTTGGCTTTGCAATAATACTCTTTTGAAATTTAAATATATGAGTAGTGCACATGTGGGACATGCATACTTACCATGAGTCATCAAGAATACATATCTTTTAAGCCATTAAAATAATTATGAGAAATAAGTGTAACGGTGTTATGTTCAGTATAGATACCAATGACTACATGTGGTTTTACAATACTTACAAAGGAGATGCCTTTGATGTTACATAAACAAGAAACAGCATCTGTAATGTCACTTGTATACATTTATTGCAACCTGGGGCTTAGTGGGGCTGTCTGTGGAAACAACCCTATATTAAAACCATCTTTTTACATTCTGGAAAGTATTAAAATTATTTAAACAGAAGAATGAAGTGAAACTGCTCTGTGGCTTATGAGGAACAAATATTGCCAGCTGAAACGCTTGGCAACCCAACTAAGTTTGGAATACCAATACCAACCACAGGCATGCATTTCATCTTCCACAGGACTCCTTGCTGAAGAGGAAAGATTGAGGAGTTCTCTTGAGACTAACTTTATATAATAATTCTTTTAAAAAGAAACCAACATCAAACTATCTTATTGTCACAACCGGAATGATTTATGATTATTCAGTTTGGGATCATCATGGTCTTCACTACAGATTTTGAAGTGCCAGTATAAAACTATAGGAGCGAATCATTAAATATTGTGAGAATTTTGTTTAGTCTAAGGGGAAGTGGCTGGCATTAAGATTTTTTCACTATTTTCAAGTAGAAAGAATTTAAATTGTAAGAACATCACCACATTCCTATGTAGACTTTTTTATTTTTCCATAGAAAAGCTCTTTATTCCTTCAGGCATGGGTATTATATTTTTCTTTCTATATGAAAAAAAGAAAAAAACCACTAACGATGAGAATAATAATTACTGCAGTGACATCCTTCAGACAAGGAATTAGCTACCCAGAGCTTCTTTAGTAACACCTAAATCATGAGGAAAAATCCTCTGCTTCCTCTGAAGAGGGGAAGATAGTGAACCTGACTATAATATAAATGGATTGGATACAACATCATTTTCCCAGGTGTAGGATGAAACTAGTTTAGCACACCTGAAAGAAAGCACTCTGCTTTTCATATTACTTAATCTAATATCCACTTTTCTCTCAGAATTGGATTAGGGACTGATTGCCTATGCTGTTACCCTGAAAGGTTTGGTGTGGTATCTGCAATGGGAAAATTGTGTTCAGCAAGAAAGAATAGTCTAGAAGCATGATCAAGCGTGAAACATCAGCCCAAATGCAGACAAAAGAGCACATCTGACTGGCATCTGATACCAATCATTGCCTCTACTCTTTTCTCACCCTTCCCCCTTACAAAGCGGTTCATACAGCGCTGGCAAATACAGGCTACCTCATTTGATAAGTTTTACTTACTTTGTAATTGCAGTGTTTATTGTTCAAGGAAATATACTGTTTTCTTTTTATACTGATTTTTTAAAACAAAGACAATACTGTTTTCTCCAACTTTCTGACATTTGCAGTAGATGATGGCTAATAATTCTTTCAACCCCACAGAAAATTAAAATCGTAGACATTTTCCTCTACCTTTTGAGCTGACAATTCCTGACAATCATCCTACAGGGCCTAGAAAAGAAAATGGCAACATTTCCTTAAAAAATGGCCTACTATTCTGTACAGGCAAATTACTTTTGACTGGAGAGGTTCTTATGGCAGGGCGTTGACAACACTTTTCCATTAAACTTTCCTTCCACCGGGAAATATAGCATGCCAGGGCAGACTTTGGATCTTTGAAATGATGAATATGGCACTAAATATATAAAAATTGTAAGGCTCATCTCAGTGGATATGTGTGTATTACTTTTTTTTCCATTACACTCTAAAATTAGAAGTCAGTAAAAACTTCTACATTTGTCAAAGATAATGTATCTTTTTAAAGAAAAACATAACCAATGTATAATTAGAACTGCCAGAAGCATAGTTTTTATGTTTATGTTTTTGGCAAATTGGTCAATGAAAAAGAGGTTAAATTTAACTTTAATGAGTATGCTGACAGCAAATGGTGCAACTCATCTGCATGGGTATCTATGAGAAAACATAATTTTTTACTTCTCAATATCTTTGAAAGTAGAAGAGGTGTTTCTGGAGTGGCACAAAAGTTCAATCTACAATAAGTTTGGAAACTAATTATTTTTCTTTGTTTTCCTAATTGTGCTGGAAGGACAAAGAAGTATGTGAAACATTGATACTCCTGTGCTCTGCTCTGTACAGTACTGAGTAACAGAAGAACCTTGCTCAAAGCAGATTATGCTTTGAATAGACTTGACAAACACAACAATAGGAAGTTGCTTATATCTGAGCCATGCTGTGTCATGTTGGAAAATGTCTCATTAGTCTCAAGACATATGTTGCACAAGTGGGTTTCAACAGAAGTAAGTACTTGTAAGAAGATAAAGCAGTTTCCGTAAACAAATTCTGCTAGATGAAGAAAATAGAGGTATTTGTGGTAATACCACATTAATCAGACTTCATCTGAGCCTCAAGGTTTGTCTAGCCTAGCTAAATGAACTGGAGGCCTCTTGCCTTCATATGGAGGAATCATAAAGTCATGATTCATAATTGTTTCTCTCCTCTCAGACCAGCCACTGAGTAGTGATGATGGTTTGGGTGATGGCAGAGAAGATCTGACCTGAGTCTAGAGTACGCTTCAAATTCATGTTATGGACCTGCAGGAAATTGTTACAACCATTCTATTACTGTATTTTTTAAGTGTCTGGCTGACAGTTCACAATCAATAGCCCTTGCCCTTGAGGGAGACTTCAACCTGTCAGATGTCTGCTGGAAACTCAACACAGTGAAGAATATGGAGTCTAGGAGGTTGCTAGAGTGTGTGGAAGATAAATTCCTGACACGGCTGGTAAATCAGCCTGCCAGGAGCAGTGCCCTGCTAGACCTTCTGTTTGCAAACAGAGAAGGGCTGGTAGGACAGGTGGTGTTTGGAGGTTGTCTTGGGCATGGTGATACTCATTATTAGGCCAGTCTAGTTTAATAACTTTATTGATGATCTGGATAAGGGGATCAAGGGCACACTCAGTAACTTGCAGACAACATTAAGTTGGGTGAGAGTGTTGATCTGCTGGAGGGTTGGAACACTCTGCAAGAGGATCTGAACAGGCTGCATCGATGGGTCAAGACCAAGTGAGGCTCAACAAGGTCAAATGCTAGGTCCTGCTCTTGGATCACAACAACCCCAGATTGTGCTACGTAATTCCCCAGTCTGAGGAAGAGTGCCTGGAAAGATGCCCAGTGGAAAAGCACCTGGAGGTGCTGGTTGACAGCAGATGAACATGAGTCAGCGTGTGCCTAGGTGGCCAAGAAGGCCAATGGCATCCTGGCCTGGATCAGCAATAGTGTGGCCAGCAGGACCAGGCAGTAATTGTCCCTCTGTACTCAGCACTGCTGAGGCCACCCCTTAAGAGCTGAGTCCAGTTCTGGGCCCCTCACTGCAGGATGGACATTGAGGGGCTGGAGCGAGTCCAGAGGAGGACTGCTGGAGGGTCTGGAGCACAAATCCTGTGAGGAGCAGCTGAGGGAGCTGGGGGTGTTTATGATGGAGAAAAGGAGGCTCAGGGGAGATGTTTTGCTCTCTACAACTGCCTGAAAGGTGGCTGTAGAAAGGTGGGGGTCAGTCTCTTCTCCCAGGCAGCCAGTGACAGGACAAGGGGAAATGGCCTCAAGTTGCACCAGAGGATGTTCAGGCTGGACATCAGGATAAATTTCTTCACTGAAAGGGTGATGAAGAATTGGAAGTAAGGAAGGAATGGCCCAGGGAAGTGGTAGAGTGACCATCCTTGGAAGTGTTCAAGAAATGACAGGACATTTCATGAGGCACTTAGTACTGCAGTTTAACTGACATGGTGGTGTTCAGTCAAAAGTTAGACTCAAAGATCTTAGACGTCTTTTCCAACCTTAATGATACCATGCTTCTATGGTAATTCAATGTATACATGCTTTTCCCTCTCTTTAGCCTTGTTTCATGTGGTAAATGTAAAACCATCTCTAGAGAAAGATTATATAAAAGATTGCTTCTCTGCAGTTGCTACATATAGAACAGCAAAAATGCGAACTGGAAAAGTAGAAAAAGCAGAATGGTGTCTTTAGTCCTCTTCTCATGAGCAACCCAAAATCTTAGCTACCTATTGAAGCATGGTTTTCCCTAGTTGTTTTCATTTTATTTTTCAACCATGCTCTTTGGAAAATGAAGCCATAGAACATTCAGAAATGAAGCTAAATTAAAGGCGTATGCGTGAGTCACACCCTGAGTAGGGAGTTAATTTAACTAGTAACAATATGTTAAAAAAATTTTAGTGAATAGTTAGCTCAGTTCCTTCTTTGCATACCCTTTTGTTAAATTAAAATACTGGCAGCATTTAATATTTTAATCTTTGTGATTTATGGAGTTGTTGCTGTCTGATATGGAAATCATGTCCTAAAATCTCAAGAACTGTGCATTTCCTCAACTTCTCCACCTTTTACTTAGACCAGACTCAGACGATGTCAGTGAAACTGTTCATTAGGATAGGCCTGTAGTCCTCAAGGCTTTGTAAAACCTGGACTTGGTTAGCATGTTGATGAAAGTAATCCCTTCCAAGAAAAAAATGAGACCTCCAGCAAAAGTGAAGCAAGTAGAATTTTACTCTTGGAATTCATATATGTATATTTGATAGATTTGCTGCCAAGAAATTTACTAGGTTATTAAACATCAGATTAAATTGCTTTAAAAGTCTAACAATTGCTCTCAGGAATTAACATAGGTTTTAATCCAGCACAAATTAATTCTTTAAAAAGAAGTTAAAAGGAGAAGATATTTCAATTTACAAACATGTTGTATTATCAATTATTATTTTTCAGAAACCAAAAATATTGCTATTTTTGTTAAATAATGTTTTGTTGGATATTTCAGAGTAATTTTTTCATTCTGTACTTCAGCCAGGACCTCTTCCTGCTTTTCATCAGGGAATCACACCTTTATAAACAATAGCATTCTCAGAGGATGCTTTCACAAGTTGCCTGATTTAGTTTTAGCACCTCGCCCCGTTTTACTTGCCTACAGATATGAACTTATATCCATTCCTTTGGAGTTGAAGGCTCTAGCTTTCTTTACCTCAAAATGAACATTTTATTACTTTTATAAAATACAACTATTTCTAAGATGCGGAAAAGGTGACAAAGAACTGTAATTCAATAATTAAACATAAATTTGGAGGAGAAATACTTCAGATCCCTGCTCCAAAATATACACGACAGGGATCTTAGATTGCTCCTCACATTTGAAGTCCCTAGTCATTGCACTGCTTTTTATTTATGATTTTGACCAAAAAAA